>OX333073.1:11662545-12145045 GCA_946863875.1 Alloplasta piceator | reverse complement strand
TTGCAAAAACCACGTCCGAATATTCTTTTTAAGGGGCCTGTAAAAGCTTAGAATCTAAAAAAAAAAAAAATCGCTTCTGTTCATAGCCAAATCCTGCTAAAAATATTTGGTACGAATTGTAAAAAATGACGAAGTTCCAACGATTTTTTCGAAGCATTACTGAAATTAACATTTTTCTTGTCTTTTTTGGTTTGAGTTTATCTGAAATTTATATTTTACAGAAAGGTGTAAATCGTGTCCCAAAATCAGAGGAATTATAATTTACAAAATTTTCTATCGTACATCTGAATTATTTTAAAAAAAAATTTTTAATTCATTTGTTAATAACAAATGATTAAAGTTATCTTTTTTGTCAAATTTTAGAAATTTCCAAAAAATTTTGCCTCATAAGTTTTATAATAATAATAATAATAATAATAATAATAATAATAATAATAATAATAATAATAATAATAATAATAATAATAATAATAATAATAATAATAATAATAATAATAATAATAATAATAACAACAACAACAACAACAACAACAACAACAACAACAACAACTTCATTGCTGATGAATATTTTTTTATTACATAAAAAATCAAAACTTGTCAAGTTTATGTATTAATTATGCATAAAATCCCAACCTCGTCATCCCAAAATTCTCATCAGAAAAAATAACGAAAAACAGCTGATTTTTTGGCCCCCAAGCTTACGCGAACCTCTTTAAGAAAATCAACGCAGAGAGAGAATCGCTGTAACCTTTCCTTGAGAATATTTCGGGTATAATATTGCAACAAGAAAAAGAAATCATCAATTCAAGCGTGAAGACATTAAAAATTCGTCTGGCTGCGAGATCCAAAGCATCTGCATCCGTTTCCGGGTTCAAATTAGATATATCTGAATCTGTCAATAAAGTATATATATATATATATATATATATATTTATGAATGTACAAATTTTGTTGTAATGATTATGAACGATTGGAAAGGATTGAACTTGAAATTCAAGACCTCCAATCTTCTCAAGCTTCCCGATCGTTCAAAACAGACATAAAAGTCTCTCGAAATACGTCATGAAATTTCCTTGTGAATTATTTATCAATCTACAATTTTTTTTTTTTTTTAAGTATTCTTCGGCTTGAATTTTAAGATCTTAAGATCAAGCTTAAGATCAAACTTTCCATTGAACTCAAATT
Organism: Alloplasta piceator; assembly: GCA_946863875.1. Taxonomy (NCBI): domain Eukaryota; kingdom Metazoa; phylum Arthropoda; class Insecta; order Hymenoptera; family Ichneumonidae; genus Alloplasta; species Alloplasta piceator. The sequence continues at coordinate 12,143,860 of OX333073.1, read as the reverse complement.
GAAACTTAAGATTGAACTTAAGTTCCAATTTAAGATGAATTTTGAGTTTGAACTAGTAGTGTCATTATAAGTTCATACTTAAGTTCGAACTACATATAATAGTGCAAACTTCAGATCGATCTTAAGTTCAAACTTAAATTTGGTGTCAAGTTTGAACTAAGGATCCATCTTGAGCTTAAACTTAAGTTCGATCGAACTTAATTATTTTGATGACTATAAGATCAAAAAACGCGGTCGCGGGAGGCGATGATGAAAGAAGTTTGATCGAAGTTCAAGCTCAAGATGGATCGTAAGATCAAACTTCAAACCCACACCGTAAAATTTTTTTGTTTGAAAATTAATATACTGGTATGGAAAGTTTATTTGCATAAATCGTTCATTAAAAATCAGGCACAGGTAGCTTTGAAATTTAAATACACTATATATTCAAAAAATGGAATATTTTCTCAATATTCATGCAGAGTCTTTTGGTAATACTGCAAGAGTATTACATTTAATGTACTTTATATCACTCAGTACAATAATGGACGCTTTTACGTCCGCAAGCGGACGTAAAAACGTCCACATTGCACCTCGCGATATAAAATATCGTACATCATACATACTATTGTTGTACGAGACACAGAACAGCAGTGTATCAAAATTTTAATATACTATTGTATATTAAAGTCAACTAACTGTGTTTTAATAAAAGAATCTCGTTTCTCATAATTCAACAATGAACATGAAGATTAATATACCCAGTTCTAAGAGATACAAAGCAGCGCGGTGTGTGAAAATTGATGAACCGGTTCTGGAATTCCAAACGCCCAACCGTAGTAATTTTCAAGTTTTCATTGATTTTTAAGGTCTATTTCATGAAAATTACACAGCCGTAATTGTAATTAATTGTTGCTAAACATGTTATAAAAAAATATATAGCCTTTGCAAAATAACTTAATATGCATAGTTTAACGGCCCCAAAAAGAGATAAATCGAAAAAAAAGAAAAACCTGCGCCAATTCTCTGATTTGCTTTTTCTGTCCGACCGGGATTCGAACCCTCGACCCTGCCTACCATCCTACCTATCTACTTAACACGCTACCTATTACTCTATCGACTACTTATGAACTTCTTCTGCTTGTATGATATATGAATGCCTGGGTGGGGATCGAAGAGTCGACTAACCAATATTTCGAACGGCCGAAATCCCGAATTTTACGATTACGAGCGTTAGAATAAGGAAACGCCAAAATCCCGATCGCCAGAAAAGAGAAAGTCAAGAGAGCCGCCCCATGCGTAAGAGAGAGAGGAGGCGCATCTCTCTCTCTCTTACGCATGGGGCGGCTCTCTCCGCTTTCGCTTTTCTGGCGTTCGGGATTTCGGCGCTTCGTTATTCGAACGCTCGTAATCGTGAAATTCGGGATTTCGGCCGTTCGAAATATTGGTTAGTCGACTCTTCAACCCCCACCCAATTCGAATCTCAATTCGAAATAGCTAATTTCATACCATTCAAAATGGCCGATTAAAATGAAACAATTGTTTATATTGAATTAAACTTGGCGATCGAGAGTTTTCGAGATCGTTGATCATCGATCTAAACTGAAAATTCTAAAATTCAAAATGGCGCCCCCAATATGACGGCTCAGAATGCCAAAATTATTTAATCCCTATGAGACTTAGTCTGCCTATTCATTATTTCTGTGTATGCATATTTAAAACGGTGTATTAAAATTCCAAATGTGTGTAGTACTTATTGTATTAAGACACCGGTGAATTAATTTTACGCCATAAAATGGAGAATTACGGTAAGAAATTTTATTCGACGATCTATTGATATCAATATAAATATATTAATTTTAATGTACGGCGTTAAATTATTTAAATACTAGTGCATTAATTTCGATTTCATATACCAAGATTTGTAAATTTAATATTACTTTGGATAGTAAATTTACAAATAATTCTAACAGTGCAGTTTAAGTTTGAACTTAAGACCGATCTGAAGTTTGCACTAAAGTTTCAACTTAAGTATGAAATTATAATGTCACTTAAGTTCGAACTTAAGTATGAACTTATAATGTCACTTAAGTTCGAACTTAAGAATGAAATTATAATGTCACTGAAGTTCGAACTTAAGTATGAACTTATAATGTCACTTAAATTCGAACTTAAGATTAGTCTTAAATTGAAACTTAAGTTCGATCTTAAGTTCCAGCTTGAGTTCAATAAATTAAATTAATTAAAATTTGCAATCGTCACACTGTTGATTTTTCTCCTGCTAATTAAAATTGAAAAAGCACTCTCTCTGCATCTAATCATACGAGATACGCCTTTATGATTCTAATCGCCCATTTCCAATTCGTAATCGAGCGTAAACGCGCGTTTGCGCGAATTGATATAGACAAACGCTCTTCTTGCTCATGAACGAGAGAAAAAGAATATATATTATTTAGATATATATACATATATACGAGGCATTCCTCGTCAATTCCGCCACTTTTTTCGACCCTCTCAAATCCGTCTCATAACTTGTCACAGTTTAGTCCCACTTGAAAGTAGTCCCTGCAATTTTTTTCAGATTTTTTAAGCGGTGAATTAAGGAGTTATATTTTAAGGAATTAAGGAGCATATATTTTTTCGAATCCATATAGTTTAAAACGGAGAGGATGTACGAAAAAAATATTCCTACAAAAAAGTTATGTTTTTCCATCAACTATTCAATGCAATATGTGTTATATTTCTATTCGTGTTGCAAAAACTATTTTCTGCAAGAAAAAAATGAAAATTAATTTTTTTCCCACGGTTCGACACCTTCAATTCTACTGTCAAATTTATATAATCTCTAATAGTATTGGTGGGACGTACAGAAAAATCCAGAAAATGGCAACTGATTTTTTTCGGGGTTAAAAAAATGTTATTCACATAACTTTATGCAATCTTTTTATGAATAACATTTTTTTAATCGCAAAAAAAAATCAGTAGCCGTATTGTGGATTTTTTCGTATATTCCACTAATACTATTTGAAATTGTATAAAATTGACAGCAGAATTGAAGGTGTCGGACCGTCAGAAAAAAAATAATTTTCATTTTTTTTTGCAGAAAATAGTCTTTGCAACACGAATAGAAATATAACACACATTGCATTCAATAGTTGATGGAAAAACATAACTTTTTTGTAGGAATATTTTTTTCGCACATCCTCCCCGTTTTAAACTATATGGTTTCGAAAAAATATATATGCTCTTTAATTCCTTAAAATGCAACTCCTTAATTCACCGCTTGAAAAATCTGAAAAAAATTGCAGAGACTACTTTCAAGTGGGACTAAATTGTGACAAGTTATGGGACGGATCTGAGAGGGTCGAAAAAAACATTAGCGGAATTGACGGGGAATGCCTCATACATATCGATGGAATCATTGACGTTGACACATAATCCGTGCCAGAGATATGTAATTGACAACATATTTGCGCTTAATTAATCGATCAATTTACAAATGAATAAATAAGACAACGGTTCGCCAATTACCAGAGAGCAATCACATTGCCGAGTGATGACGAGACACGCGTCCATAATTATACTCACCTTTAAATTGGCACGACTGTGACAAAAGCAACGGTATTTTTTTTTCTAATCTCAAGAATGCAATTCATACTATTATTTTTCTATTTCCTACAGAATTATCATTGAATATGAATGACCATTTTGAAATTTTCAAGCTATTTATTGATCGAATGTTGTTGTGAAAAAATAAAGGCCACTTGGATAATTTACGAGCGATCGTAGTTATTTATAATGTCAATTGAGTGTTTCAGATTTATGATTTTTCCTTATTTTATTCTTCATTATTCTACCCTCGGAGAGCCGAAAATTGTTGATAGTTTTTTTGCTCGAATTAGAAGAAAGAATGAGAAAAAAAATCCACTCAAAAGTCCCTTAAGGCGGTATTCTGGTCTAGAGACATACATTTCAGCGTTTTGTCGAGCTCAATAAAAAAAAAAAGACGACAAATATTTTTACCATTCTTTTTCTTACAACATATTTATTAATATTTTGACAATAAACAAAAAAAAATCGTAAAAAAAAAAATTAATCAAGTTATAAGTTGTTCATGTTTGAGTTAAAAAAAAGGGGTGTGCTGGCTCACACGATTGCAACCTTTCGAGTCATCCGATACAAGATTTTTAAAAAAGATTCTTAATTACTAAGAATATCGTTATAGCGCCTACTTCACTCTGTTAAAAAAAATTATTTGAAACAAATAAAATTTATATGATGCAAGTAAATTAATTCTTTGTATATTATCCCGTAATTCGTTATTGAGATAAAGTAATAGTATCGTACGAAATTTTATTGTACGAGTGCGCAAAATGTCAGTTTGAGCACGCGCAGCGTGCGCAAAGTGGCACTTTGCGCACGGAGTGCAATAATAGTATATTACGATACCAGTGCGATGAAACTTTTTCTGACGAGTGTGAGTTTGCATCATGAGCCGAAGGCGAAGGTTGCAATCACACGAGTTGAGAAAAAGTTTCTCGCACTAGTATCGTACGAAATTTTATTGTACGAGTGCGCAAAGTGGCACTTTGCGCACGGAGTGCAATAAATATATTTTTGATAGAAATATCATTCTTCAATGAGAGCAAATACGAAATCGTTTAAAACAATGCACAGTTACTATACGGGAATGTACGGGCTAATAAAATATCAAACCAATTTACTTCAGTCAAGTAAATTAAAATTTGAATCAAGCTTCCGACTACGTGGTTCCGAAAATTGAGCTGTTTCATCCAACTCAATGATTGTTTGTACTCATACAGGTCATACTTTGGATTAATTAAATACTTTTCTTGAAATTATTACGAATTTTTGATGCCGTGTATGTTTCCATAGAAGTTAGAAAATGCTTTCTCTGGATCTAGAAAATGCTCATTTAAGTGGAACATCCCATTGGTTTCTTCCAAACCCAAATCTATTGGTCCAATTAAATATTGTTTCAGACCCCCCTATGCAGAATTATTTATTTTTTCCATATATTTATCAGTTTTTACGATGAAAATCAGTTCCATATTCACAATTGATAGTTTCTAAGGGTCAAGTAACAAAAAATGTTGCCCCCAGTGGGAGTTGAACCCGTGACCCTCGTTTTTACGCATATCCTCAAATTCAACATGAATTAAATTTAAAAAAAATAGATAATTTGAAAGTTCATCGACTTTTCCGACTGATTTAGTTTTCTTGCATATTCGCGAACCCTAGAATATGTACGAGACCAGACTGGGATCTGAAACTTTCCTACCTATCGAGCCTAACTACCGAAGACTGGGACGCTAACCACTACACCACCGACTACTTTTGATATACTGATGTAAATATCATATTTATAGAACACAGGCCGAGAAATCAATACGTACCAAAATAGTATTAAGAATTTATTTTCATTACCCGAAAGCCATTTTTTGGTTCAACTTGTCTTTTAACTTAATTTTAAAAAATCAACTAGTGAATCAGATTAATAATAATAACAATAATAATAATACCGAAATAAGAATAGCGTGTCATAATATTACATAATTTTTTCTTGTACCGGAAAAACACACGGTAAGGTGAAAAACTTAAATTACTTGCGTCAAAAAGTTTTAGTTGATTCAATCACAAATTTTCCATATACACAGCTAATAACTCGAATTTGTGTTAAATGAATTAAATATTGCGCTCATATACAATAATCAATTCAGATAAATAATATTGATTTTTAAAATGAAAAAAATCCTACTTCAATATTAAATAATTTTTATTTAGCTTGATAAAACAGAATGTTCCGATGGATCATTTGAAGTAGTTGAATCAAGTAATTTTTTTTTTGTTATCACAGGATATCAAATCTTTGCATCTGGATATATTTTCTTATACCAAAGAAAAACACAATTGATGTAAAAAATGTAAATTACTTGGTTACAGTATTTTTGGTCTATCCAATCAAAAATATTACATATTCGCAATTAATAACTTCGGTTGGTGTTGACCAAATAAAGTATTACGATAAAAAATATTAATTATTTCCAATTAATATTTGTGCCTTGCTGTTCGTTTTAACCAAACAACTGCTACCAAAAAAAAGACTTACTGAGCGCAATTTCTGTTTTTATTCAATGCAAAGAAAAATCGATTTTCCTCAAATAAATGCCACTCAAGTAATTTCGTTTATTTGGATCAAATAAATTTTTGTAACAGTGCAGAGAAAAAGAAAATTTTGCAAAATGGCGGCTGTCTAAACAAAAAAGGCGTTTTTTGACTCCTTTTTTTATGATTTTGATACAAAAGTGGGAGGGAAGATAGAGAGTTATCCATTGGAAATTTATAGAAAATTTGAAGTAAATCGGTAGAGTGGAACTTGAGATATCATGTCAGAGGTGAGGGTAGATTTGTGACGTAAAATATCGAGTAGAAAAGGCCTCTGCCATTTTTTGATATTTTGATCCCCCGAAATTGTTATTAATTTAATTTATCGTTAACGTAATGTTGAGTCCTTTGCCATTTTTTGATATTTTGAACCCCTGAATTGTTATTAATTAATTACAATTATAACAATTCAGGGGTTCAAAATATCAAAAAATGGCAAAGGACTTTTCTACTCCATATTACGTCACGAATCTGCTCTCACCGTATTGCCCTTCATTTCTGAAAAACCCTGTATAGTCTTATTTGCTGCGATAGTTGCTGCGTCACTAAAATAACTATAACTCAGTAAATTATTGGAATTCAAAATTTTCCTTTCGAGGATATATTCTGGAAGGTCTAAACTTTAAGAATATGCAAGAAAAAATTTGTTTTTTTTCAAAATTCTAGACCAGAATATTCCCTTAACACACTGCATGAGCATTGGGTCCATGATAATGCTATGCCTATCTAACTCTTCCTATAGTATACGTAATAAATATGCATGTGTGAATAGTATGAGACTCGTGATGTTCACGTTGACGACCTTTTCAGGACGTTCACCGCGAAACATCTCCCGGATAGCGTAGAACGAGCTTGGCGATTAAAATCTACGTAATATGTATATATATATATATGGGGCGTTCCATCCCAAATCGGACAGTTTGAAAAACTTTTTTTTTTTATTTCCTCAATTTTTTTATATTTTTTAGTACCCATCAAAAAACTGTTAAATTTTGAAATTTTTGATTCCCCGTTCAAAAGATATTGAATTAACAAAAAAACCGCTCTTTTTTTGGTATTTTGGTCATAACTTCTTTAATAATGGTCCAAATTGAAAGTTTTTTTTCAAATTTTTTGTTTTTTTATGGTTGTTTCAGAAAAAAATACAACAAAAATATTCGACGTGTTTTTGAAAGAGTTTTTTGAGTTGTAAACATAAAATCGCGTTTTTAAAAGTGAGTCATTTTTTATTTAAAAAAATTTTTTTTTTAAACATCTATCTATTCAATAATTTTTAAGACTAGTCCGATCGTGGGATCTCAATAACAACTACTTTTTTCTGATTTTTGAAAATTAAATTTTTTTTTAAATTAATTATTATGAATACCAATTTTTGTTACTGTATAGTATTTTTTAAAATAATTTTGAATTAATTTTGACACTTTTTCATTGTTAGTAGATTTTAAAAATGATGTAATACATTAATACTTAATTATTAATAATAATATTAATATATTAATAATTAATAATAATATATTAGAAATAATAATTTAAAAATTAAGCAACGGAAACGTATTGGCAAAGGAATATTCAAATTCAGAAAATAATCGTATATGTAAGGTTTTCAAAAAAATACGTGAATAAATAAAAACTGTTGTTATTATTGTTCATAAACAAATTTAACGATTAATTATTAATTTTAAGAACCTGTTAATAATAAAAAAGTATCAAAATAAATTCTAAATGTTGAAAAAAATACTATGCAGTAATAAAAATTGGGTCAAAATAAATTCTAAATATTGAAAAAAATACTGTACAGTAACAAAAATTGGTATTCGTAATAATTTATTTAAAAAAAATTTAATTTTCAAAAATCGAAGAAAGATGTTTAAAACAAAAAATTAAAAAAAAAAATCAAAAATGACACTCACTTTTAAAAACGCGATTTAAAGTTTAAAACTCAGAAAACTCATTCAAAAACACGACGAATACTTTTGTTATATTTTTTTCTGAAAAGGCCATGAAAAAACAAAAATTTTGAAAAAAAACTTTTTATTTGAACCATTATTAAAGAAGTTATGACCAAAATACCAAAAAAGAGCGATTTTTTTGTTAATTCAATATCTTTTGAACGGATAATCAAAAAAAATTCAAAATTTAACAGGAAGGATCTTTTGATGGGTACTAAAAAATATTGAAAAATTGAGAAAATTAAAAAAAAAAGTTTTTCAAACTGTCCGATTTGGGATGGAACACCCCATATATATATATATATATATATATACACACATCTTTCTCGATAAACTGAAATCCCTTGATTGACGTTGAACAATAAATCTTGTTTCCTTGAACGATGATGACTTTGACTTTTTAGACGTAACAAAAAAAAATCTTACAAAACTTTTAAAAGCCTAAAAATAGCCATTATACGATTGAGTAATTATCATTGATTATAAATATATCAATGGTTATTAATAATTTTTTTCAATTTTTATACATAATATTAAAATAATATGAAATAATACGAAGATTCTAATTTCACAAAGACTCCCTCAATAATTATAAATTAAATAAATAAATAAATAATATAAATTACAGAAATTAAATACGGAATTATTTTTCAATGATATTCAGTTTGTTATCCCAACAATAGGCATCAAAATTATTTATCCAATCATCACAATAAATTATAATTAATCGTAGATATTCCATGTTGATAGAAAACGTCTTCTATCTTCTTCCTCGATGATCTATCTCAATTCAATGGTCAAAATTATTTATTTATTCAGACGTCGATTGCGATAATTAATCTTAGATATTTCATTTGGATAGAAAACATCTTCACGTTACAAAGATTCACATCCCTCTCAGACCTGATAGCAAACTTACTTCTTCATCGATCGTTTTTGTTCGTGGAATCATCGATCGATCGTTACGTCATCCGTAATTAGCGGATAAATCAATTATCTGTTCAATTGCATCGAGTTTGCAGAAGGATTTATATCCTCAGAAAATTCAACGATAAACACACGCTGGAAGAATGGACCAAAATTGAGTCATCATCGGAAAATCCAATGACGATTATTCTCAATGCGCTTGTGGAAGTTGTTTTCTTGCCAACTAAAATATTCAACGTATTTATGTTCACGCAAGATTCTCTGTTATTATTCTTTCGAAGATATTTACGACTAGGATTTTCAAGTCCTCGAAGGAAGGGAGAGAGGAGTGGGGGGGGGGGGTTGTTTCTCGATATCGAAATCTTTTGAAGACACGATTGAGGCTCCGTATCGATGACGCAACACTCACGAGTCAACTCGTGACGCCACGAGCAGCATTCACTATTTCTTTTTCTCTTTCTCGTCTCAGAATCTTGGTCTCTGTGTGGAAATTGTGGATTCCGTACGTGAGGATGATAATGATGATCATGGCGAAGGAGAGAATAAATATACATACGTCTCTTCGTGGAAGAGAGCCTCCCTTTTCGCGGGACATTCACCGTCACTAAACCAACGTAAAACGTATAAAACATTCCAGGACAATAGGAAACTTGCGTGTCTTTTTTTTTGTTTTTTTATTCGAAAGTAGGGTGAAAAATAATGAATTTCTCAAGACAGTTTTTTTTTTAAAGCAATATCAATGCTGCAAAAATTGTTTCTTTAACACAAATTTTTCTCAGCAAATTTGAATTGGCAACCACATTGTTGTACCCAACTATCAGCGCCGCCAGTGTCGCTTCCGGGAACTACGTCGCATTATAAACACTGGCTGCATTCGCTTGGACACTTACGCGCTTTCAGCACGTATGTATAAATATACATCGACATATAAAATGCTACAGGATGTGGCGCTCACAGGCGCGTAAGCGTCCAAAGCGAATGCAGCCATAACCTGCAATAAAAATATAAATGAGCAAAAATATTCGTTCACATACTACCGATATAATAATATAAAATTATAAAGAAACTGAAATAAGACATAAACCAATCTAATAAGTTTGATTGCGGAGTGAATGAATCTATTGTCCATTTGTCATCCATCAGTCAATTTATATCACTCTCACAACTTCTTTAACGTAATAATATTGAAGACGTGATTTATATGATTCCTGTTATACTGTGAAGTCGCCGATACGTTCACAACTTCGTTAACATAATAATATTGAAGAATATTATACTGCAGGTTATATGTATATTGTAGGTTAGAATTTGCGCGAGCAAGATGTCCGCGGGAGCAAAAGCTGTCTACAATGGGACTTAGTTCCCAGACGTGACACTCGCGGCGCTGATAGTTGGGTACAACACTATGGTTGCCAATTCAAATTTACCGAGAAAAATTAGTGTAAAATAAAACACTTTTGCATCGTTAATATTCCTTTAAAAAAAAACTGTCTTGGGAAATTCATTATTTTTTATCCTACTTTTAAATCCAATAGACTAAAATAGAGATTTCAGATGCATGCAAGTTCCCTATTAAGGATGTTGAGTCCCTATGAAATCTTTTAATGTTAATCGTTCAATAAATAGCCCGGAAAAAAAAAGTTCAGACATTTTTATATATTATTATATCTCATTATTTAGATCTAATTAGATCTTCAATCTGGCGCGATCTAATTATATATGATAAAAACATATCTGGCTATATCTTTTTTGATAAATTTAGACATAATTACATACAAAGTCCCCATTTCTTGACTTTCCGAAAGTAGGTCATTCCCACATCTTGACTTCCCCTACCGTCCCCACTTTCGATCCGGCGCCATATTGTACGCCGTAAGCGCGCATGCTCGTGTGAGCGCGCATGCGCTATTCTGATCTCTTTACACTTGAGCACACGCCTTCGTACGTAGGGGAGACCAAGGCGGGTTGTGACAGAGGAGAGTTGTGACAAAGCCGATTTATAGGCCCCTGTGACCGTCAAAAACTGGAAACTTTGCTGATTTATTAATTTGTCAACCTCATATTAATAAATGTAATTCGCGTCGTTGGTCCACGGAAATCGGTTGTGTTTTTACCACGGTAGCGTCAAAAAAAATGGCCAAAAGTAAGTTTTTGACCAATTTTACGATATCCTATTCCTCGATGGGTATTACGTTAAAGTTATTGCGATATTTTTTCTAATGTGCATAGACTCGTCAAGTTTCATTTCATTTTTTTTATTTTTTTATTTTGTCATTTATTTGACGGTTGAGAATTATTATTCGGAATAAAGCACGATAGGCGAGTTGTGACAGGCTGTCACAACTCTACTATTTTGATTTTTTCTTGCAATAATGTTTTGTAGTGTGACTTTACATGTTGATTTATAATTTTTTTTTTCAGAATTTGCAAAATTTTCCAGAATTTTCAGAATTTTTAGAATTTTTCAGAATTTTTCAGAATTTTTCAGAATTTTTCAGAATTTTTCAGAATTTTTTAGAATTCAAAATTGAAGGTTGTAATGATTTGTAATTAATGTCAAAATAAAATTTTTTGTTAGTTCCCACACAGCAAAATTGATCCCGGGACCATCCCGAGATAGTCCCATTCGTGTCCTACCAAGATAGTACGTCTTATGAACGTCTATGGGAGGAACCAGTGAGATATTGTTCTACCCGGGATTAATATTAGATGTCTTGAGGATATCCTGTCGCAACCGTAATTAGACGATCCCAACGCACTCTCTTATAGACGTCTGTGTGAGGTAGTGGTAGGACATTGTTCCACCCGAGATTAATATAGGATGTCTTGAGGATATCCTGGCATCACCGTGTGTGGATGATCGTACCGCACTCACTTGTAGATGTCTGTGGGAGGTACTAGTGAGACATCGGTCTACTCGAGATTAATATAGGATGTCTTGAGGATATCCTGTCGCAACCGTGTTTAGACGATCCCAGTGCACTCTCTTATAGATGTATCTGGGAGGTACCGGTAGGACATTATTCTACCCGAGATTAATATGGGATGTCTTGTGGATATCCTGCCGTTACCGTGTGTAGACGATCGTACCGCACTGTCTTGTAGATGTCTATGGGAGGTACTAGTAGGACATTGGTCTACTCGAGATTAATATAGGATGTCTTGAGGATATCCTGTTGCAACCGTATTTAGACGATCCCAGCGCACTCTATTAGAGATGTCTCTGAGAGGTACCGGTAGGATTCCGTTCTACTCGAGATTAATATAGGAGATCTTGAGGATATCCTGTCGCAACCGTAATTGGACGATCCCAACGCACTCTATTATAGACGTCTGTGGGAGGTACTGGTAGGAAATTGTTCTACGCGAGATTAATATAGGATGTCTTGAGGATATCCTGTCGTAACCGTGTTTTGACGATCCCAGCGCACTCTCATAGAGATGTCTCTGGGAGGTGCCGGTAAGACATTGTTCTACGCGAGATTAATATGGGATGTCTTGAGGATATCCTGCCGTAACCGTGTGTAGACGATCCCAGCGGACTCTCTTAGAGATGTCTATAGGAGGTCAGCCATTTCACGGCGTTAGTTCCAGACTCGCCGCGAGATGGCAAAGGCTCTCACATACGGATGATGCAAATAGAATGCTTATATAGCCGAGCGTGAACACGGACATTTGACACCGAAAGGAGTCAGACCTCATAAAAGGCCATATTACAAGGAGTACTTGCTGTTTCCCTCTGTACGGTACCCATTTTATTGAAATTTAATTAATTAATTGAAATTAATTAACATTAAATCAAAATAGAAATAATTATCCACTGCTGTGTTGGCAGTCCAAGAGACGTCCTGAAGACATTCCAAAGACATCCTGGGACGGCAGTGGGACCATCCTATTGCGGTAATCACTGCGGACATTTCAGAGCCCATGGGAATCCCATGGGACCATCCCATTATCATGACGGGACAATTGAGTCAATTGACGTGATGTCCAAAAGACGTACTTGGGCCGTATCATTGCTGTGTCTGATAATTCTGGAATACCTTGGTGACGTCTTTAAGAACTCTAGATAATATCTCATCGATATCTCCACTCTGCTGTATTTACAGTCCAAGAGACGTCCCGAAGACATCCCGGGACGACAATGGGACGATCCCATTCCGGTAATCACTGCGGACACTTTAGAGCCCATGGGAATCCCATGGGACCATCCCATTACCATCACGGGACAATTGACGTGATGTCCGAAAGACGTACTTGGGACGTATTTTTGTTGTGTGGGCGAGAAACGTTTTTAAATTTTTGCCGATTTTTTCCAAGCCTCAACAACCACAAATTTCGCTAGAACTCATATTCAATTCCTTTAATTTTATAATGTACTGCCGGAAATAATATCTATCCACTTTAATTTTATATTCAAAAAAATTTTCTTTATATATACAATTTATATCATTTTTTGTATAATTGAATTTTGAAAAAGGACTTGGGACTTTTTTTTGGCAACGCATTCGAAAATTGTAAAAACGGTGGTCAAATTGATCTGGGATGCGCCATATATGAATATGTATCTTCATCTTCCTCTCTCATTATACGAGTCATAATCCTTTTGTTGCTTTGACCATCTCCACGTTTTTCCTTGAGATTCTGGGGCTTTCGGCGTCATCGATTCGCGTAAAATCATTCGCTGAGATTGACAGACCATCGTATGCATTTTCCATGATTTTCCATATTGGCTGATGCACACTGCCTGATTTTACCAAAAATTAGATATTCGTTTCCAGAAAAATTAATGAATATGATTGCTACTTCCAGTGGTTCAATATTTCACCTCATACGCGGTCTGTCGATGCAAGAATGTTTTTAAAATCGCGAGATCTTACAAAGACTTCTCGTGGCGGGAGATTTGAATTTTCAAACCGGAAGTCCTCAGGGTGCAGATTGATTTTTCATCTTTACTGCAAAATCAACAACATATATCATCGAATTTACGAACCATCGGAGAAAGGACAAGAATGTAATAAGAGAAGGCGGGAAATTCAAATTTTGAAACCAGAAGTTCTCCGAAACCTCAATTTCATCGTCTTCTTTTATGCTCGCTTTCTTCGAATAGGGTCATCCGGCGAATAAAGTTATCAGCCAGGTGCATCCAGTATTAATGCATAGGATATCTGCTGGCTAAAGTTATCCAGAGATGAAGCAACTGGCCATTAGTCTTCCCTAAATAATGTAACACCAAAAGGCGAGAAATTCAAATTTCGAAACCGGAAGTTCTCCAGCAACGCAATTTCATCGTATCTTTTTTTTTAGTCTTCCCTAAATAATGTGAAAACTAAAAGCGGGAAATTCAAATTTTGAAACCGGAAGTTCTCCGATACCACAATTTATCATTTTCTTTTAGGCTCGGTTTCTTCGAATAGGGTTATCCAGCGGATAAAGTTATCAGCCAGGTATCATATATTTAACGCATAGCAAATCTGCCGGATAAAGTTATCCAGAGGTAAAGAAACTGGCTATTAGCCTTCCCCAAATAATGTGATACCAAAAGGCGGGAAGTTCAAATTTTTAAACCGGAAGTTCTCCGCAATTTCATCACCTTCTCCTTTAGCTTCGTCGGAGTCTATCTCTGTAAAAACTATTCTCAATTCTCACGATCGTAAAACTCACTGAAGCCAAATGTTTCCAAATCCTCGTTGAAGAAAAAGCAACGAGAGCATAATCACTTCGAAAATCTAGACGAGGGTGTTTCGCTTTTTCTTCGAGAAAACCTGACGAACGTAATGATATTGACGATTGACATCGTCGTGAGAGGAATTCCGGTAGCCTTGACTGAAGTTGCCGAGAGCGCAGATCGTTAACCTATAATTAACGAGACTTTAAAACGCTTATTTGAGCAATAACTCAATGTTGTTGGTGTTATTGTTTTTTTTTCCATCCTCATTTTTTTCATCCCACTTTTTTCTCCCTCGTCTTTTTTATTTGCTCCTTTGCAAAACAGGTCGGGGATTATTGCGAAAATCGCGAAATATATTGCATCGGAGATACAAGTCATTCAAGCGTGGTTGTTTCTGCTTTAATGAAGAAATTTATATACTGTAACATAATCTCAACCTTTGGATACGCTTCAAATTTCAAATTCCGTAATTTCTATAATCGATACTCGATATTCAATATATTTCGATGGTTCGATAATCGATATATTGTCGATAAATGATCGATAGATCGATTGTTAGAAGAAACTGACATGGCCGCCGCCATACCAGCTGTTCAGGTGGAAATAGACCACCTCGTTGAGTCGTTGACACTCGGCATTGTTATCAATTTTCGCACGGGAAAAATAATTGAATTTCACGTATCAAGTGTCAATGATGAATTTCTTTGGTCGACAATTTGTGAAAATATTGAAGAATGAAATCGTCAACAGCAGTCACGTTTGCGGTCTTGGGAGAAATTATTGTTTCAAGAGCGCCTTCTCTCTCGACAAATTGTATCCAAAAAGCACTTTAAAGCTCTACACACCGACTTTCGTGAGTTAAAATTTGTTTAAAATGCATTTAAAATTGTTCTCAACACGTTTTTAACAACCCGCGACTCGTAATATTCTATGTCAGCGATAATGACGAGACATAACCTTAAAATATTTATTCTTGTGCCGCTGAATATTGAATTTCTAATATTTTGTATTCGCGGCGTTGAACAAAGGTTCCGGAAGATCCGAAGGCTAAATTCAACGGATTCATACCCATGGATCAGCTTTCGGTGACTTACAGCAGAGCCGGAGGTCCGGGAGGTCAGCACGTTAATAAAACAAACTCGAAAGTGGATTTGCGCTTCAACGTTCAGGAGGCGAGTTGGCTCGACGCCGAGATAAAGCCTAAATTATTGGAACAGGTTAGTGCGAATTATTCGTGAATTTATTTTTATTCCGAAATCGTTTTTGCAAAAAACGATTTCGAAAAAAAAGGTAAAACAGATTTTGTTACCGTCCGAGACTCTCCCGATGTTTAACGAGAATTTTCTTGCCTAATAGGAAAGAAACAGAATCAATAAAGAAGGATTCTTGATAATAAAGTCCGATCTTACGAGATCTCAACACGTGAACCTTGCCGATGCTCTCGAGCGGCTGAGAACGATGATTAGAAAAGCTTGCGCGCCGAAACAAACTCTCAGCCCCGAAACCGTGGAAATACTGAGAAAACGACACATGAAAGCTGCTCGCGAGCGTCTCTTAGTCAAGAGAAAGAGATCGCAGATAAAAGACGGCAGACGAACGGACAATGTTGATCTGGATTAATTTTTTCTCTTTGTTTTACACATCAAGAAATTGAAGCCTGTAGATAATTTATAAATACATACTATAAATGGTAGACTCTAACGTTTATTGATTTTAAAAAAATCCCCATCAAGTTAATGTTTATTAATTTTTAAAAAATTCCCATCAAAAGTTGGTATATCGAGATTAAATGATGAATACGCGAAAAATCAATAACTAAACAATGAAATAAATAAATTTTTGATGAGAATCCGTTGATTATTGATTTCTATAAACAACTCAACAGCAAAAAATTGCAGAAAAATGTTGATTCAAATCTGCTGAATAGGTAAATTCATCCTTAATTTAACATATTGCTTGTCAATGATTTGTAATTGGTAATTTGTAATTGGATTTGAGTTACTAATGAATTTTCTTTATATGCTGTAATTTTTAAAAAAATTACCGCCAAGTAAAACGCGTCGGTTCTCGTTGCCATGGAAACTTGGAGCTTCGTGGATGCAAACAAACGTTCACGTTTCAGCTCAACTTTTTTAAGTTTGGTTTTCATTCAAAGTTCAATAATCGATTGAAAAAATGTCATTTCGCGATTTGCGAAGTAAGTATTGTTTATAAAAATCGATCAACTTTGCAATGTAAAATGTGTCTTGTAATGTAAAATATGTTTTTTCATTTTAGATTTCACGGAAATGATGAGAGTTCTTGGTTATCCACGCTTGATTTCCTTGTCAAACTTTCGTGTGCCAAATTTTCCTCTCGTGGCGGAAATTCTCACATGGCTTGTCCAAAGATTCGAGCCTGACGTCGATTGGCCAACCGAGCACGAAAATGAGCAAGATCGTGTCATCCTGATCCGCAGAGTTGCTGAATTTATGGTAAAATTTTTACTTCGCAATAATTATTAAAATAATTTTCAGAGTAAAAAGTCGCTAAAATACATTTTAGGACTTTTATTAAGGTACTATATTGTAAAAAATACTTCATAAAAAAATATGAAATTTTTATGCATATACAGTATGTTAAATTTCATATGCAGTAATATTCCAATAAATGTAGTAATATTTCCATATAAATTTTATATTCTCTTAATTTTAATTTACAAATATGGAATTTAAGTCAAAATTGTTTATTTTCCAATCAATGTCTATTGATTTCGATTTCGTATACTTATTATTGAAATTTAATGTACAAATGAATATGCAATTTCAATAACAAGTACATTTAATTTAATAACATTTTTTACAGTGTAGTCTACTTGAGAAGGCAAAAAAAACAAATTTTTAAGATTTTTTTTCTCAGCTCCTCTATCAAATATGACTATAAAACTGTTATTACAACATTGTTTCATTCTTCGAAAGTACAAAAAAAATTGTTTTTTTTATTTCGATTCTTTGAATAACTTGTAGGAGGCGCCAAAGTCGAAAATTTCTTGTCTCATGGCCGACAGTTAATATCAGGATTGGCAAGTCTGAAAAAATAAAAATAAAAAGCATTTCAAAGAGGAAGGTTTCTTACACAACAAATAACAACCGTTAATGAAAAATCGAAAAAAAATGGCGGATGTTTGAAATGAAAATAAAAATTAAATTTTTCACAATTTGTTTCAAACATCCGTCATTTTTTTCGATTTTTCATTAACGGTTGTTAATTGTTGTGTAAGAAGCCTTCCTCTTTAAAATGCTTTTTTATTTGCTTATTTCAGACTTGCCAATTCTGAGATTAACTTTGGCTCCTTCTAAAAATTGATATAAATTTTAAAAAATCTTAAAAATTTGCTTTTCTTTTGGCCTTCTAAAGTAGACTAGTAAAGGAACTGGAATTAAGAATGCACAAGCATAACGTATATCCAGAGTTGTGAAAAAAGTAATGTAAAAGTAATGCATTACCCATTACTTTAAACAATGCGTATTGGACAAGTTTTCCATTACAAATAAAAAAGTAATGTGAAATGTATGCACGTTCCATTACAAATTACTATTTTGAAAAAAAGTAATTTGCAATGGAGAATATTCCATTACAAATAGAAAAATTGCCGTGCTCGTATCAGAAACTTGCACATTGCTGTCTCATTATTTTATTTCGCTCACTAAAAGTTCATCCACAATTATCACAAATGATCCATAAAGTTGAAAAAAAAGAATATGCACATTATTTAGGGATTCAATAAAGCGACAAATTTTGTATCAGTAACTTGTAATTCTTAATAGATTGCTTATAATTATGGGTAATAACGTGTAAAAGTAAATATAAAGATGGACAATTTTTGGGGTTGAGTACATTTTCGTACTTTATATTTAACGATGAACTGTCGGTTTTTTTGTTTCTATTTTTTAACTTTACGGATCATTTGTGATAATTGTGAATGAACTTTTAGTGAGCGAAATAAAATAATGAGACAGCAATGTGCAAGTTTCTAATACGTGCACGGCAATTTTTCTATGTGTAATGGAATATTTTCCACTGTAAATTACTTTTTTTTTAAATTGTAATTTGTAATGGAACGTGCATACATTACACATTACTTTTTATTTGTAATGGGACATGCATCCATTACACATTACTTTTTTATTTGTAATGGGACATACATCCATTACTTTTTTAATTGTAATGGAGCACGCATCCATTACACATTACTTTTTTATTTGTAATGGAACATGCATACATTGCACATTACTTTTTTTTATTTGTAATGGATCAC
The DNA here is from genome assembly GCA_946863875.1 of Alloplasta piceator. NCBI lineage: Eukaryota > Metazoa > Arthropoda > Insecta > Hymenoptera > Ichneumonidae > Alloplasta > Alloplasta piceator. The sequence goes on along the minus strand of OX333073.1, from coordinate 12,124,851 downwards.
GCATCCATTACACATTACGTTTTTTTATTTGTAATGGCACATGCATCCATTACACATTACTTTTTTTATTTGTAATGACACATGCATCCATTACACATTACTTTTTTTTTGTAATAGTAATGTGTAATGGATGCGTGTTCCATTACAAATAAAAAAGTGATCCACTTATCCATTTCACATTATGCAGTGTAATGGGTAATAAATACAGTAATGCATTATCAAAGTAATGCATTATTTACAACTCTGCGTATATCCCATAAAAAAAGAATATAAAAAACTTATATTCGTTGCATTGCAACGATACAAATTTCAATGTCATAAAATTCGACGATAAATTAACGATGACTATTTTTATTTTATTTCAGGCTTTAAAAACAAGCGTTAAGCTCAACACGAGAAAACTCTATCAGGCAGATGGTTACGCGGTCCAGGAGATGTTGAAAATTGCCAGTTTGCTCTACGAGGCGCAAACGACAAGCAGCGAGAACAATATCGCGTCTCGAGATTCTCGTGGCTCGCGAAATTTCGACATTAGCGATAAAATCAATGATTTAAAGACAACGAGGCAATTGGCGAGTCAGCTGACCGTGAACGGTGCGACTCTCTTTGATCTTCTCGGTCGTGAAGTTGAATTGCGTGAAATACGAAATACAAAGGTCGCACGCCAATACGACACGTCTGAGATCGAAGTTGCACTGAAGGAGGTCATCGATGCCACCAAAAAAGAGACCGAAGATACGAAAAAACAAATTGATAATGTCAAGGTGCCTCTCACTTTCGATTATCCTCTCTCTTCACGCGTTTCAACTTTTTACTTCTTCTTCTAAGATGATAAAGAAAAAAAAAATTCGCTAAAACTAATTACTTTGCTGAATAGTCCAAAAATAACAAAATAACTTATAAAAATTCCAAATGTAATATTCAAAGATTGCTTTTTCATCATCTTTGATTGCAAAAATTAGAAAATTATAAAATAACTTATAAAAATTCAAATGGAATATTCAAATATTGCTTCTTCATCATCTTTGTTTACAAAAATTATGATGAAGCAAAGCGCCAAATTTCATTCCACACAATTGTTTGAATATGCTTGTTTTTGGAATTTCAGTAGTTTTCGAGTATTTGCCAAATTTAACATGAATGTATTTGTTATTTCTCTTTTTTGAAAAAAAAAGGATAGCGAGCAAAGTCTCGAGGTACGAATTGAACGACGTCGCACGGAATTGGACAGAAATCAAAAGAGACTTCAGACACTGAAAAAAGTGCGTCCTGCATTTATGGAGGAATTTGAGAAGCTTGAGGTCGAGCTTCGATCGGTTTACGATGATTATTTGCAAAAGTGTCGTTATCTCGCTTATCTCGAGCATCTGTACGAGGAGGCAGCGAAGGCCGAACAAGAGAGATTCGAAAGGAGGTAATAATATTTTTAATTATCCTAATTTCAAAAAAAATGTTTTTTTGCTTCGTCATAAAGGAAACTTTGTATTCGTGAAACATTTTTTTTCGAGATTTTTATGTTAATGTGTTCAAAATGTCCCAAAAAATCGAGAAATCATATTTAGAAAAAATATCCGGATGTTCAAAACGGGCGTTCAATTTTATCGACTTTTTTGGTTTTTGCGAAAATGGGATGAATGCTCTAAATTCTGCAATTTTCTATATATAGCACTGAAACTTTTTACAGAATTAGTATAGCTGTTAAGGTTGTTCGGTCTTGAATTTGGCAAAAATCGATCGCAGGATAAAAATTTTGATTGAAATTTTGAGTTGTAAAAAAAATAACGTAAACGCTTCAACTTTTGCAATTTTTAAGATCTTGCACTGAAACTTTGTGCAGAGTTAGTATAGCTATTAAGGCGAGGCTAAATACCGACATTATTACTGAAGCCCTACATTATCGACTCAAAATCGTTGTCCAAACTTTTTCCAATACCGGTGGATGAAAATCAATTAAATTTATGAATTAATGATGAATGAATTGCAAAATGAAAATGCGAGACATAAATAGTTTGGATAGAAGTCTGATGAAAGTAATGTTTATTTCATAGGAATTCCATTTGGGGCTGCCCTCTTTCGGATTTCTGTGAACTTAATTTCGCCATTTTTTTTCCGATAAAGCACGAAATTTATCAACATTTATCTCGTGATTTGGATTCCAAACTTACGTGCGATTTTTTCATAAAATAATGTCAAAGACGTATCGATATTTGCACTTTGGTGTTAGTTATGGAGCCCCACTCTTAGTTTTAGCTAAAATGCCGTAAAAACATTATAATTTAATATTTTCAATTACAGATTTTTGATGATAATCGGATCTGTAATTTTTTCTTTCGTTTTCCGAAAAAATTTTAGCGGGGCTCCATTTGTGCCATAATTCTGATGATACTGTCAACATTTTATTGATTTTCATCCATTTGTACCAGAGCAAGTTTGGAATCCATTTTCGAGGTCCTGATGTCGGTATTTAGCCTCCCCTTAATGTTATTCACTATTGAATTTGGCAAAAATCGATTAAGAAGAGGCTAAATGCCGACATTAGCACCTCGAAAATGGATTCTGAACTTGCTCTGGCACGAATGGATGAAAATCAATAAAATTTTGACAGTATCATCAGAATTATGGCACAAATGGAACTCCACTAAAATTTTTTCGGAAAACGAAAAAAAAAATTACAGATCCGATTATCATCAAAAATCAGTAATTGAAAATATTAAATTATAATGTTTTTACGGCATTTCGGCTAAAACCAAGAGTGGGGCTCGATAACCAACACCAAAGTACGAATATCGATGCGTCTTTGACATTATTTAATGAAAAAACCGCGACGTAGGTTTGGAATCCAAATCACGGGATAAATGTTGATCAATTTCGTGTTTTATCGAAAAAAAATGGCGAAATTAAGTTCACAGACATCCGAAAGAGGGCAGCCTCAAGTGGAATTTCTATGAAGTAAACATTACTTTCATCAGACTTCTATCCAAACTGTCTGACAAGTCAGTGGCAATTAACGAAAACGTTGATTTATGTCTCGCATTTGCATTTTGCAATTCATTCATCATTAATTCATAAATTTAATTGATTTTCATCCACTGATAGTAGAAAAAGTTTGGACAGCGATTTTGAGTCGATAATGTAGCGCTTCAGTAATAATGTCGGTATTTAACCGCGCCTTAAAAGATTAAAATTTTATGAAATTTTGAATTTTTTGAAAATTAGCGCGAACTTGCACAATTTCCAAGATATTGCACTGAAACTTTGTACAGAACTAGTATAGCTATCAATGTTGTTCGCTATTGAATTTGTCGAAAATCTACCGAGAGATTAAAAGTTTATAAAATTTAAGATAAGGAAGGAATGTACAAAGATAAGGAAGCAATGTACAAAGATAAGGAAGCAATGTACAAATAACCAATTTGTAGGGTTTTTTATTTTCGTTAATTCAAAAATACGTTTTTATTTTATCGATCATTTTTTTCGTTATTTAGTTTATTATGTTATAATGATTTTTTTAACAGACAAGCTGCTACGAAAAAACAATTGGAGCAGTTAAGGGCGGAGGACGCGAGTTTCGAGAGTATTATGGAGGGAAATGATTCGATATTTGCGACCAATCTTCAGGATCCTTTGGCGTTAGGGGAAGTTGAAAAAAGAGGAATGGAAAAGGGCGTTGGACAAGCTGGTCGTCAAAAACAGGGTAAATATCAGATTGTAATTGAGTCATTCCGTGTCAAATCGACCAATAGATGGAATCGACCCCTTTCAATTTCGATGAAATTTGGTCTGAAGTTTTCATTTTTAATAAACCGAAGTTCTACCAAAGGAAAAAAATTAAATTTTTTTTTTTCGAAAGTTACGAAAGATTCAAAATTTCACCCTTTTTTAAATCTTTCAAGTTTATTTTTTAAATATCTAAAAAACTATCATAGTTACGAAAAAATCATTCTGGGTTCTTCTTAGAAAGTATACTTGTGGCTACGAAAAAAAAAATGTTCCGAAAAATTTAAAAAAAAATGATGTTTTTGGAGTATTTTGAATTTTTTTTAATCGTGAACATCCACGATCAACATTAAATTTTTTGTTCATTTTTTTAATATAATACCTTCTACTGATTTTAAAAAATCCTGAAGTTTTCAGAATGGTGTTTTTTTTCTCAAAAATATGAATTTTTGAATTTTGGTAAAAAAATAATTTTTTTACTTCTAAGTTAAGTAAAGTTGAGCAATCATGTAATTCTGTAATTTTGACCACTTAAAATTCCAATTAATGACATAAGAATATAAAAACAGAAACATAATTGAATTTGCATTTTTATTTATTTGGTAAAGCGTTTCAAGCGCAAACTTTAATATACATGTATATTGTAAAATTTTGAATCTTGCATAACTTTAGAAAAGAAATTCTTTTTTTTTTCCTTTGGTGGAACTTCGTTTTATTTGAAACGAAAACATCTGACCAAATTTCATCGAAATTGAAAGGGGTCGATTCCACCTCTTAGTCGATTTGACATGGAATGACCCAATTCCGTTAAGAATGAATGTTTTCTTCCAAATTCGATTTTGAGTAAATGCTGAAAAAATTTTGTTCTCACCATCTTTATCAATCATGTAAAAACTATTTTTTTGAAGAATATTTTTTGGCAATCATTTATCATCGCTATTAAATCAGAATTCTTTTTATCATTTTTTAGGGTTTTTTTTTCTTCTATTATACTAATGGGGAGCCTTTTTTCAGAAACCGCGGGTAGATCATCGCGCGTTCAAATCTCAAATCAGCGTAGAATTTATGGTAGCATGTCAGGAAGACAGAGAGGACCGATACGGGAAAGCAACGACAGCGCTGGATCCCTGGACAGTGACAGTGATTTATTGATCGACGGTGACCTTGACGACGACGATGACGACGACGACGACGACGATGACGACGAGGATCCTGATCTCATGAATCCCGTTGTTCCTCATGACATTGTTGCATTTGACATTAAAAACAATCCCGAAAAACGTTCGGTCAGCAAGGTGGAACACTCGGACGAGGATTTTTAAGGCTCCAATCTACTTTAGAAGGCCAAAAAAAAAGCGAAAAAAAAAATTCTCAGCTCCTTCATCAAATATGGCTGGGTCATTCCATGTCAAATCGACCAAGAGTCAGAAGTTTTTGTTTTTAACAAAACAAAGTTCTACCAAAGGAAACAAATTAAAATAAATTTTTTCGCAAGTTATCAAAAATTCAAAATTTTTCAAATGTTTCAAGTTTATTTTTTAAATATCTCCGAAACTATTATAGTTACGAAAAATCGTTCTGAATTCATCTTAAAGAGTATACTTGGGGCTATAAATTTTTTTTTTTTTTTTAATTTGAAAAATGATGACTTTGGAGAATTTTGAATTGTCAACAATCGTGAAAATCCAAGTTTGACATTAAATTTTTGGTTAAATTTATTTTATATAATACCTTGTACTGATCTTAAGAGGAGGCTAAATACCATTTTTATTCAATCCCTACATTATCGACGTATCATCGTCCTCCAGTCTTTCTCCGACAACCGTGGATGATAATTAATTACATTTTGACAATTAAGAGGGGGATAAATTAATTAACAATTAATTGTCAATTGAGAGGCTAAAATGAGTTACAGGTAATGCCAACAAACTCATTCGAGCCCCCTAAATATTATAGGTTACTCGTCAGAATCCATGGTGCTGTCCTCACTCGCACGTCTGTGAACTACATTTCACCATTTCGTTTTTCAATAAAACTACAATTTATCGATATTCATCTCTTGATGCGCCATCCAAACTTACGGCGTGTCATTTTGATAAAATAATGTCGAAAACGTCTCGATATTTGTATCGTGGCGTTCTTCATGGAGCCTCACTCTTGGTTTTACCCGAAATGCAGTAAAAGTTTAATAATTTAAGTTTTTCCATTACAGTTTCTTGGTGGTAAATGAATCTGTAAATTTTTTTTTGTTTTTCGAAAAAATTTTAGTGAGGCTCTATTCCTGCTATTGTTCCGATGATGTTGTTAAAATTTTATTCAATTTCATCCATTTGTATAAGAGCAAGTTTAGATGGCAATTTCGAGGTGTTAGTGTCGGTATTTAGCCTCCTCTTAAGAGGAGGCTAAATACCGACATTGGCACTTCGAAAATGGATTCCAAACTTGCTCTGGCACGAATGGATGAAAATCAATAAAATTTTGACAGTATCATCAGAATTAGGGCACACGTGGAGCCTTACTAAAATTTTTTCGGAAAACGAAAGAAAAAATTACAGATCCAATTATCATCAAAAATCTGTAATTGAAAATATTAAATTATAATGTTTTTACGGCATTTCGGCTAAAACCAAGAGTGGGGCTCGATAACCAACATCAAAGTACGAATATCGATACGTCTTCGACATTATTTTATGAAAAAACCACAACGTAAGTTTGGAATCCAAATCACGAGATAAATGTTGATAAATTTCGTGTTTTATCGGAAAAAAAATGGCGAAATTAAATTCACAGAAATCCGAAAGAGGGCAGCCCCATGTGGAATTCCTATGAAATAAACATTACTTTCATCAGACTTCTATCCAAACTGTCTGACAAGTCAGTGGCAATTAACGAAAACGTTGATTCATGTCTCGCATTTGCATTTTGCAATTCATTCATCATTAATTCATGAATTTAATTGATTTTCATCCACCGGTATTGGAAAAAGTTTGGACAGCGATTTTGAGTCGATAATGTAGGGCTTCAGTAATAATGTCGGTATTCAGCCTCGCCTTAAAAGATCCTGAAATTTTCAGAAAGGTGTTTATTGTTTTTTCAAAAATATGAATTTTTGAATTTTTAAAAATCGTGTAAATCCATGATCAACATTAAATTTATGTTTATATTTTTTTTATATAATAGCTGGGACTGATCTTAAAAGATCCTGAAATTTTCAGGATGGGGTTGTTTTGTTTGAAAAATTTATATTTCTGAAACAAAACACCATCTTGGACATTTCAGGATCTTTTAATTTTGGTGAAAAAAAATATTTTTGTTTTACCACAATTAAAAAATTCATATTTTTGAAAAAACAAAAAACACTTTTTTGAAAATTCCACGATCTTTTGAGATCGGTACAAGGTATTATATAAGAAAAATTGAACCAAAAATTTAATGTCCAACTTGGATTTTCACGATTTTTGAAAATTCAAAATTCTCAAAATTCATCATTTTTCAAATTTTTTTTTCGGAAAATATTTTTGTTCATAGCCCCAAAGTATACTCTTTATGACGAATTCAGAACGATTTTTCGTAAGTTTCCGAGATATTTAAGAAATAAACTTGAAACATTTAAAAAATTGTGAAATTTTGAATTTTTGATAACTTTCGGAAAAAATTTTTTTTAATTTTTTTCCTTTGGTAAAATTTCGTTTTGTTAAAAAACTTCTGACCAAATTTCATCGAAATTGAAAGGGGTCGATTCCAACTCTTGGTCGATTTGACATGAAATGACCTGGCTATAAAACTGTTATTACAACATTGTTCCATCCTTCGAAAGTACAAAACAAAAATTTATATTTATTTTCATTGAAAATAATGAAAATAAAATTTCAATAATGAAATTTCAATGAAAATAAAAAATAAATTTTTGTTTTGTTATTTCGAAGGATGGAACAATGTTGTGTTAACAGTTTCATAGTCCATATCTGATAAAAGAGCTGAGAATTCTTTTTTTATATTTGCTTTTTTTGGCCTTCTAAAGTTGATTTATGATTTATTTATGATTTACGATTCATTAATGATAGATTAAAAAAAAATCTCATTAAAATCAAGCAATGAGTCGTTTTATCATCTTTTATTACAATCCCTGGTTATTCGACTCTGACGTTCAAATCGTCAGGCCGAAAAGCCCATTTCAGCACCAGATCATACTTCCTATTACATTTTCAGTACAATAAAGTATCGAACAACCATTTTTTGTTTTCTTCAATCTCGCACTTTCGATACAAAGTGCTTGTATATAATTCAAATTCTTCGTGTATTTTTTTTTAATCTTTCCTCTAACTGTATATACACGAGTATATGATATTACGCTTATGTTATCCAGAATCGTGGTGACCCATTTTTTTTTACATGGGAATATTTTTTTTCGAAAAAAAAATCGAGAAACGATTCAATTGAAAAAAATCGTTGAATATGTGGGCTGCACGTTACAGCGGATATGTTCATATCGCAAAATTGCGAACATCGCAAAGGGTTAAAAAAAAAAAATGTTCAGGAGGGAAAAAAATGTACAGGGGAAGAAATAAAGATTAGTCGATGTTTGTAAGGAAATTTCAAAACTCGAAAAAGAAATTCTCCGTCAAATTTGCCTCTCTCTCTCTCTCTCTCTCTCTCCGTCTGGATTATTTTTGAGCAGCTTATCTTAGTCTACGTTATTATAGTATGTTTAGTTTTTTTCTCGTTTTTGTTAGAGCTAATTATGCGTGTGTGGAGCTTAGAAATTAAATAAAAATTCACGTCGAATATTCAACAATTCGACTATCGTTAAAATACCATTATACATTATTATTCTTCTTCTCATCGGAATTATATATAGCTCGTTTTACAGAATAATGACAACGAGTAAAAATAAATTTTCGTTAGTGTCGTGTCGCAGCTACTCGTTTAATCGCTGAATTTTTTCCTCTTTCGGGAATTCGATATTTACAGGCAGAGGAAAACATTTTTTTTCTTCCTTTACGAGTTTAAGGCGAGGCTAAATGGCGACATTATTACTGAAGCCCTACATTATCGACTCAAAATCGCTGTCCAAACTTTTTCCAATACCGGTGGATGAAAATCAATTAAATTTATGAATTAATGATGAATGAATTGCAAAATACAAATGCGAGGCATAAATCAACGTTTTCGTCAATTGCCATTGACTTGTCAGACAGTTTGGATAGAAGTCTGATGAAAGTAATGTTTATTTCATAGGAATTCCACATGGGGCCGCCCTCTTTCGGATTTCTGTGAACTTCATTTCGCTATTTTTTTCTCGATAAAACACGAAATTTATCAACATTTATCTCGTGATTTGGATTTAGCCTGGATGTAGGTCGGTATTTAGCGCCTCGAAAATGGATTCCAAACTTGCTCTGGCATGAATGGATGAAAATCAATAAAATTTTGACAGTATCATCAGAATTATGGCACAAATGGAGCCCCGCTAAAATTTTTTCGGAAAACGAAAGAAAAAATTACAGATCCGATTATCATAAAAAATCTGTAATTGAAAATATTAAATTATAATGTTTTTACGGCATTTTGGCTAAAACTAAGAGTGGGGCTCCATAACTAACACCAAAGTGCAAATATCGACACGTCTTTGACATTATTTTATGAAAAAATCGCGACGTAAGTTTGGAATCCAAATCACGAGATAAATGTTGATAAATTTCGTGTTTTATCGGAAAAAAAATGGCGAAATTAAGTTCACAGAAATCCGAAAGAGGGCAGCCCCAAATGGAATTCCTATAAAATAAACATTACTTTCATCAGACTTCTATCCAAACTGTCTGAGAAGTCAGTGGCAATTGACGAAAACGTTGATTTATGTCTCGCATTTTCATTTTGCAATTCATTCATCATTAATCCATAAATTTAATCGATTTTCATCCACCGGTATCGGAAAAAGTTTGGACAACGATTTTGAGTCGATAATGTAGGGCTTCAGTAATAATGTCGGTATTTAGCCTCGCCTTAAGCTGTATCGAGAGGAGGAAGGATCACTTTACTCGAATAATTATGAATAGACATTTTTCAATTTTTATTTACTCGTTTGAAAAAAATTTCCAGAATTTTCATTTTCATTTGATAGATTTTTCACGAAAAGCGGAAAAAAAATATCACCGGCGGGATTCTCCGATCAGTTTAACAATTTTTAAAGCATTTCTCAAAAACATTTGCCGATGCAAAAAAATCAAAGACACGTTTTTAAGCATTTCAATATTGAAAAAAAAATTCTACTGAGATTTGCCTGTATAAAATAAAATAAAAATTTGCTCAGAAAGCGAATAAAATTAAATAAAAATATGCTTAAACAAATAGAATAAAAATAAAATTTGCTTAAAAGCAAATAAAATAATTTGCTTAGAAAGCAAATTTAAAAAATCGAACCAATCAGATATTTCAATGGAAAAGCATGTGCAAATTTTCAAGATTTCTTTTGTCCTTCGGAAAATTGATATTCAAAAATTTCTCCTTTCGGGTAACTCATTTTTTTTTGTCAACCTAATTTCAAGTTTTTGGATCCTTCCTTCACGAACTGTCGTGTTTTTCGCAGCGCGCATTATCCATCGATCCTTCGATCATTGTTTTCCCTTTAGTATGCCATTTTCTCCTTCATTCTCTAATTCCCATTTTCATCGGCATAAAATTACCTTGAAACGATTTATCAGCACATTTTTATTTCTTTAAGCCTCGCTAAAAAATAGTGCCTCACAGAAATATCTAATAAAAAAAAATTATACCTACTTTAGTAGGGGAGGGTGGGGCAAGACGGCCCCCTTGAGCCTGTTAATACTTTTTGTGGCTTTCAACCATCAAATCCGTTTACTTTTATTCTGTCTTCAATAGATTTACAGACATTTTTCCGAAACTTAAAAAAAAAATCTGAGCCATGAAGGCCCCCCTCTAAAAAATAATACATTTTTTTGTTTTTATATCTTAAAAAATCATTTTCCATAAATCATAATTAATGTTATTGTTTATTTGTTGAACGTAAAAAAATATATAGATGTATGGAAAAACTTGTTTTCCAAAAATCATATTTAATGTCATTGTTTATTTGTTTAACATTAAAAAAATATATAGATCAATTAAAAATCATTAAATTATAAATAAATCCTATATTTTGCTTTTCAAAATTCTTCAATTTCGTTAAAAATAAAAATTTTCAAATTTTTTTCGATGGTCCATTTCACCCCGGATGTAGTGTATCGGCCCAAAAATGGACGGATACATAAAGTTCATCATAATATGAGGAAAAATAATAGTTTGTTGACCTAATTTTTTAGGGGGGGTCCATTATGCCCCAGGTATCGCGGATCGGCCTAAAAACAAGTCTATACATCAAATTTTTTTTTTTTACCAAATTTTTGAGGGAGTCCGTCGTGCCCCACCCTCCCCCGCGTTTTTATAGTCTCGCTAAAAATAAGCGATTTTCCTTCTCCCTTACAATATCCGCTTTCGAGATCCATCGATATGCGATTTATTTCTTTCTCATTTTTTTTACTCTTATTTTCTCTCTCGCAAAAATCTTCCCACCCAAAATCGCAATTGTAAAAATTCGTTCCTCGGTTACAGCGATAAATCCATTATTCTGCACTGAGAGGAAAAAAAATTCAAAAAAACATCATTTCGCTGTTTCGCCGTTTTAGGCTCTCAATATGTAGGCGCTCCGATAAATAGGCTCTTTTTTTCATCTCCTCTCAATTTCCGCGATCGTTATTACACAATTAATTCATTAGGAGAGGCTGGGGCAAGACGGCCTACGTAAGCCGGTTATTACAGGGGGTCCGTCTTGCCCCACCTTCCCCTATATCAGCGTTAAAAGTACAATTATACAATAGTATATAAAACCGTGAAGAAGCACCGTGTCCAAATTTTTTTTTTTCCATTTCAATCACGATTCCAGTGTCGTCTTCCTCGACACTGACAAATTATTCCGAGACAAAATCCTTCTCGCTTCTCTCTCTCTCAATCGTAAAAAAATAGCGTCACATTTTTCGAACTCGTGCATTGCAATTTTTTTTTCCCCGAGATTCCGCATTCCTCCGCCTACGCTCGTGTATTGCAATCTTAAGTTTAATAATCAATGAGATTCGAATATTAATTTTGCGTGTCATGGTTTCGATTGTGTTTTCCTTTTTTGTCATTTTGTTGCCGTTTTCGTAAATTTTTTCTAGCTCGTTGGCTTCGAGGATCAGCTACCTTTTTTTAAAGGGATTTTTGCCTTCTTATTTATTTTTTTGACGTGGATACGTCTATATTTTCGTTCGTGATTGGGCTCATTTCTCAAACAGGAGCTTATGCATGGCCGCCATCTGTTGGTGCACAAGTGAACGAAGTCGCTAAGTACGAGATCTACTATATCGACATCTTGATACATAGACGTATCCACGTAAAACTTATGGCTGTATCTGTGATATCCCAATCGGGGATTTTTTTAAAAATGATTATTGAATTCTCTTACGAAGAGGAACCGGTGTAATTGTGAAAATACGTTCTGGCCATTTTTGGAGTGGTGACATTTCCGAGCTGCCAAACTGTCGTCGACTTTTCGGTCGAAGTGAGCTTTTGCTACCTATTTTTGTGTGACGGGGACTTGACGTTTGCCGGTACCAAACGCGTTGAATCGGTCGTCCTCGATTGGACGATCGGTATTGCCTCGAGTACCGGAAGTTGGCATTCTTTGCCGAGCTCGGACCAAGTGTCGTCGACGCTTTTGGCCAGTTTTTCGCGGTATTTGTAGGCCGTTCGATCGACGACCGATTGGGTTTTCACGCAGTCGTCACCGCCGAATTCGCATACCCTGTAATGATGTAATATCGCCGCGTCCGACGGCACGTTTAGGGTACCGTGACCCGGAATGAATTCCCAGACAAAATGATTGCCCGCCTCGACGACATCTCGTGGCTTGCAGATGTACTTGGAACGCTGCTTCTGCGGATGGAGCTTCGATCTTCGTCGTGTTTTTCTCAATGTTATCAGACCCGCTTCGGCCTGTGTCTTACTTTTACGCACCAGTGGATCGTCCGCCCATTGCAGATAGAAAAATGCATTTTGAAACGAAAATGCACCGGTCGTGCGCGTGTTCAATCGATTCTCCATCCATCTGCAAAGAAAATAAGGCCAAAAATGAGTCGGGCTCGTACAATTGAGTGGGGTCCGATCCTACACAATTTTGATCCTACACGAGGAGATCCTACACAAGAAATGCTACACAAAAATATCCTACACAACATTAGTGACCAGCATTTATTATCCTACACAACATTAATGACCAGCATTTATTATCCTACACAAAATTGATGACCAGCATTTATTATCCTACATAAAATTGATGACCAGCATTTATTATCCTACACAAAATTAATGACCAGCATTTATTATGATAATACCTCAGAAGATATTCAAAGCAAATTAAACGTTTTTTTTACACTTAAAATATTTTCTTTCAGCAATTATTTATTCTGACTCAATATATCTAACACTATTAAGGGGGTCGAATTGGCGTCAAAACGCCGATTTTTGAACATAAATATAAATGTTCGCTGAATACGGGCAAGCGTGAGCAATGGTCCATCAATTGACGTATTAAATGAAGAAATGTTTGACACTAGTTAGAACGATTAAGGTGCAGCGGTTCTCTCATAAATGAATTTTTGAGTTTCTCATTTTCTTCGTCTCACTTTTCTGGACTGCTTAAGTGCGGCACATTTTTTTTAGGTCCTTATGAAGGAGTCACAGGCCACTTTTTGAAATTTACTTTGGGAAAAAAAAATTGCTCAAAGTGAAAAAAAAATCGAAGCTCATACTTTCCTCTTTATGAATGCGTGCATACATCACACATTACTTTTTTATTTGTAATGGGACATGCATCCCTTACACGTTATTTTATTTATTTATAATGGCACATGCATCCATTACACATTACTTTTTCTATTTGAAATGCGACATGCATCCATTACACATTACTTTTTTTATTTGTAATGGCACATGCATCCATTGCACATTACTTTTTTATTTGTAATGGCACATGCATCCTTTACGCATCACTTTTATTATTTGTAATGGAACATGCATACATTACATATTACTTTTTTTATATGTAATGGCACATGCATCCATTACACATTACTTTTTTCATTTGTACTGGTACATGCATCCATTACACATTACTTTTATTACTTGTAATGGAACATGCATACATTACACTTTACTTTTTTATTTGTAATGGCACATGCATCCATTACTCACTACTTTTATTATTCGTAATGGAACATGCATCCATTACACATTACTTTTTTCATTTGTAATGGCACATGCGTCCATTACACATTACTTTTATTATTTGTAATGGACCATGCATACATTACACATTACTTTTTTATTTGTAATGGCACATGCATCCATTACACATTACTTTTTTATTTGTAATGGGACATGCATCCATTACACGTTACTTTTTTTATTTGTAATGGCGCATGCATCCATTACACATTACTTTTTTCATTTGTAATGGGACATGCATACATTACATATTACTTTTATTATTTGTAATGGCACATGCATCCATTACACATTACTTTTTTATTTGTAATGGCACATGCATCCATTACACATTACTTTTTTTTATTTGTAATGGCACATGCATCCATTACACATCACTTTTATTATTTGTAATGGAACATGCATACATTACACATTACTTTTTTATTTGTAATGGCACATGCATCCATTACGCATTACTTTTATTATTTGTAATGGAACATGCATCCATTTCACATTATGCAGTGTAATGGGTAATAAATACAGTAAGGCGTTATCAAAGTAGGGCATTATTTACAACTCTGATTCTTAAAGCTCTAAACTTGAAGAATATGAAAAACATTGATTTTTTTTTTTTATTCTAGACCAGAATACCGCCTTTAAATAAAATTCCAATTGAGAAAGGGATTGACTTCTTGAAAGCTTCCCTCTTTTTTATTTTATTCCTTCCAGAGAGAGGATCGATGAAATTCAAGGATCGGTTATATAGATCTCGTTATCTCGACCAAGTTGACATAAAGATCTTACCTCATGAGATTCATTATCGTATCGTTGTGTCGGGGTATGACGAACTCGTCGAGATCCAGCAGTGCGACGTACTCGTACTTGTACATCGAACGATATAGGCAATCATTGAGGGCTGCGAAGAGGCCCTCGGTGCGGATCTCCCGTTGGGAAATCATGTCGAGATGATGCCAAGGTAGGAGACTCACGAGGCCACGATTCTCATAATATCTCAGAGCGCAACCGGCCTCAGAGCCAACGGTGTCGTTGTAAAGGGTCACATGACTCGCTCCCAATAGTCTGTGTAACTCGATAAATTCGACGAGTTGAAGTACCTTTGAGATGGAGTAAAATAAAAATGAAATTAAAAAAAAAAAGACGACATTTCCTCTCGCCAATGTCGGTGTATATTTGAACCCCTGCAGTTTTCTCCAGTGAGTAATAAAAGGAGAAAGTTTCCTCGGCGTTTTTCCGAGAGACAAAAATTTTAGAGTCAGCGAAACTTCCCATGAAAATTTTACATTCGAAATGATCCTCATGAAATTTGCATCTGCATTTTTTGAATCTCTGCGAACGATACTGTTCAAATTACCATTACAAGACAAAAAAGCTCAGAACTTTTTAAAAAAATATTTTCTAAAAGAGAAATTTTTTCGAAGACAATGTTGCTTTTATCGCATTTTTTGAGTTAAAAGTACTCAACTTTGGTACTCTTGGAATATAAGATCAAGAGAAATCTTTGAGAGAGCGTTTTTTTCTCCTTTTATTATCTACATACCGATTTAAATTTATCTAGATTAATTTCAAATCTAAAGCTATCTAAATCAATTTCAATTTTTTTTAATGTTTTATATTTTAGGGATCATGAATTAAATGTACGTAAAAAGTTTTATATTCAATATATAAACGTATTTCATGCACATTCTTTTTATGCATATTTTAGATGTATAAAAAATGTATTTCAGGTATATCAGATATATTCATATGGGTCATTCCATGTCGAATCGACCAATAGTTGAAATCGACCCTTTCCAATTTCGGTGAAATTTAGTCAGAAACTTTCTTTTATCATGAAACAAAGTTCTACCAAAAGAAGAAATTAATTTTTTTTTTTTCAAAAGTTACGCAAAATTCATAATTTCACCATTTTTTCAAGTTTATTTTTTAAATATCTCGAAAACTATTATAGTTATGAAAGAATAATTCTGGGTTCGTCTTAAAGAGTATACTTGGGGCTGCGAAAAAAAAAATATTTCGAAAATATTTTTGAAAAATGATGAGTTTGGAGAGTTTTGAATTTTTTAAAATCGTGTCCACAATCAAGATTAAATTTTTTGTTCAATTTTTTTTATACAATACTTTGTACTGATCTTAAAAGATCTTGAAATTTTCAGAATTACTTTTTTTTCAACAATATGAATTTTTGAATTGTGAAAATTTTGATTTTGAAAATAATTTAATATAAAAAAAAGGAAAACACCAATAAAAAAAATAGTCCTGGATGAACGGCGAATGGAGAAAAGAATGAAGGAGAAGAAGAAAAAAATGCATAGACGTTAAATAACAAATAAAGACTGAAATCTGTATTGGGCTAAATTGATCGATGAAAAAACGTCGTCCAAAATTCGACTGATGTGAGATCGCAGCTTGAGTCGAGAGTAAAAGAGTAACGAGTTTCGTGGATGTAAAATAATACAAAATATAGTTTAAAACAAATTTAATAAAACACGCTTTTATAGAAAACCGAACTAAAAGGTAAAAAATAAATTATAATTTAAAAAAAAATAAAAAAAAATGCTTTAAAGGGAAACCGAACCAAAAAGTAAAAAATAATTTTCATTAAAAAATAAATAATACAATAATTTTTATTGTAAAAAGCGTGGGGTGCTTTTTACAATATGTTTATAACAACTCCACTTTTATCAATAGCTACCAATGAAATATTTATAACAATTGATATCATTCACCCCATGCTTATTACAATAAAAATTATTGTATTATTTATTTAAAAAAAAAAAAAAAACATTGTTTACTTTTTGGTTCGGTTTCCCTTCAAGGCGAGGCTAAATACCGACATTATTACTGAAGCCCTACATTATCGACTCAAAATCGCTGTCCATACTTTTTCCAATACCGGTGGATGAAAATCAATTAAATTTATGAATTAATGACGAATGAATTGCAAAATGCAAATGCGAGCCATAAATCAAAGTTTTCGTTAATTGCCACTGACTTGTCAGACAGTTTGGATAGAAGTCTGATGAAAGTAATGTTTACTTCATAGAAATTCCACATGAGGCTGCCCTCTTTCGGATTTCTGTGAACTTAATTTCGCCATTTTTTTTCTCGATAAAACACGAAATTTATCAACATTTATCTCGTGAATTGGATTCCAAACTTACGTTGCGGTTTTTTTCATGAAATAAAGTCAAAGACGTATCGATATTCGTACTTTGATGTTGGTTATGGAGCCCCGCTCTTGGTTTTAGCCGAAATGCCGTAAAAACATTATAATTTAATATTTTCAATTACAGATTTTTGATGATAATCGGATCTGTAATTTTTTCTTTCGTTTTCCGAAAAAATTTTAGTGGGGCTCCATTTGTGCCATGATTCTGATGATACTGTCAAAATTTTATTGATTTTCATTCATTCGCGCCTGAGCAAGTTTGGAATCAATTTTCGAGGTGCTAATGTCGGTATTTAGCCTCCCCTTAAATCGTGTTTTTTTTTTAGTTTTTTTATACTATAATTTTTTGACCATTAATTTGACCGGGACATTTACCCTGTTGTAATCGTAGTGAAGTGGCTTGACGCAAACTGCGAGTGATTGTCTATCCTTGGGTCTATCCTCGGGACGATTTTGCACGAGCAAACGATTCGTCGGTGATACTCGAAGTCTCGCTACGATGCTCACGGTGTCGGGTACTTTATCGGGACTTGGTGATTCCTTCGGCAATGGACAAATTACGAAACAAGCGCTGTACTTGAGATTCCAATTTTCTCTTATTACCTGATGGAGAAACAAAAAAAATCACTGATTATTCACATAATCGATCGGTAATAATTTTGGAAAAATCAATGAATCGTGAACAGGGTTGCGAAATTTTTAATGAAAAAGTAATGCATTAACCATTACTTTTTTAATGGCTAATAAAATTAATTTCCATTAAATGTTAATAGTTAATGGAAATTATTTTCATTAATCATTAAAATTTAATGGTTAATGGAAATTACTTTCATTAACCATTAAAATTTAATGATTAGTGGAAATTATTTTTATTTACCATTAAAATTTAATGGTTAATGAAAATTATTTTCATTAACCATTGAAATTTAATGGTTAATGGAAATTATTTTCAGCAACCATTAAAATTTAATGGTTAATGGAAATTATTTTCAGTAACTATTAAAATTGAATGGTTAATAGAAATTATTTTCATTAACCATTAAAATTATTTCCATTAACCATTAAATGTTAATGGTTAATGAAAATGCAACTGTATTAAAAAAAGTAATGCATTATTTGCAACCCTGCCCATTACAATGTAGTGTGTAATAGAAAAAATGTCCATTACCCATTGCAATGTAATGTGTTATGGACAAAACATTGATTGCAATTTTGGGAATGGAAAAATATAGATGAATAAATTATTGCAATTTTGCATTACATTTTATTGACTTGGGACTTAGATTTTCAGGTACCTTAAATTCTCAAAAGCATCTATATTATAATTATAAAAAGCATCTATATTGTTATTGCAATGTAATGTGTAATGGGCAAAACTTTGATTGCAATTTTGGGAATGGAAAAATATAGACAAATAAATTATTGCTATTTTGCATTACACTTTATTGACTTAGGACTTAGATTTTCACCTTAAATTCTAAAAAGCATCTATATTATAATTCTAAAAATCTAAGTCCCAAGTCAATA
The DNA here is from genome assembly GCA_946863875.1 of Alloplasta piceator. Taxonomy (NCBI): domain Eukaryota; kingdom Metazoa; phylum Arthropoda; class Insecta; order Hymenoptera; family Ichneumonidae; genus Alloplasta; species Alloplasta piceator. The sequence goes on along the minus strand of OX333073.1, from coordinate 12,106,118 downwards.
AAATGTAATACAAAACTGCAATAATTTATTCATCTATATTTTTCCATTCCCAAAATTGCAATCAAAGTTTTGTCCATTACACATTACATTGCAATGGGTAATGGAAATTTTTTCTATTACACACTACATTATAATGGGCATTACATTACACTACATTACACTACATTGTAATTGGCCATTACACTACATTGTAATGGGCAGGGTTGCAAATAATGCATTACTTTTTTTAATGCAATTGCGTTTTCATTAACCATTAACATTTAATGGTTAATGGAAATAATTTTCATTAACCATTAAACGTTAATGGTTAATGAAAATGCAAATGCATTAAAAATAGTAATGCATTATTTGCAACCCTGATCGCGAATAATCAATGAAGATCGGAATGGAAATCGATGAAATTCGAGGAAATTAGTCGACGAGAATCGTCGAATCAAAGGCGTACTTTTACTTTAGCCGCAACGGTGACCGACGCCGTTACGTTTCCAGGATTTATTTGTCGATACCATAATCTGCACCAAACTCGCTCCGGTCCTCGTGTTTTTGTCGCACCGATGACTCTCACCAATCCGTGATTACCGACACCGGAAGTGCCACCCACGCGATCGTCGTAGTAAGCCGAATAGACGAAAAATTTGAATCTGAGAAATTTGAAAAAAAAAAGTCAGCGTGATTAATCCTTCTCCGTCGTCCGCTACATAAAAACACAAGGTTTATAAATATATTTTTTTAGTAATTGATCAAAGGTTTTTTTTACCGATGAATATTTTCGATTTTATAAACAATTTGACGCAAAAATTTGCATCAAAAATCAAAATTTTTTTGAGACGTTAGAATCGAAGGAGTTTATTGTACCAAAACTGATTCTCGATCGTGGTAAATTTGCAAAAATAATTTTACAGTTGAAAACAGGTCAAAACGAGAAAGGTTTGCTTATTAACCTTTAATTTAAGGGGTTATACGCAGTCAGGATTTTCAAAAAATCCATTTTTGTTTGTTTGTTATTTTATTTTAATATTTTTTAAACTGAAAAAATTCAAAATAAAGTTAAAAGTTATAAAAATATGTACATAAATTTTTACGCTAATAAATTGAAATGCCTTTCCAGAAAAAATTCTTGAAAAATCACTTTTTTCGACATCCTAACTGCGTATAACCTGTTAAGGACGTATTGTCTGTACAGTCCCAGCAAAAAATTGTATCTGATTGAAATTTCCGTCCTTCATGATACAATAAAAATCTGAAAAAATTCAACGGCATTTGGCATGCAATAAACAACAATTATCAATAATAATATCGCCCAAAAGTTATCAATAAATTATTTAAACGAATAATTATTCAACAATTTTTCGGTAAGTTGTTTTTTTTTCTTAGACAAATCGTATGCGATAATTTTTCTGAACGCATATGAATTTTTTCAGAATTTTCCTTCAATTTTGAAATAATCAAAAAATATTCTGAAATACAAACAAAAATTGCTAATTTTGTATGTGTTTTTGCATACAGGTTTATCGTCAGCTTTGAAAAGTTTCAAAGACACCAGGCCAAAAAATACATAAATACAGACATATGCTAAAAATTTCAAAGGGGGAATTCAAAATATAGAGAAAATTCTAAAAAAATTCATATACTTTCAAAAAAATTAACGCATTCGATTTGTTTAAAAAAAAAAGAACTTGCCAAAAAATTGTTGAATAATTATTTGTTTAAAGAATTTATTAATAACTTATGGGCAATATTATTATTGATAATTGTTGTTTATAGCAAGCCAAATATTGCTGAATTTTTTCAGATTTTTATTGTATCACGATTTTAATCAAATAGAATTTGAATCAAATAAAAATTTTGGCTGTGACTGTACATTCATCTAATACATCCTTAATCGCCGTTCAAAGAAAAATACTACATTTTGCGTTGATCTATTGATTTATTTACAAAGCGACGATCAAAGATCGTTTGGCTTGGTCATAAAACAATTTTTTTTCTGCTAAATCACCCTTTCGAATAAATTGGCATTCCCCGATCTAAAATAACGATATTTCCCCGAAAATAATAAAGATCATGTGAATTATAAAACGAACGAGATTGATTGTCATGATGAGATAAATATCGCATAATGACATACAATATACATGCCATGAAGGCACTTTTTTCTCGATCATCACCTTTACTCTTATCTCTCGTATCTCACCCTATATTATTATTTATATACATATATATGCGGCATTCCACGTCAAGTCGGCCACCCGATTTTTTGGAATCACCAAAAATCGCATACTAATTTTTATAAAGTAGTTCTAACTGTCAAGAAAATTCGTGATTTTTTTCAGATTTTTATATTACATCTTTTAGCCGGAAAAAAATACAAAAAAATTTCTTGTTTCATTTCGTAACTCGAAAATTTTTCAGCGTACGAAAAAAAAGTACACCATGAAATTTAGGATTTTCAACGTACTTCTCACTGAAATTTTTTACGAACTCCTCCAAAAACTCTATTTGCCATTTTCGGAGCAAATAATGTTTTGATATTTTTTTTCTCAGAATTGACATCTTCGATTCGTTTGTAGTTCAAACAGTTTTTTTACTTGATATATTTACAGACTATAAAAAAATTGGCTCAGTGGAGAATCCATTCCTTCCCATGCGTTTTTCATCCCAAATGAATACACAAATTTCTCTGTGCATCAACAGGGTTGAGACTATCCATAGATATTTTCTAAAGCCCGCATTTTTGTTTATTTTTTGTACATTTTCAATTTTTTTGACTTCTTTCATTTTAATTTTTTTAAATATCTTCTTGTGCATTTTAATAAACTTTATCAATGGACCCATGTACACCGATAAAGTCTATTCAAATTAGAGTCAAAGGCTACTCGCGTCTCTCGATTGCAAAAAAGAATTAATTTACCCTCTTTGGATACACCGACGTTTCTATGGCCAACGAGTACTTTTTTAGTTCGATTTGGGCATGATTTTTGGGAATGAAGCAACGATACTGCTTCGTTCCTGGAATCGTCTTCGCAGTATCAAAACGAGATTATTTTATTATTTTTCCCTGTCAACGATTAATAATGATAAAATATCAATATCTACACTATTTCGTTAAATCACTCTACAATGATAGATTGTATCAATAAAAATGCCTTTGAAATGATGGATTCTCCACTACGCCAATTTTCTTATAGTTTGTAAATGTATCTAGTAAAAAACTGTTAAAACTGCAGACGAATCAAAGATGTTAATTCTGAGAAAAAAAAATCAAAACATTATTTGCTCCGAAAATGGCATATAGAGTTTTCGGAGGAGTTTGTAAAAAACTTCAGCGAAAAGCACGTTGAAAATTCTAAATTTTATGTTGTACTTATTTTTTTGTACGATGAATAATTTTCGAGTCACAAAATGGAAAAAACAAATTTTTTGTATTTTTTCCCGGCTAAAAAATGTAATATAAAAATCTGAAAAAAATCACAAATTTTCTTGATAGTTGGAACTACTTTCTAAAAATTTGTATGCGATTTTTGGCGATTTCAAAAAATGGGGTGGCTGACTTGACGTGGAATGCCTCATATACACATATATGTATGTACATTAAGAGAAAAAGCCACTGTAAAAATTAAAAAAAAAATTTTTTGCATTTCTTCACAATATATATTTTACAAAACACGTAGTCGAAATTTTGTGTTAAAATTTTAAAAATTCACTGATAATCACTTTAGTGAGAGCAAGTAGCGTTTTTTTTATTCAAAATAACTTTTTCAACCTCGGCCAAACTTAAATCTTCAAAAACTTATGCGCCAATTTTCAATTTTTTTTTTACATATTTGTAATCTCAGTTGCTAAGTCCGTACGTATCTGATTTCAAAAGTTCCAATAATTACTATTTTTAAACCGTGCTTGAATAAAAAAGAACCTTAAAAATAAAGAATTTAATTCGCTGCCATTTTAAAAATAGTCGGAGAAAAAAACGGCTTTGCTACATCCGTATTAATATATTTTTATTTATTTCCAGATAACTCTTCACCAAGATAGGATCTTTATCTCCGTTAATCTTTAAGATTTTTCAATAAAAATTCCTTAAAAATAAGTCCAATATATATTTAATGAAATAACGATAAACGGATCCTTTAATAATTCGGCATGTCCGTGAAAGAAGTTCTCAGACATTGACCACTTTTTCATGCCTTACAGTGACTTTCTCCCTCAAAATGTGACCATTATAACCTCGTGTTCATAACTGGCAACCATTCGGCATCGGTGACCCTCAGATTACGATCCAGCTGGGGCAGACGAGCCTCGAGACTCGGGGGAAAGCTCGACAAACCCCGCGGATCCGACGGTATTGCCGCTTTTGCATTATCATCACCACCTCGTATCAGCAAACCGACTTGCACGTCGAAACCACCTTTTAGACCCGCGTAATCTTCCGCCTGGAGAAAAAAATTAATTTGCTTTCATAGATATATTCTTATAAAGGTTTAAACTTTAAGAATATGCGAAAAAAATTGATTTTCTCAAAATTCTAGACCAAAACACCGCCTTGAGTGACCATAAAACAGTTATTGGTTATTTGTCTTTCTCAGACTTTTTCGAAATTTTTTTGCTATTTTTTAATTGTCAAGCATGGTCAATTAATTATATGCCAATAACTGCATCCGGTAACTAATATATGCAAAATGTTGTTTACTTCTATTTTCACCTATGGACCGTTCTAACAATATTCTTAACTTAGAAAACCAATATCAAAATTTCACTGCCAATTGTAGATATTATTGTAAGTGGAAAAATTGGAAAATGGAAAAATTGGTATTGCACCACGTTTCGAGGTTATGTTTTTTCTCAACATCGCGTAGAAAAATACTGACAGCTTTCACTTTCCTTCTTACCTTTTACCATATTCACGGGATAAATTGCGTGTCTGTATAAACACTGTAGCTGCATTTTGTTAATCGTTGAAGTATTTTATTCGCGAGAAATAAAAATTCACGAAGAAAAGGCGCGAGACGCGTCACTCTGTTGTACCGACTGAGTAGGCAAAATTTTCGGAAAGACGCGAGTCTTATTGTCGCGATATTCGATAACTGGTTCGTTCAACGTTACATAGTTAATTAGAGCATTGAAAAATAGGTAATATCGAAAAACAATGAGTCGAAAAACACGTTCAAGCTTGTCGAACATGGGCCCGTGAGCTAACGATACGACGCAGCCGGCCTCAGCTGTTCAGTGAGTGCAGCGCACGCGCACGATCGAGTCGATGGCAGGATCAAAATTCTGCATCGCAGCGCGCTCTGTCGGACTGAGGCCGAACTTTCGTATATAGGTCAGTGGGTCAGCAAGCAGCTGTTGTGACTCGAGACATGCTCGAGACGGGGTCACGATTATTCTCGGAAAAAATTCCTCCGTACATTCCACAAGGTTTCAAGAAATTCTATATACTTACTACGTCAGGGAATTCCTTCGAAGGGGACCGACAATTGCGGTAAAAAATAATGAGATAATGAACAGCCATAACTCCCGTGTTTTTGATCCTACAAACTTCTTTCAGGCGTAATTTTCTTCGTTTTCAAATTTTCTAAGAGTTTTTTTCAGTTTTTTTTTTCAAAATCCTTAAGGGGGTACGTAGAAAAGAAATTTTTGAACAGCCCTAACTTCCGTGTTTTTGAACCTACAGACTTCTTTCAGGCGTCATTTTCTTCGTGTTCGAATTCTCTTAGAGACCTTTTTCAGTTTTATTTTTTTCGAAAACCTTAAGGGGGTGCGCAGAGAATAAATTTTCAAATAGCCATAACTCCCGTGTTTTTGATCGGACAGACTTCTTTCGAGCGTAATTTTCTTTGTTTTCGAATTCTCTGAGTGTATTTTTTCGTTTTATTTTTTTCGAAATTCTTAAGGGGGTACGCAGAAAATAAATTTTTGAACAGCCATAACTCCCGTGTTTTTGATCGGACAGACTTTTTTTAGGCGTCATTTTCTTGGTTTTCAAACTCTCTATAAGTGTTCTTTTTTTAGTTTCATTTGTTTCAAAATCCTTAAGGGGGTGCACAAAAAATAAATTTTTGAACAGCCATAGCTCCCGTGTTTTTGATCGGACAGACTTCTTTTGGGCGTCATTTTCTTGGTTTTCCAACTCTCTTAAGTGTTCTTTATTTAGTTTCATTTTTTTCAAAATCCTTAAGGGGGTGCACAAAAAATAAATTTTTGAACAGCCATAACTCTCGTGTTTTTAATCGGATAGACTTCTTTCAGGTGCTATTTTCTTTGTTTTCAAAATCTCTAGAGAGAATTTGAAAAAGAATTTTTTTTTCATGATTTTTAATTTTTTTACCATAAAAAAAATAATAATTTTGATACCAAAGTGGTTTCACATAACTCCATAAATTATTAGAATTAAAAAATTTCCGTTCGAGGATATATTCTTAAAGGTCTAAACTTTGAGATTATGTAAAAAAAATTGATTTTTTCGAAATTCTAGACCGAATACCGCCTTAAAGTGTATATTAATTTGTTGGATCAAATACTGCGGTTTTTTACATCTTCTGCCATAACGACTGAAAAATCTGAATATATTGGTTACAATTGAGCTTTAAGGCTCCACCTTAAGGTCGATCCTTCGTTATCTATATCTCTATCATTTTTCCCACGAACACATTCTGCCGAGAGCGTCGATTTTCGCAAATTCCTCTCGAACGCTCGTTACAACGTCTCATTCACTTTATTGGTCCTCGTCGTCACGTTCACGGATCTCGAATTTCCGGCTCTTCGAGTTTCCATTAACTCTCCAGAATTCTATATCGTTCGTTATATCTATGTGTTAGTTTTACACCGTGGACGTGATATTACGAAAGCGCACTTCCTAGTTTAATGTGAAAATCGTAACTGCACATTGCCCTTTCCAACTGCACCATAAATGTATAGAATCTATATGGGGCATTCCATCCCAAATCGGACAGTTTGAAAAACTTTTTTTTTTTTATTTCCTCAATTTTTTTATATTTTTGAGAACCCATCGAAAGACCTTTCCTGTTAAATTTTGAGATTTTTTCGATTACCCGTTCAAAAGATATTAAATTAACAAAAAAAACCGCTCTTTTTCTGGTATTTTGGTCATAACTTCTTCAATAATGGTCCAAATTGAAAGTTTTTTTTTCAAAATTTTTGTTTTTTTATGGCCTCAGAAAAAAATACGACAAAAATATTCGACGTGTTTTTGAATGAGTTTTTTGAGTTTTAAACGTTAAATCGCGCTTTTAAAAGTGAATGTCATTTTTTTAATTTTTTTATTTTTTGTTTCAAACATCTATCTATTCAACAATTTAAAAAAAAAATAAAAAATGACATTCACTTTTAAAAACGCGATTTAACGTTTCAAACTCAAAAAACTCATTCAAAAACACGTCGAATATTTTTGTTGTATTTTTTTCTGAAACGGCCATAAAAAAACAAAAATTTTGAAAAAAAAACTTTTAATTTGAACCATTATTAAAGAAGTTATGACCAAAATACCAAAAAAGAGCGGTTTTTTTTGTTAATTTAATATCTTTTGAACGGGTAATCAAAAAAATTTCAAAATTTAACAGGAAGGGTCTTTTGATGGGTAGTCAAAAACATAAAAAAATTGAGGAAATAAAAAAAAAGTTTTTCAAACTGTCCAATTTGGCATGAAATGCCCCATATGCATTTATATATGGGGTATTTCAGGTCAACTCAAGACACGATTTTTTCGACGATTGTGGGAAGGCTGAAAGCAGTCTCTATTTTTCAAACATTTTTCCCAATTGCCATTACTTTATTATGTGTTTTTTTTTCAACTAATAACGACGGCTATTTTAAAAAATTATGAAAACATTCCCAAAAACCAGGAATTTTCTATAAAAATTCATAAGTCACGAGCCATTGAGAGAAATTCCATTTTCTCGCAGGGGTGCAATATTTTTTATGTTTGAGAATTTTTCTTAGTTTTGTTAAATTGGATTTTTTGCTCGTTGAGACAAATAAATAACTATAATATAATATATAAATAAATAAATATAGTAAATAAATAATGAGTAAAAAAAATAATTTTAATGCTGAACAAAATTTGAGTTGACTCGGAACGACCTGTATATCTGTTCAATGATCGCGGAACCATTCGCGTTCACGATTAATTAACCACGAGAAGACGTTATGGAGGTGAATACGAAATGTCTGCAAACGAGGATCGAATATATATACATTATTCGCTGATTTCCCATTGATATTTCTTTTTTTCATATTCTCTTCCTTTGTTTCCTTTTTTTTTTATTTGCAATTTATTCAGCATTGAGAGTCGACGGTGCATTTCTCATCCCCGTAGATTCTCTTCGTGCAATTTTTTTTTCCTCCTCACTTTTTATTTCATCCCTTTTCTCTCTCGTTATCCTCTAATTAGGGGAGCGCGGATAATAATTACGAAGGCCGAGAGAGCTTCACGGATTCACATTTTTACCGCGAGGTCTTGATTTTTATGAAGACGTGAAAATCGAGAGAAAGCTCGTCGTGAAATAGCAGAACTATATATTTTTATTTAATTGCTGAGAATTACGCTCACTTTTATTATTTATATGAGGCAGAGCTGGGCAGTACTTTAAACACCCGGTACTTGCGACATACTTGAAGTACTTCAAAAGTACTTACTTAAAAAGTATTTACTTAAGTACTTGAAAAGTGCTTACTTGAAAAGTACTTACTTAAGTACTTCAAAAGTACTTACTTGATAAATACTTACGCAAGTATTTCAAGTACTTTAAAAGTACTTCAAGTAGAAGTACTTAAAGTAGTAGTACTCAAGTAAACGAAGTTCTTAAAAAGTACTTGAAAAGTACTTCAAGTATTGTACTTAAATTTTCAAGTACTTGGCCTATACTGCTTGTATTGTACTTCAAAAAGTACTTACTTGAAAAGTACTTACGTAAGTACTTCAAGTACTTAAAAAGTACTTAAAGTTAAGTTGTTCAAGTAGTTGTTCAAGTAGTTGTTCAAGTAGTTGTTCAAGTAGTTGTTCAAGTAGTTGTTCAAGTAGTTGTTCAAGTAATTGTTCAAGTAGTTGTTCAAGTAGTTGTTCAAGTAGTTGTTCAAGTAGTTGTTCAAGTAGTTGTTCAAGTAGTTGTTCAAGTAGTTGTTCAAGTAGTTGTTCAAGTAGTTGTTAGAGTAGTTGTTCAAGTGGTTGTTCAAGTAGTTGTTCAAGTAGTTGTTCAAGTAGTTGTTCAAGTAGTTGTTCAAGTAGTTGTTCAAGTAGTTGTTCAAGTAGTTGTTCAAGTAGTTGTTCAAGTAGTTGTTCAAGTAGTTGTTCAAGTCGTTGTTCAAGTAGTTCAAGTGGTTGTTCAAGTAGTTGTTCAAGTAGTTGTTCAAGTAGTTGTTCAAGTAGTTGTTCAAGTAGTTGTTCAAGTAGTTGTTCAAGTAGTTGTTCAAGTAGTTGTTCAAGTGGTTGTTTAAGTATTTGTTCAAGTGGTTGTTCAAGTGGTTGTTCAAGTAGTTGTTCAAGTAGTTGTTCAAGTAGTTGTTCAAGTAGAAGTACTCAAGTAGTCGAAGATCTTAAAAAATACTTGAAAAGTACATCAAGTATTGTACTTAAATTTTCTATTACTTGGCCTGTAATTCATTTATTGCACTTAAAACTTCAAATACTTTTCTATCCTTCAAGTACTTTTTCAAGTACAAGTATCAAGTACTTTTGAATGTGTCAAGTACGTACAAAGTACTCAAGTATTGTACTTGAATCTTCAATTACTTGTACTTTACTTGATGTATTGCAGTTAAAATTTCAAATACACTTTTCTATTCTTCAAGTACTATTTCAAGTACAAGTATCAAGTACTTTTGAATGTGTGTTGCCGATGATTGCATGTACAAAGCCTTTGAATATGTAATGGAAAATAATACTTAGTGACGTATGGACATACGACAGTATGTCCTTCAGCTGTCGCCTACGTCAATTCTTATTGAAGTTGAACGAAAAGTTGGAGTAGTCTTAACAATCCATATGTATCATTTTCTTTATTTCTTCTTTTTCAAACCTGCATCAAAATAAATCATAATTACAACTGTCGATGATATTTTTGAATTATTTTTTAATTTTTTGTTTGAATACTTCTGTTCCAATCTGCCTAAGCCTAATCTCAGTGTATTGCACAAGGTGAAAATATGTTTTGATACAGAAAGTACTGGAATAAAAATCAAATAAGAATAAGAAATCGGATGTAAGTACCGGAACTTACGAGATATACCTGAAAACTTGAAAAGTACTTGGTACTTGGTACTTGATTTTTAAATGTACTCGTAGTCCAAGTACTTCAAATCTTAAGTAGTTCAAGTAATAAGTACGTGGTACTTCAAGTAATAAGTACGTAGTACTTCAAGTAATAAGTGCGTAGTACTTCAAGTTGTAAGTACGTAGTACTTCAAGTAATAAGTACGTAGTACTTCAAGTTGTAAGTACGTAGTACTTCAAGTAATAAGTACGTAGTACTTCAAGTTGTAAGTACGTAGTACTTCAAGTTGTAAGTACGTAGTACTTCAAGTAATAAGTACGTAGTACTTCAAGTAATAAGTACGTAGTACTTCAAGTAATAAGTACGTAGTACTTCAAGTAATAAGTACGTAGTACTTCAAGTAATAAGTACGTAGTACTTCAAGTAATAGGTAAGTAGTACTTCAAGTAATAAGTACGCAGTACCTCAAGTAATAAGTACGTAGTACTTCAAGTAATGAGTACGTAGTACTTCAAGTAATAAGTACGTAGTACTTCAAGTAGTAAGTACGTAGTACTTCAAGTAATGAGTACGTAGTACTTCAAGTAATTAGTATATTGTACTTCGAGTACTGCCGGTATTTGATACTTCAAATACTTACGGTACTTTGTACTTTGTACTTGAAGTACTTTCCGGTACCGTAAAACGGGGCTACTTTGGTCGTGTTTCGGAAGTTTTTTGGTCGCAACTTTTTTTTAACGTCCAAAACTACATTTTTTTTGCTCGAACACAACAATGTGTCCTTTGTCTATAAAATGTATAACAATAACAAGCCCCACCAGACCCTCACCATTTTACATATTCAGAAAAAAAATGCCAAAGTAACCCCAAGTGTGGGGTTACTTTGGAGAGGCATTGAAATGCAACTTATGTCAAAGATCCAAAGCGTAAATGCAACTTTGACATCATTTTGATAAAAAACAATAATATTTTATAAATTATACATGAAATTAAATGAAAAACAACGACTTTTGACAATCAATTCGTCATTTTTATTGAAGAAATATTTTACATAAAAATACCAAATACTTAGGACCGAATTTTAAGTTCTTAAGATCAAACTTGAGATCAAACTTTCTATTGAACTCACGTTGAAATGTAGGATCGTACTTGAGATTCATCTTAAATTTGAACTTAAGTATCATTATAAGTTCATACTTGTGTTCAAACTTTAATGCGAACTTCAGATCGATCTCAAGTTCAAACTTAAATTTGGTTTGAAGTTTGATCTTAAGATCCATCTTGAGCATGAACTTAAGTTCGATCAAACTTCTTTCATGGCCTCCCTCAACCGTGTTATTTTAAATTTGTCGTCAAAATAATTAAGTACGATCAAACTTAAGTTCAAGCTCAAGATGCATCTTTAATTCGATCTTCAAACCAAATTTAAATGTGAACTTAAGATCGATCTGAAGTTCGCACTAAACTTTGAACTTAAGTATGAACCTATAATGGCACTTTAGTTCAACTTACGATTCATCTTAAATTGGAACTTAAGTTCGATCTTAAGTTCCAACTTGAGTTCCATGGAAAGTTCGATCTTGAGGTAGGACTTGTGACTTGAAACTCGGGCCTTGCAGATGTAACAGAGGTTGGAGTCGTTCTTCTAGCCCTTTTTTGTTCCCTTCTTGCGGATGGCATCATCGATTGTTCGGACATCTTGGCTTGATACACATATATCTGGGTACCTGGTTTATGAATGACTTTTTTCTTCTTCTACCCACTCCCCACACCCCCTCCCGCCCCACAAGGTCACGAGGGTTCACTGCGCATACGCTTTTACCGTATTTTGCTGTTCGTCCAAATTAGCCCTAAAAACCCACAGTTAACCCCAAAGTCAAAGTAGCCCCGTTTTACGGTACTTTGCCCAGCTCTGATATGAGGAGCTTCTTTGGTCGTTGTTGTTAGTCGATATTTTTCGATATTGTTTATTGTACGATCGGAGGAGTTTTTATTATTATTATTATTATTATTTATTTATTTTATTATTACACTGAGAGAAAAAAATACTGAATTCGAGAACATGAATTTATTTATTAAATGAAAGTATTAATTCGATTATTTATTTGTTGAACCAAGAAAATCACTCTTCATTTAAGGAGGTTCATCTGGTACCGAGTGAGTCAAAGGAAAAATGTCAATGTTTAACCTCAAATTAAGCGGTGACTAGCGTAGTCATTGACAATGCTTAACCTCAAAATAATCAGCATTTTCGAGACTAATTAATTTATTATGAATCTCACAAGTACCTAATCGATTTTATGAAGCCCTAAAAACGTTCCTTAGATAGTTTTTCATTAATTCTTGAATTTTCGTCAAAATCTGTATTGTAATAATTGTGCATTTAATATTTATAGATATGGTATCCCATAAAAGCTCATGTTATTTAGGATTTACATTTTTATTTATTTCTCACGAACAACGTACCCACAGGTCTTGAAATTTTAACAGATGACTTTTTAGATATTAATAATTATGTTCTGATTTTTTTTATCAACATTTGTATTGTAAATCGTGTACCAGATGAACCTGCTTAAAAAAATATTCTCACGAATCTATTACTCCATTATATTAAACTCTTATTTAATAGTAACAATTAAATGCATGATAGATTTGATTAAATTTGTATTCATTGGATTAATTACATTGGTCGCATCATAAACATGAGATTATTTGAATCTAAAAAACGAATTCAATACAAAATTATTTTACTTCAAAAAATATTTTTATTTAAATAGATTTGATTGAATTTGTATTCATTACATTAATTACATTTATCACATCATAAACATTAGATTATTTGAATCTAAAATGATGATTATTTGAATCTAAAAATCGACATCAATATCAAATTATTTTTTTCGAACAAAATTATTTCTTTGCAATAAATTCATCATTATTTTACTTGTAAAAATATTCCTGTAGTATTTTCAATATTTATTAGACATAAATTTGATTGTGATTATTTTAAAAGAAGCTGTAGTAAAATAAGGAACACATTTTATTCCAATAGAATATTTGTTTGGAATGATTAAATTTTCATTTCATTCAAGCAAAGAACTATCATTTCTATAGTAGACTTTAATAGTATACATAAGTTGTTAAAAATTAAGAAACTGGTTTTTTAAATGTTTTCTTATATTCGAATCTTCATAACTCGTAACTTTTTTCAAGTGCATAGTAGTAGTCGATAGCGTAATAGGTAGCGTGTTGGGTAGTTAGGTAGGATAGGTATGATGGTGGGTAGGGTTGAGGGTTCGAATCTCGGTCGGACAGAGAAATTAGATCGGAGAATTGGCGCAGATTTGTCTTTTTTTTCTATTTATCTCTGTTTGGGGTCACTAAACTATGCATATTTAATTATTTGGCAAGGGCTATATATTTTTTATAAAATGTTTAGCAACAATTAATGAACACGCATTTGATTGAATCAATCATTTTTCCTGTTGATTGGACTAATTAATTTGTTGTTTCAACAAATTTTTTTTCTCAGTGCTTCCTGTATTAAAAGACATGCATGTTTTGAATGTTAAAATGTGTTCTTGATTCAAACAACATATTACATATAATTGATGACATATCGTTAGATTCAAGTAAATTCGTTTATTGAAACAGAAATTTATGGAATTGACTGAATAAAATGAACCAAGTAAATATATAAGGGAACTAATCTAATATGTTTTGGCAAATAATGAAAAATAGTACATTACATCACGAGGACGTAAAAATGTTTTTACGCCGAGTGATGTACGATATTTTATATCACGAGGTGCAATATGGACGTTTTCACTTCCGCTTGCGGACGTAAAAGCGACCATTATTGTACTGAGTGATATAAAATGATTTTTTGCCTTCAAAACTTTATTTCAGTGGTTCTAGTAATTTTTTCTCTCAGTGTATTTATTTTTATTATTATTTTGTTATTTATTTATTATTTTATTGTCTATTATTTTCATTCCAACTTACCCCAACTTCCTCGTAATCCGGACGATCCGGTGGAGCTGCCAGACGATGACCATTTCTGTGACCTCCGAGGGAACCCGCGCCACCGACGTTCGAGCGTCTCTCGTCGATCAAAAATATTTCCGTCAATACTATTAGACCGAATACAGCGAAAAACATGACGACGAGCATGAACGACATGTTGGCACGCTCCTTGAGGACACCCGCGTTTGCCCGACTTCCGCCGGAACCCAATCTTCGTACACCCATGACCGAGAGGCTCTGAATCAAAAAATGTAAAGAAATTTCTTTTTTCATTTTATAATTCAATTATAAGTGTCCGCTCAAAATATATTAAAAAAAAAAAAAAAAAATGCATGTACACATATAACCATCTGTGTAATATCTAAATACAAAAATGTCTTATAAATAATATCCGGATACATAAATATCCGGCTAAAAATATATAATATTAATAACAATAAGTTAATATTATTCTTGAAAAATCGCTACATAAGAATGGCAGGAATAAAATTTCAATTTACATCTAGCTTTTTGCCGTTGTTATTTTGTCCTTAATTTTGATAATGTTAGATAATATAAGAACAAATGAATGGAATTTATTTAGTATATAAAGCAATTACTTGAAAATTGAAAAGAAAAAAAAAATTCTCATTTTACAATTCAATTGTAGGTATCCACTCAAAATATACAACAAAAAAATTTCCTGTACAAAAATAATCATCTAATGAATATATCTAAATACAAAAATATGCGGTTGAAAATATATCATAATATTGAAAATGATTGGTTAATATTATTCTTAAAAAACCGGTTTATAAAAATTGCACGGATAAAATTTCAATTTAAAATCTAGCTTTTTGCCGACGTAATTTTGTCAGTAATTTTGATAATGTTTATAATTAATTATTCATGAGTAATTTGTGATAATTAAATGAAAATAATTGTTGCAACGTGATAATGTTAATACAAGATCAAATTAATCGAATTAATTTTGTATGTAATGCCATATTACTTGATATTCTCTAAGTTAAGTAAAGTTGAGCAATCATGTAATTCTGTAATTTTGAGCAGTAAAAATTTCAAGTGATGCCAATAAAAAAAAAATTTTTTTTACGAAAATGCAAAAATTTATATTTTTGAAACAAAAACACACCATCCTGAAAATTTCAGAATCTTTTAAGATCAGTACAAGGTATTATATAAAAAAAAATTAAACCAAAAATAAAATATGGAACTTGGATTTTTGCGATTTTTGAAAATTCAAAATTCTCCAAATCCATCATTTTTCAAAATTTTTTTTCGAAATATATTTTTTTTCGTAGCCTCAAGTATACTCTTCAAAACGAATTCAGAACGATTTTTCGTAACTATATAATAGTTTTCAAGATATTTAAAAAATAAACTTGACAGATTTGAAAAATTGTTAAATTTTAAATTTTGCATAAATTTCGAAAAAAAAAAAATTCTCAGCTCCTTTATCAGATATGGTTCTAAAACTCTCTTTACAACATTGTTTCATCATTCGAAAACACAGAAAATTTTTTTATTTTTATTTTTATTCTTTCAATAATTTATCACAGCCACCAAAGTCGAGTCTGATACTATTTGCTGCCAATATGTATTTCAACGATTGAACGTTTCTAATTTTCAAAAAGATATTTTGCGATTTATTTACAGCATGTCTTTCACGAACGAGCCAATATACTTCATTCCTTCGATTAGGAACGTTGAAATATGTATTGAGAAAAATGCATGCCTTCAACCCCTTTTGTTTCAATGTTTTCTGCATTTAACGCGAAAGTTTTCCGGAATAATAAATTTCATGCATCGATATATCGATATATCGATATATCGCCCGGGGCGCTCGTTCATTTTTCTCTCGAGCACTCGAGGGCGATATATGCCAGAGAAAAAAAAATTATACCTCTTTTAGATTTGACTTTTTTTGACGTATCTGATTTTTCCGGATTTTCATCCGATATTGAGCGAGAGACGAGAAAAGAGATTGCACATGTGCCTCGAATTTACCGATAAAAATTCAACGAGGCATTCCCCCGTATATGACGAATTCTTTTTCAACCGGGCCACTTTTTTTTTTCACCCTCTTCAATTTTTTTCAAAATCTGCCAGTTTGAAATATTAGTCAAAAGGAATCTATGATTTTTTATAGTTTTTTTAAGGCGTCCGTTCAGGATTTTCAATTTATCATTACGAACACTGTATCTCAAAAAATATTCATCAAACAAAAAAAACATATAAGAATCAAAACTTTTTTATTTTTTTCACTTTATCGAAAAAAATAAAAATCATAATTTTTCTGCATTGAGAAAATGGAAAGTTGGCAAAAAAATGAGAATAAAATTTATTTAAACGTAATAACACACTTTCGATTTCGGTGCAAATTTTACAGGATGCAATTGTTACGATGAAAAAAAATAAAAACCCTGCGCAAACTACATTGCAGAGAAAAAATTACTAGAACCAATGAAATAAAGTTTTGAAGGCAAAAAATCATTTTTTTCATTATTTGCCAAAACATATTAGATTGGTTCCCTTATATATTTACTTGGTTAATTTTTTTCAGTCAATTTCATAAATTTCTGTTCCAATAAACGAATTTACTTGAATCTAACAATATGTTATCAATTATATGTAATATGTTGTTTGAATCAAGAACACATTTTATCATTCGAAACATGCATGTCTTTTAATACAGGAAGCACTGAGAAAAAAAATTTGTTGAATCAACAAATTAATTAGTCCAATCATCAGGAAAAATCATTGATTCAATCCAATGCGTGTTTATTAATTGCTGCTAAACATTTTATAAAAAATATATAGCCCTTGCCAAATAATTTAATATGCATAGTTTAGTGACCCCAAAAAGAGACAGATAGAAAAAAAAGACAAATCTGCGCCAATTCTCCGATCTAATTTCTCTGTCCGACCGAGATTCGAACCCTCGACCCTACCTATCATCATACCTATCCTACCTAACTACCTAACACGCTACCTATTACGCTATCGACTACTACTGCGCACTTGAAAAAAGTTAGGACTTTATGAAGATTCGAATATGAGAAAACATTTAAAAAACCAGTTTTTTAATTTTTAACAACTTAAGTATACTATTAAAGTATACTATAGAAATGATAGTTCCCGTAGTAAAAAACTCCATTCGTCGCCATTGAAAAATCCCCATTCATTCCCCATTGCCGAAATAACCAATGGAGATGAATGCCGAATTGCCTAAGGGGATTTTCGCCATTGAATCCTCATAGGATAATCCCCACATCCTATAAGGATTCAATGGAGACAATCTCTCTAGTTAATTCGCCATTCACCTCCATTGGTTTTTGTGGGCAATGGGGAATAAATGGGATCATCGATGGAGATTCTTTCATATGATTGCTATATATACATGGAATTACGCATTAAATAATCGAATGATGTAAGTTATCAGTAAGTAAGGTTAATCATAATGCTAATATTAGCATAACGACCAATAATTATATACGCATTATATATATATTATTACATTTAATAGAAATTATTGAAGCTCAGAATTGAGAAAATAGATTTTAAGTGTATTCAGATGACGATTGATAATGAAAGTATATACGTTTCTCCTCTCACAAATCGGGTTGAGAAGGACTGATAACATTATGTGTATATGTTAAAAATAAACGGTTTTAAAAATCATTTATCCCAAACGTACGCGTACTTGATGAGCAGTTTATAATATATTTTTTTAAAATTACTTTCGAATAATTTCCGAGCTTATGCTAATATTAATTGACCATCGATATAATCATCAGCATTTATTACAATTGAAGAAAATATTTGGTTCATATATGAGAATCAGCGACATCTACTCTTACATAATTTTATTAATTCACCGCCGTTTGAGAAATATCGCATTCGGAAAAATTCTCATCGATCGATGGGTTCAATTGTTCAGCATTGAACCTCGAATATGAATTGCAGCATCGTTAACGAATGCTGCTCATCATTCGATCAGTCATCAATGAAGTGACATTATTGATAAATGTTGATCATTGTATAATTCGTAGTTACTTATTATTCAATGGGTATCCTTGGTAAATGCTGATCATTTCATCGTTAGTCGCATTTGGGTTCCAATGAACATCTGTGGGAAATGCTGATCTTTAAGTTCATCCGGATTGACTTTCCAATGGACATCATTGGGTAAAGCGGATCATTTCGTTCATCAGCATTTACCTTCCCATGGACACCATTGGGCAATGCTGATCGCTCGATACATCCGCATTGGCTTTCCAATGAGCATCATTGAGTAATGATGATCATTCGATTCATCCGCATTGGCTTTCCAATGAGCATCATTGAGAAATGATGATCGTTCGATTCATCCGCATTTGATGTTCAATGGATACCCATTCACTGATAAATGGTCAGCCTTGTACGCCATTGATAAATGCGGAAATCTCAATAGGTCCCCATTCATTATCCAATGGAGTCGTATGAGGACCATTGGTTGCCATTGGCGATTCAATGGAGTTTTTTACTATAGGTTCTTTGCTTGAAGGAAATGAAAATTTAATCATTCCAAACAAATATTCTATTGGACTCCAGCTTCTTTTAAAATAATCACAATCAAATTTATGTCTAATAAATATTGAAAATACTACAGAAATATTTTTAGAAGTAAAATAATGATGAATTTATTGCAAATAAAAAATTTTGTTCGAAAAAAAAAATTTCGTATTGAAGTGGTTTTTTAGATTCAAATAATCATCATTTTAGATTCAAATAATCTAATGTTTATGATGCGATAAATGTAATTAATCTAATGAATACAAATTCAATCAAATCCATTTAAATAAAAATATTTTTTGAAGTAAAATAATAATGACTTTATTGCAAGAAAATAATTTTTTCGAAAAAAATAATTTTGTATTGAATTCGTTTGGTAGATTCAAATAATCTCATGTTTATGATAATGTAACCATTGCAGATGCTATTCTGAAGTTGTTTTCACAGACTCTTTATCCAATGACAGACATGAAAAAAAAATAAAAACCCTGCGAAATCTTTATGCGGCTATGAGATTTCGCAGGGTTTTTAATTTTTCATCGTAACCATTACAGGTGCGATTTTGAATTTTTTCTCGCAGACTCTTTACCCAATGACAGACATCCTGTAAAATTTGTACCAAAATCGAAAGTGTGTTATTAGGTTTAAAAAAATCTTATTCTCATTTTTTTGCCAAATTTCCATTTTCTCAATGCAGAAAAATTATGATTTTAACTTTTTTCGATAAAGTGGAAAAAATAAAAGAGTTTTTACTCTTATGTTTTTTTTTGTTTGATGAATATTTTTTGAGATGCAGTGCCCGTAATGAAAAATTGAAAATCCTGAACGGACGCCTAAAAAAATCTTTAAAAAATCACAGACGTTCCTTTTGACTAATATTTCAAACTGGCAGATTTTGAAAAAAATTGGAGAGGGTGAAAAAAAGTGGCCCGGTTGAAAAAGAACTCCTCATACATATCTAATATGCGTTTTTTTTATTTTTACTTTTTTTTCACGTTAAAAACCGAGCGGAGCTTTTTATTCAAAATAAAGAATGCAAATTAATTTTACGTCAGCGGAATTCCCAATCTTTCGCATCGTTTCATTGACTTTCTCTTCAAACTCACCTAAAAAACTCAACTGAAAAACGCTGCCAAGCATGAGGACGCGTTATTCTGAAATTGGAGAAAAAAAAAGTTTATTCAATAACACGAAGTTGAAGGGAGTAACAATAAAAGTAAAACCGCGGACATAAGAAGTGTGTTAGAAACTGACTTTCTGCAGCGTTAACGGCCGTTGGATACTGTTTGCGGCGATAAGAGAGTTATGAAATATTAATTTGCATACAAACGGTGGAGGACGAAAGGAAAAAGCAAAAAAAAAACGAAAAACATAGATCAGGATTAATTTTTCAGGTAATTTTTACTTTTGCAAACTGCAAAAATAAATCTGTATTTTGGAAATTTTCATATTTTATTTTAAAATAATAGTACATGATGTACATAAAATGATGTACGATATTTTATCTCACGAGGTGCAATATGGACGTTTTCACGTCCGCTTGCGGACGTAAAAGCGTCCATTATTGTACTGAGTGATATAAAGATTTATTTTTTAGCAATTTTCTCATTGTAAGCAATACCGAGTTTTACAAGAAAAAAGATGGAAGAAATACAAAAACGTCTTAGAAGACAAAAATCAATATTTAATTATATAATTAATTGAAAAATAGTGAATATATTGATTTTCAGAGATTTTTTTTCGAACATCTGCACCATTTCTTAGTGTTCAGTAAATATAGGTTTGAAAGGGTATCTGGGCATTTTGTGTGTAAAATTTCAAAAAACATGAAAATAAATATCGATATTTTTTGTTGCATTTTAATAAAACTACAACTCAAGACGGAAAAAAAAAGATCTTCTGTTTTATTTTGGTATCTCCGTTTTTTCATGTTTTTTATAACTTCAAAAATAGATACAAAATGTAAGTTATGAGAATCATAAGCTGCCAATTTGTTAGTACTTGTGAAAATGTCTCTTAAAAATTGGTGAATTTTTTCAAAAAAATAAAAAGGGTCCAAGTTGAGAAAAAAAATATTTTGTGTTTAAAACTTCAAAAACATATGAAAATGTATATCGATATTTTTTTTGTATTTTTTAAATAAAACTGCAACTTAAGACGGGAAAAAAAGATCCTTTGTCTTATTTCGATATCTCCGTTTTTTTTAAAGTTATGAGCATTTGAAAAAAAATTGTGTCAAATTTTGAAATATTTATTGTGGTTAGTTGGGTTGAGACAAAAATCTAAAAAAATTCTGAGCGACTGCTTTCAGTACGTACAAGAAAATAGAAAATTTTCAACAAAATTAAAAATGGTCGGGTCTACGGATTGGTCGGCTTGGGATGGAATACCTCATATATAATTGGCAATTTTTTCTTTGTATTTCAGAATGTTTTTTATAATATTTCAAAATAGAGAGAAAATTCTGAAAAAATTCATATGCGTTCAGATAAATTAAGGCATTCGATTTATTTAAGAAAAAAAAGAACTTGCCGAAAAATTGTTGAATAATTATTTGTTTAAACAATTTATTAATAACTTTTTGGCAATATTATTATTGATAAATGTTGTTTATGGCATGTCAAATGTTGCTGAATTTGTTCAGATTTTTATTGTATCACGAAGTACAGAAATTTCAATCAGATATAATTTTTGGCTGGGACGGTACGCGCAAAGCATCCTTAATCTAATCTGTGAAATAATCCAGGTCTCGCCTCTTTCTCTCTTTCTCTCTTTCATCACTCTGTTGGGAGTCGTTTGGGACAATAATATGCGAGAGAGCTTTAATCTCCCGGAATAGTGCACTAATGCCTGTTTATATTTACCGAGGGAGCAATATATCTATATATGGGGCATTCCATCCCAAAACGGACAGTTTGAAAAACTTTTTTTAAAAAAAATTTTAAAAATTGTCTTTAAAATTGTTGAATTAATAAATGTATGAAGAACAAATTTTTTTTTAAATAAAAAATGACACTTTTAAAAACGCGATTTAAAGTTTAAATTGTTTAAAACTCAAAAAACTCATTCAAAAACACGTCGAATATTGTTGTTGTATTTTTTTCTGAAAAGGCCATAAAAAAACAAAAAATTTGAAAAAAAAACTTTTAATTTGGATCATTATTAAAGAAGTTATGACCAAAATACCAAAAAAGGAGCGATTTTTTTGTTAATTCAATATCTTTTGAACGGGTAATCAAAAAAATCTCAAAACCTAACAGAAAGGGTCTTTTGATGGGTACTCAAAATATAAAAAACATTGAGGAAATAAAAATAAAAAGTTTTTCAAACTGTTCGATTTGGGATGGAATGCCCCACACATATATGAGGGCGTTGGAATCGGACAGACCGGCAGACCACAATCTCCCTCTTTTCAAATATTCGTACTGAATGTGCGGGAATGAAAGTCCGGAAAGTATGAATCATCGGGAAAAACGAGACAATTTAGTCATCTCAAAAAATCCATAAATTCACACGAGCTTTTCTAATTAGACGTCATTTTAAGGGGTTTAAGTCAGGATTGTCAAAAAATGGGGTTTTTGTTATTACATTTTCGTAATGTACATATAACTATCATTAAATTATTCAATCATTCCAACTGCTTTTTATAGGATTTATTATCATTATATTTTACTGAACACAAATCTACCAACAAGCTCCCTCAAAAACCCAAAACTTTTGGGAATCTTCATTAAAAAATGTGTTTTTTTTTAATTTAGAGACATATAAACAATTTAACAAATAAAACATAGTGATATATTCTAGGTTATTCCATATATGGGTCATTCCATGTCAAATCGGCCAATAGTTGGAATTTCCCCTTTCAATTTCGATGAAATTTGGTCAGAAGTTTTCTTTTATCATAAAACAAAGTTCTACCAAAGGAAAAGAATAAAAAAAAAAAATTTTCGAAAGTCATGCAAAATTCAGAATTTCGCCATTTTTTCAATTGTTCAAGTTTATTTTATAAATATTTCGAAACCTATTACAGTTACGAAGAAATTATTCTGGGTTCGTCTTAAAGAGAAAAATGATGAATTTTTAAAATTTTGAATTTTTACAAATCGTGAAAATTCATGATCAACATTAAATTTTTGGTTCAATTTTTTTAAATATAATACCTTGAACTGATGTTAAAAGATCCTGAAATTTTCAGAAAAGTATTCTTTTTTTTTATAAAAATATGAATTCTTGAAAAAAAAAGTTTTCGAGATATTTAAAAAATTAACTTAAAAAATTGAAGAAATGGCGAAATTTCGAATTTTGGAAAAAAACGTTTTTTTTTCCTTCGGTAGAACTTCGTTTTATGATAAAAGAAAACTTCTGACCAAACTTCATCGAAATTGAAAGGGTTCGATTCCAACTATTGGTTGATTTGATATGGAATGACCCATATTCATTACTTGATTTTTGCGAAAGGTGAAATTTTTTGTAGCGTTAATGCGTACGGCTTAACACTTACTTTACTATTTTCAAAAGGAACCCCCCCATTGTGAAAAATTGTTCCAATTCATCTGGAATTGGACATGAATAAAATACAGGCTGTCCCAGAATACCCGGACCTTCGGGAATTGGCAGATTCCGAGTGATGTCCCAAAACCATTGTCGTTTGCAAAGATAAAAAATTCGCATTCAAATTTAAATTCCAGACAATTGAAGTACCTCGAACCACAGTTAATATCAACTTAATATCAACTTGATATGAACTTGGTATCAACTTGGTATCAACTTGGTATCAACTTGGTATCAACTTGATGTCAACTTGATGTAAACTTGATGTCAACTTGATGCCAACTTGATGTCGACTTCAGGTCAACTTGATGTCGACTTGATGCCAACTTGATGTCAACTTGATGTCAACTTGATGTCAACTTGATGTCAACTTGATGTCAACTTGATGTCAACTTGATGTCAACTTGATGTCAACTTGATGTCAACTTGATGTCAACTTGATGTCAACTTGATGTCAACTTGATGTCAACTTGATGTCAACTTGATGTCAACTTGATGTCAACTTGATGTCAACTTGATGTCAACTTGATGTCAACTTGATGTCAACTTGATGTCAACTTGATGTCAACTTGATGTCAACTTGATGTCAACTTGATGTCAACTTGATGTCAACTTGATGTCAACTTGATGTCAACTTGATGTCAACTTGATGTCAACTTGATGTCAACTTGATGTCAACTTGATGTCAACTTGATGTCAACTTGATGTCAACTTGATGTCAACTTGATGTCAACTTGATGTCAACTTGATGTCAACTTGATGTCAACTTGATGTCAACTTGATGTCAACTTGATGTCAACTTGATGTCAACTTGATGTCAACTTGATGTCAACTTGATGTCAACTTGATGTCAACTTGATGTCAACTTGATGTCAACTTGATGTCAACTTGATGTCAACTTGATGTCAACTTGATGTCAACTTGATGTCAACTTGATGTCAACTTGATGTCAACTTAATGTCAACTTGATGTCAACTTGATGTCAACTTGATGTCAACTTGATTTCAACTTGATTTCAACTAATTTATGTCAATTTGATGTCAACTTTATATCGATTTGATGTCAACTTTATATCGATTTGATGTCAACTTGGTGTCAACTTTATATCAATTTGATATCAACTTGGTATCAACTTGATATCTTCGGGACATCAATTTGGTAACAACTTGATATCTTCGGGACATCACCCCGAATCTGCCAATTCCCGGAGGTCCGGGTATTCCGGGACACCCTGTATATCTGCGACAGATATGCATTTTAATATATCACACTTGAATTCATTGTCCTATTTACGTAGCAATTACGTATGCGCCAATTAATTCCTCGTCGTAATCACCCACTCGTTGTCCTCGTCTACGCGTGTTTATGAATATAACGAGGATTGCTGAGAGCCAGAAAGTCCCAACTCGAGGAAACTTTGGCACCGTCGAAACGACCCAGTTACGCCATTTTCCTTGCCAGAGCATTCGTTTTGCACGGTACGTTCTCAATCTCGCGTTATATTCCAGTCCTAATTTAATCTCTCACGGTTCATAATTCCACGCGGTAATTCGGGTTTCGACCAGACCCAAAATGCCATTTCCGGTATAACTCAATTTTCATACGAGCGAAGCGCCCAAATTCTACGCCCAATTAAATTCTTGTATCGATTTTTTTTTTCATTTTAATAACTATTTGTTTTCAATCGGATTGAAAAAAAATTGCAATTTCATCGTTGCAAATGGAAAAATAGACTCGAGAGATCCCATTTGCTATCTCAATTCCCCGGAGATTGCTCAATCTCGTTAGAGAAATGATGTGCACAATCTCCACGAAGGACTCTCCGCGTTTTTCATCTTCCCTTTTATTTCTCGTCTTACTGGAATCCGCCTGATGAGTCGACGATTAATTTTTCACGAATCCGAGATTACGCGCGAGAGC
Organism: Alloplasta piceator; assembly: GCA_946863875.1. NCBI lineage: Eukaryota > Metazoa > Arthropoda > Insecta > Hymenoptera > Ichneumonidae > Alloplasta > Alloplasta piceator. The sequence continues at coordinate 12,080,844 of OX333073.1, read as the reverse complement.
AAAGTTTCTCTCGTTTATCCGGGCTGAAGCGTTTTTCCTTTTTTTTTCTTTTTCTTTCTGTCTACTTTTGCTTATCTCGCTGATGCTTGGATGCGAAAAGTCCTTCATTCCGTGAGTGACTATTTTGCGTGAATAGATTGAGTCAAAAATCTTTTTAAGGGGTGTTCTGGTCTAGAATTTTGGAAAAATCAATTTTTTTTACATATTCTTAAAGTTTAGACCTTTAAGAATTTATCCTTGAAAGGAAATTTTGTAATTCCAATAATTTATGGAGTAATAGCTATTTTCGTGACGCAGTAACTACGCCCGTCACGTCGGAGCGTTACTTTAAAGGAGTATTCTGGTCTAAAATTTTGAAAAAATCCATTTTTTTTCTGCATATTCTTCAAGTTTAGACCTTTAAAAATATCGAAAGGAAATTTTTAAATTCCATCAATTTATGGAGTTATAGCTATTTTAGTGACGCAGCAACTATGCCCGTCACGTCGGAGCGTAACTTTAAGGGAATATTCTGGTCTGGAATTTCGAAAAAATCATTTTTTTTGCATATTCTGAAGGTTTAGAGCTTTAAGAATATATCCTTGAAAGGAAATTTTTAAATTCCAATAATTTATGGAGCTATAGCTATTTTAGTGATGCAGCCATTACACCCAACACGTCGGAGCGTAACTTGAACGGGGTATTATGGTCCAGAATTTTTAAAAAATCATTTTTTTTCTGCATATTTGTAAAGAAAATATCCTTGAAAGGAATTTTTTATATTCCAATCATTAACGGAGTTATAGCTATTTTAGTGACGCAGCAGCTACGTCCGTCACGTCGGAGCGTAACTTTAAAGGAGTATTCTGGTCTAGAATTTTGAAAAGATCAATTTTCTTTTGCATATTCTTAAAGTTTAGAGCTTTACGAACATATCCACGAAAGGAAATTTTTTAATTCCAATAATTTACGGAGTTATAGCTATTTTAGTGACGCAGCAACTATGCCCGTCACGTCGGAGCGTTACTTTAAGGGAATATTCTGGTCTGGAATTTTGAAAAAATCATTTTTTTGCATATTCTGAAGGCTTAGAGCTTTAAGAACATATCCTCGAAAGAAAATTTTTTAATTCCAATAATTTATGGAGCTATAGCTATTTTAGTGATGCAGCCATTACACCCAACACGTCGGAGCGTAACTTGAACGGGGTATTATGGTCCAGAATTTTGAAAAAATCATTTTTTTTCTGCATATTTGTAAAGAAAATATCCTTGAACGGAATTTTTTATATTTCAATCATTAACGGAGTTATAGCTATTTTAGTGACGCAGCAGCTACGTCCGTCACGTCGGAGCGTAACTTTAAGGGAGTATTCTGGTCTAGAATTTTGAAAAAATCAATTTTCTTTTGCATATTCTTAAAGTTTAGAGCTTTAAGAACATATCCACGGAAGAAAATTTTTTAATTCCAATAATTTACGGAGTTATAGCTATTTTAGTGACGCAGCAACTATGCCTGTCACGTCGGAGCGTTACTTTAAGGGAATATTCTGGTCTGGAATTTCGAAAAAATCATTTTTTTTCCATATTCTGAAGGTTTAGAGCTTTAAGAATATATCCTTGAAAGGAAATTTTTTAATTCCAATAATTTATGGAGCTATAGCTATTTTAGTGATGCAGCAATTACACCCACCACGTCAGAGCGTAACTTGAACGGGGTATTATGGTCCAGAATTTTGAAAAAAACATTTTTTTCTGCATATTCATAAAGAAAATATCCTTGAAAGAAATTTTTTACATTTCAATCATTAACGGAGTTATAGCTATTTTAGTGATGCAGCAACTACGTCCACCACGTCGGAGCGTAACTTTAAGGGAGTATTCTGGTCTAGAATTTTGAAAAAATCAATTTTCTTTTGCATATTCTTAAAGTTTAGAGCTTTAAGAACATATCCACGAAAGGAAATTTTTTAATTCCAATAATTTACGGAGTTATAGCTATTTTAGTGACGCAGCAACTATGCCCGTCACGTCGGAGCGTTACTTTAAGGGAATATTCTGGTCTGGAATTTCGAAAAAATCATTTTTTTTGCATATTCTGAAGGTTTAGAGCTTTAAGAATATATCCTCGAAAGGAAATTTTTTAATTTCAATAATTTATGGAGCTATAGCTATTTTAGTGATGCAGCAATTACACCCACCACGTCAGAGCGTAACTTGAACGGGGTATTATGGTCCAGAATTTTGAAAAAAACATTTTTTTCTGCATATTCATAAAGAAAATATCCTTGAAAGAAATTTTTTACATTTCAATCATTAACGGAGTTATAGCTATTTTAGTGATGCAGCAACTACGTCCACCACGTCGGAGCGTAACTTTAAGGGAGTATTCTGGTCTAGAATTTTGAAAAAATCAATTTTCTTTTGCATATTCTTAAAGTTTAGAGCTTTAAGAACATATCCACGAAAGGAAATTTTTTAATTCCAATAATTTACGGAGTTATAGCTATTTTAGTGACGCAGCAACTATGCCCGTCACGTCGGAGCGTTACTTTAAGGGAATATTCTGGTCTGGAATTTCGAAAAAATCATTTTTTTTGCATATTCTGAAGGTTTAGAGCTTTAAGAATATATCCTCGAAAGGAAATTTTTTAATTTCAATAATTTATGGAGCTATAGCTATTTTAGTGATGCAGCAATTACACCCACCACGTCAGAGCGTAACTTGAACGGGGTATTATGGTCCAGAATTTTGAAAAAAACATTTTTTTCTGCATATTCATAAAGAAAATATCCTTGAAAGAAATTTTTTACATTTCAATCATTAACGGAGTTATAGCTATTTTAGTGATGCAGCAACTACGTCCACCACGTCGGAGCGTAACTTTAAGGGAGTATTCTGGTCTAGAATTTTGAAAAAATCAATTTTCTTTTGCATATTCTTAAAGTTTAGAGCTTTAAGAACATATCCACGAAAGGAAATTTTTTAATTCCAATAATTTACGGAGTTATAGCTATTTTAGTGACGCAGCAACTATGCCCGTCACGTCGGAGCGTTACTTTAAGGGAATATTCTGGTCTGGAATTTCGAAAAAATCATTTTTTTTGCATATTCTGAAGGTTTAGAGCTTTAAGAATATATCCTCGAAAGGAAATTTTTTAATTTCAATAATTTATGGAGCTATAGCTATTTTAGTGATGCAGCAATTACACCCACCACGTCAGAGCGTAACTTGAACGGGGTATTATGGTCCAGAATTTTGAAAAAAACATTTTTTTCTGCATATTCATAAAGAAAATATCCTTGAAAGGAATTTTTTATATTTCAATCATTAACGGAGTTATAGCTATTTTAGTGACGCAGCAGCTACGTCCGTCACGTCGGAGCGTAACTTTAAGGGAGTATTCTGGTCTAGAATTTTGAAAAAATCAATTTTCTTTTGCATATTCTTAAAGTTTAGAGCTTTAAGAACATATCCTCGAAAGGAAATTTTTTAATTCCAAAAATTTACGGAGTTATATTAGCTATTTTAGTGACGCAGCAACTATACGTCCGTCACGTCGGAGCGTAACTTTAAGGGAGTATTCTGGTCTGGAATTTCGAAAAAATCTTTTTTTTTGTATATTCTGAAGGTTTAGAGCTTTAAGAATATATCCTTGAAAGGAAATTTTTAAATTTCAATAATTTAGAGTTATAGCTATTTTAGTGACGCAGCAACTACGCTCGTCACGCCGGAGCAAATCGGACTATAGAACGTTTTTCCCAAAACTACTTTTCAATCGATTTACTTCCAATTTTTTACCAACCTTTAATGTATAACTTTCGATCGCCCCTACCACTTTTGTGTCAAAATTATTTTTTTTACCATTGTACAAAAATTAAAAACTATGAAAAAAGATTCGAAAAACTTTTTTTTTGTTCAGACAGCCGCCATTTTGCGATTTTTTTTTCTTCATTTTCTCTGAGGTAGGGGCTATAACGGCATTCTTACTAATTGAGAATCTTTTTTTAAAATTTGTATCGGATAACTAGAAAGGTTACAATCGTGTGAACCAGCACACTCCTTATTTTAGTCAACTCTAGCAGCTTATAAATGATTGAATTTTTGTTTTTTTTTCTTGAAATTTTTTTCTTTATCGTCAAACTATTAATAAATATGTTGTACAAAAAAGAGCGATAAAAATATATTTGTTTTACCTCTAGACCAGAATAGCGCCTTAATCAATAGTCATGAGAATGAATGAAGAATAATAATTTAATTAATTAATTAAATAAATATAAATTTAAAATAATCATTGAAATTTTCTATTTTTCATTCCAGTTTGAAAATTCGATTTTGTTCATTCTCGAGATGAAAAATATGATTGCACATAAATAAATAGAAATAAAAAAATAAGTAAAAAAATAAGTAAAAAAAATTTAATTAATTAAACATAAATAGAAAATAATATTGAAATTTTCCATTTTTCATTCCAGCTTGAAAATTTAATTTTGTTCATTGTCGAATTTGAGTCACACTTTTCCGCGTCGATATATTACCTCAGCAAGAAAAATAAAAAATAAGGGAATTCTTGATATCTGTGAAAAGGCGGGAGACGAAAAAAGCATTATCATTTCTTACATTTCGTGTCAGGAGAAATGAAAAAGGTGGAATTTCTCATCCAAGGGAGCGACGAACGAGGAAGGTAAAAGCTCGGGTCGTCATGTTCCGCGAAGCAAAGAGCACAGTAGGAAAAATTACACGCTCGACGTGACGCTTTTTCTCGCTTCCCCTTTTTTCCTTATAATTACGCGTACCAATTCGCCCTTCTTTTGGCATGGTCTTTGCCAGAGATTTGCGGCTGTATGTATAAATGATTACGAAGACCGTCGAAATGGGGGGTGGCAAAAAAAAGGCAAAAAAAAAAGGGAATAGGAAGCACGGACGATGATGAAAATACGAGCGGAATAGATGCCTCGTCCGGGCGTTGAAAAAAGCATCGGAGATGGAAAGAAAAAAAAAATAGTGGACAAAAAAAATTCAGAGAGACGAAATTGAAAAAGACGAGCGGAAATTGCGTTCCCTCGAGGGTCTCGCAAAAGCATCGTTGTCGCGCCGTTTCAACCCCTTCTCAACCCCCTTTCAACCGGCTTTCGACTCTCGTAAAAAAAAAAAAAAAAAAAATTAAAAGCCTTATTTCTCATCCATCCTCCATAACAAGCCCCCGTAATACGTAAACGATACTATTCATAATTCTCCTTCATCCCTTCCGAAAAGGGTGAAATTTTTTTCGAAAGGGTGTAACACGGGTCAGAATTTTTTTTTTTTTTTTTTCAACAAAAAGTCATCAAAACGCGTTGCAATGCGACACTCTTAAGACAGGATATTTGATGACACATTTTTCCCCGATTTCATCCCTATCTCAGGAAGGGTGCTGTTTTATTACTTCCTTCCTGCCTGTTGCGCCCGAGAAATTGATCCCTCTCGCTCCCTCTTGGCGTCTCTTCTTGAGTTTCAAAGGAAAACGACACATCGTAGTGCACGGAACATTTCTCGAAGGAAAACGGAAATGAATTTTCACCTCCCGACCTCTCGGCAACGAGAACTTTTTTTTTTCTTCCTCGTATGCACGTAAACGATTTTTCATCCCCTAGAGCGGCTAATGGCCACCGTGCTTTCCCCACGGACGTCCATTAAAAGTAAGAATATGTATGCATGTTCACATACATATTAATGTATTTATTTATATATTTATTTATATTTATATTTATATATATATATATATATACCCGTAGTAAAAAACTCCATTGAATCGCCAATGGCAACCAATGGTCCTCATACGACTCCATTGGACAATGAATGGGGACCCATTGAGATTTCCGCATTTTTCAATAGCGTATATGAACGACCATTGATCAGTGAATGGATATCCATTGAAAAGTCACCATTGCCCAATGACGTCCATTGGACAGCAAATGCGGATGAACCGAATGATCACCATTACTCAATGATGCCCATTGGAAAGCAAATGCTGATGGACCGAGCCATCAGCATTGCCCAATGGTGTCCATTGGAAGGCAAGTGCTGATGAACGAAATGATCAGATTTACCCAATGGTGTCCATTGGGAAGTAAATGCGAATGAACTGAATGATCAGCATTACCCAAAGATGTCCATTGGAAACCGCGTCGCGTTAGTTCCGAGACTTGGCGCGAGATGTCGCAGGACGGCAACCCGCTAAACTCCCATACGGATGATGCGAAGAGTATGCTTATCTAGACGATTGTGAGCGCGGAATATTAGCAGAAGTCGGTGTCCAAAAAATCCATGCAAGGAGTTCTTGCCGACTGGTGCCCATGGGATAATCCCTATTCCGTTTGAAATGGGGAAGTCAATCCTCATTGGAAAATCCCTATTCGATTTCAAATGGGGAATTCAATGGCGAAAATGTCCTTGGGCAATAGGGCATTCATCTCTATTGGTTATTTTGGCAATGGGGAATGAATGGGGATTTTTCAATGGTGACGAATGGAGTTTTTTACTATATTAAAGAATCTCAATTGATTATCGCCATTCAATTCCCCATTGCCTACAAAAACCAATGGAAATGAATGCCGAATTGCCTATGGGGATTTTCTTCATTGAATCCCAATAGGATAATCCCCATTCCGTTTCAAATGGGGAAGTCAATCCTCATTGGAAAATCCTCATTCGATTTCAAATGGGGAATTCAATGGCGAAAATCCCCTTAGGCAATTCGGCATTCATCTCCGTTCGTTATTTTGGCAATGGGGAATGAATGGGGATTTTTCAATGGCGACCAATGGAGTTTTTTACTACGGGTATATATATATTAGACTGATTCGAAAAAAGCGACTACTTTTTGTTTTTCGACGAAACGCATTAAATACTTTCGGGAAGGTAAAAAAAGATGCCTGTTAAAATTAGAGCTCTTAATAAAAATATTTAGAGGTCCCTTATTGCATATTTTTATTTCCCATTTAAATAACACGGGGAAAAATAATTGCAAACTTTGACATTTTATATCTCGGCTTCAAGTCAATGCACCAAAATGAACGACACATGTTCTTGTAGAGAATTGAACGCTCTACAAAAAAGATCTCTTATGATTTTTCGATAAACTCACTCCTTCAAAAGTTATCCCGTAGTAAAAAACTCCATTGAATCGCCAATGGCAACCAATGGTCCTCATACGACTCCATTGGACAATGAATGGGGACCCATTGAGATTTCCGCATTTGTCAATGGCGTACAGGGCTGACCATTGATCAGTGAATGGGTATCCATTGAACATCAAATGCGGATGAATCGAATGATCATCATTACTCAATGATGCTCATTGGAAAGCCAATGCGGATGAATCGAATGATCATCATTACTCAATGATGCTCATTGGAAAGCCAATGCGGATGTATCGAGCGATCAGCATTGCCCAATGGTGTCCATGGGAAGGTAAATGCTGATGAACGAAATGATCCGCTTTACCCAATGATGTCCATTGGAAAGTCAATGCGGATGAACTGAAAGATCAGCATTTCCCGCAGATGTTCATTGGAACCTAAATGCGGCTAACGATGAAATGATCAGCATTTACCAAGGATACCCATTGAATAATAAGTAACTACGAATTATACAATGATCAACATTTATCAATAATGTCACTTCATTGACGACTGATCGAATGATGAGCAGCATTCGTTAACGATGTTGCAATCCATATTCGAGGTTCAATGCAGAACAATTGAACCCATCGATCGATGAGAATTTTTCCGAATGCGATATTTCTCAAACGGCGGTGAATTAATAAAATTAAGTAAGAGTAGATGTCGCTGATTCTCATATATGAACCAAATATTTTCTTCAATTGCAATAAATGCTGATGATTATATCGATGGTCAATTAGTTTAAAAAATAATATAATAGTTTAAAATAAAATATAATATAATATATTTAAAAGAAATATATTATATACTGCTCATCAAGTGCGCGTACGTTTGGCATAAATAATTTTTAAAACCGTTTATTTTTAACATATACACATAATTTTATCAGTCCCTCTCGACTCGATTTGTGAGAGGAGAAACGTATATACTTTCATTATTAATCGTCATCTGAATACACTTACAATCTATTTTCTCAATTCTGAGCTTCAATAATTTCTATTAAATGTAATGTATATATATACATATATATATATATATGATTGCTATATGATTGCTATATATGATATATGATATAATTATTGGTCGTTATGCTAATATTAGCATTATGATTAACCTTACTTACTGATAACTTACTTGCACCGAAAAAAAGGTTTAGTAATATCAACTACCCAGCTGCGATCACGGTAAATTCGTTCGAATCAATCGTCACATATTTGATTTGATTACCCCGTTGTTGAAATAAAAAAACTGGTGTCGTTGTTTCGAATGTGTACTGCATTGACCGCAATCACAACATTGGATCAAAATGATTTCAAACGAGATTGATTCAACAACTTGTTTTCTCATTCAATCGAATATTTAGTCATTTACTGGAAGTAAATAAAATTGTTTTAACTGCATGTTTCGTCTCATCAACAAAATCTAGTTTTAATTTGAGCTATTCATCCAGTTAAAAAGAATAGTAAATGCTTTCAAGTCGATCAAATTGTTTGATAAATTTGACTAAATATTTCAGTGCGGCCACAACACATTTAGTCGATAGTACGTATAGTAACTACCACGTTCTCGGCACTTTGCCCGAGATCCGCCAGGTGGCGACGATCGGCGCGCGCCCTCGCGCAAGCGAGACGGCCACCGAGCACCGATAAGTACCAGTGTATTACCAGCATCGGGGTCCTCGATTAACTTTAAATTGATGGAACATTACCCGCGCTCTGTGGTCGCGCAGTTCTATGGACTAAAGACTACATATTTTAATGAGATCACCATTGCACTTTGGTGGCGCTCGTGCTCTTTATGGGCGCAAGGATAAATAAGTTAAATTTTCACTCAACTGTTTTATCTCACGATTAATTGGTCAAGTAAAAGCCCTCGTAGCTTAAACAAATATTGCATATCATCAAATGTTTTGTTAATTCAATTGAAATTTTCTAGCTTTATATTGAATGCATTTTTTTCCGGTGAACAACATCTGAATTGCATAAAAAAATATGAACTGTTCATTCAACTAAACCATTTGGTTATGCAATCGCATATTAAGTGCATTTTACCAAATATAGAATCAAAACAATGTAATTTTCAATTGAACGGATTCTCGACTCTGTTGGGTCAAAGATATACGTATTTATGGGAATGCAATTTTTGTTTCCATTTTGATACACGTTTTGAGTTAACTCAATTACACATTTCGTTCGCCACCCGTAACCGCCGGGTTTAGTTAATTCAAGCCAAATTTTTTTTACTTCACCAAACTTTTTTCTCGGTGTGATTATTTAATGCGTAATTCCATGTATATATAGCAATCATATGAAAGAATCTCCATTGATGATCCCATTCATTCCCCATTGCCCACAAAAACCAATAGAGGTGAATATGGCGAATTCACTAGGGAGATTGTCTCCATTGAATCCCCATGGGATAATCCCCATTCCGTTTCAAATGGGGAATTTAATGGCGAAAATGTCCTTAGAAAATTCGGCATTCATATCCATTGGTTTTGTGGGCAATGGGGAATGAGTGGCAAACAGCAATGGAGATTCTTTCGTATAGTAAGAACTCCATTCATCGCCATTGAAAAATCCCCATTCATTCCCCATTGCCAAAATAACCAATGGGGATGAATGCCGAATTGCCTAAGGGGATTGTCTCCATTGAATCCCCATTAGATAATCCCCATTCCGTTTCAAATGGGGAATTCAATGGCGAAAACCCCCTTAGGCAATTCGGCATTCATCTCCATTGGTTATTTTGGCAATGGGGAATGAATGGGGATTTTTCAATGGCGACGAATGGAGTTTTTTACTACGGGCAATGAACATCTGTGGGAAATGCTGATTTTTAAGTTCATCCGCATTGACTTTCCAATGGACATCATTGGGTAAAGCGGATCATTTCGTTCATCAGCATTTACCTTCCCATGGACACCATTGGGCAATGCTGATCGCTCGATACATCCGCATTGGCTTTCCAATGAGCATTATTGAGTAATGATAATCATTCGATTCATCCGCATTGGCTTTCCAATGAGCATCATTGAGTAATGATGATCGTTCGATTCATCCGCATTTGATGTTCAATGGATACCCATTCACTGATAAATGGTCAGCCCTGTACGCCATTGACAAATGCGGAAATCTCAACGGGTCCCCATTCATTGTCCAATGGAGTCGTATGAGGACCATTGGTTGCCATTGGCGATTCAATGGAGTTTTTTACTACGGGATATTAGATTGATTCCCTTATATATTTACTTAGTTAATTTTTTTCAGTCAATTCCATAAATTTCTGTTTCAATAAACGAATTTACTTGAATCTAACAATATGTTATTCATTAAATGTAATATGTTGTTTGAATCAAGAACACATTTTATCATTTAAAACATGCACGTTTTTTAATACAGGAAACACTGAGAAAAAAAATTTGTTGAATCAACAAATTAATTAGTCCAATCAACAGGAAAAATGATTGATTCGATCAAATGCGTGTTTATTAATTGTTGCTAAACATTTTATAAGAAATATATAGTGTTTGCCAAATAATTTAATATGCATAGTTTAGTGCCCCCAAAAAGAGATAAATAGAAAAAAAAGACAAATCTGCGCCAATTCTCCGATCTAATTTCTCTGTCCGACCGAGATTCGAACCCTCGACCCTACCTACCATCATACCTATCCTACCTAACTACCTAACACGCTACCTATTATGCTATCAACTCCTACTATGCACTTGAAAAAATTTAGGAGTTATGAAGATTCGAATATAAGAAAACATTTAAAAAACCAGTTTTTTCAATTTTTGACAACTTATGTATACTTTTAAAGTATACTATAGAAATGACAGTTCTTTGCTTGAAGGAAATAAAAATTTCACCATTCCAAACAAATATTCTATTGGAATAAAATAATGTGTTATTTATTTTACTACAGCTTTTTTTCAAACAATCACAATCAATTTTATATCTAATAAATATTGAAAATACTACAGAAATATTTTTAGAAGTAAAATAATGATGAATTTATTGCAAAGAAATAATTTTGTTCGAAAAAAATAATTTTGTATTGAAGTCATTTTTTAGATCCAAATAATCTCATGTTTATGATGCCATAAATAATTTTCTTAAAAAAAAAAAATAATTTCGTATTGAAGTCGTTTTTTAGATTCAAATAATCATCATTTCAGATTCAAATAATCTAGTGTTTATGATGCGATAAATGTAATTGATCTAATGAATAAAAATTCAATAAAATCTATTGAAATAAAAATATTTTTTGAAGTAAAATAATAATGACTTTATTGCAAGAAAATAATTTTTTCGAAAAAAATAATTTTGTATTGAATTCGTTTTTTAGATTCAAATAATCTCATGTTTATGATGCGATCAATTTAATTAATCCAATGAATAAATTTAATCAAATCTATCATGCATATAATTATTGTTACTATTAAATAAGAGTTTAATATAATGGAGTCATAGATTCGTGAAAATATTTTTTTAAATGAAGAGTGATTTTCTTGGTTCAACAAATAAATAATCGAATTAATACTTTCATTTAATAAATAAATTCATGTTCTCAAATTCAGTAATTTTTTTCTCTCAGTGTAACGACTGGTGTATCCAAACTTTTGAGCGGGAGTGTATATTAAATTTTTGGTATCTTTTTAAGGAACGTCTATCACTGACCCTCTCAAATTTGGTCAATAATTATTCTTATACGATTATTATAGGCTAATAAGTACCCCTTTTTCAAAAAGATTTTTAAAAAGCCCAAGATACCATTTTTAATTATCAATGCCATTTTTTTAATTTGGGAGTTCTATAAAAAAGTATCCTTCCTAAAATCAACAAAAAAAATGTGAAAAAATTTAGCAAACCTTAAAATAGACTCAGGGCATTGTAAAAACGAAATCACAGAGCCGAATGCGAAAGGGTGAGGGTCAGACGTTGGTTCAGACGAGGGACACTTCGTGCGTACATAGTTAAAAAATAAAACAATATTTTATCGCGATAAGAGCGGTAAAATGTATTTATACGATGGTAAACGAGAGGTTTACCGGACATTATTCGCGAGAAGACAGCACGCGAACTTATAGCAGAGAGCGGGCCTTAATAATGAGTCGGCAAAAAGCGTGTCGAGATTTAAAAAAAGTGATAACATTTATAGAACCTTCGCCGTATTTTAACCTTATACATTCTCACGATAAGCTCATTTATCTCGACTATCATGAACTTTTAATCGGTTGTTGCGATACGTTGTAATATATTTACGATGCATTTACATATTGCATCACAATGCTGAAAATGTTATCAAATTGCAACGTCCTGGCATAATAATTAACCAACACTGATGATGACAACAAATATATCCATTATCGCTTTGTCATTATTATTATTATTATTATTATTATTATTATTATTATTATTATTATTATTATTATTATTATTAATTATTATTATCATTATTATTATTATTATATTATACAGTCTGATAATTATGATGAATAATTGATTTAATTATTCCCGCTTGATAAAGGATGAATAATTAATGATGCCATGGAATTGCAGAGAGAGAAAAAATTATTGAATCTGAAAACATGAATTTATTTATTAAGGAAAGTATTAATTCGATTATTTATTTGTTGAACCAAGAAAATCACTCTTCATTTAAAAAAATATTTTCACGAATCTATTACTCCATTATATTAAACTCTTATTTAATAGTAACAATTAAATGCACGATAGATTTGATTAAATTTGTATTCATTGGATTAATTACATTGATCGCATCATAAACATGAGATTATTTGGATCTAAGAAACGAATTCAATACGAAATTATTTTTTTCGAAAAAATTATTTTATTGCCCTCCGGACGTAAAAGTGCCTTTTTACGCCCACTTCGTGGGCTTAAGAGGCACTTTACGCCGTCGGGCGATAAAATATTGTATGACCCTCGTACAAAAAAACTTTTTTGTCCTCGGGTCATAATGTACTATTATATCACTCAGTACAATAATGGACGCTTTTACGTCCGCAAACGGACGTGAAAACGTCAGAATTGCACCTCGTGCTATAAAATATCGTATATCACTCGTCGGAAAATGTTTTTACATTCTCGTGATGTAATGTACTATTCTATCACTCAGTACAATAATGGAAGCTTTTACGTCCGCAAGCGGACGTGAAAACGTCCATATTGCACCTCGTGATATAAAATATCGTACATCATGTAATGTACAATTCTTGCAATGAAGTCATTATTATTTTACTTCAAAAAATATTTTTATTTAAATAGATTTGATTGAATTTGTATTCATTAGATTAATGACATTTATTGCATCATAAACATTGGATTATTTGAATCTAAAAAACGACTTCAATAAGAGATTATTTTTTTTGAAGAAAATTATTTATGGCATCATAAACATGAGGTTATTTGGATCTAAAAGATGACTTCAATAGGAAATTATTTTTTTCGAACAAAATTATTTCTTTGCAATAAATTCATCATTATTTTGCTTCTAAAAATATTTATGTAGTATTTTCAATATTTATTAGATATAAAATTGATTGTGATTATTTTAAAAGAAGCTGTAGTCAAATTAATAACACATTATTTTATTCCGGTAGAATATTTGTTTGGAATGATTAAACATTTTTTTCCTTCAAGCAAAGAACTATCATTTCTATAGTATACTTTAATAGTATACATAAATTGTTAAAAATTTAAAAACTGGTTTTTTGAATGTTTTTTTATATTCGTATCTTCATAACTCCTAACTTTTTTCAAGTGCATAGTAGTAGTCGATAGCATAATAGGTAGCGTGTTAGGTAGTTAGGTAGGATAGGTATGATGGTGGGTAGGGTCGAGGGTTCGAATCTCGGTCGTACAGAGAAATTAGATCGGAGAATTGGCGCAGATTTGTTTTTTTTCTATTTATCTCTTTTTGGGGTCACTAAACCATGCATATTAAATTATTTGGCAAGGGCTATATATTTTTTATAACATGTTTAGCGACAATTAATAAACACGCATTTGATCGAATCAATCATTTTTCCTGTTGATTGGACTAATTAATTTGTTGATGCAACAAATTTTTTTCTCAGTGCTTCCTGTATTAAAAGACATGCATGTTTTGAATGATGAAATGTGTTCTTGATTCAAACAACATATTACACATAATTGATAAAATATTGTTAGGCTCAAGTAAATTCGTTTAGTGAAACAGAAATTTATGGAATTGAATGAAAAAAATGAACCAAGTAAATATATGAAGGTATCAATCTAATATGTTTTGGCGAATAATGAAAAAAATGATTTTTCGCCTTCACAACTTTATTTCATTGGTTCTAGTAATTTTTTCTCTCAGTGTACTATTATGGCTTTATGGGGGTTTCGAATGAGGCAACGAAAAAAGGGGTTGGATGAGAAAAAAAAAGTGTCGAGTGTAAACGTTGTGAAACACGCAAACGTTTCACTGATCAAGGCACGTTCACTCTCAGTTGTTACATGAAAATTGAGAAAAAAGGGATGATGAGAGGGAAAAAAAATTATCCATCATCCCTCTTCTTTGGGGAAGACCGGAGATCCTTAACTAAGAGATTCGTGGATGTTTTTTTTTCTCGTTCGCTCTAGAACAACCCTTTTGGCGTGTATACGACTTTTGACAGGGTTGAAGTGACTTGACACGCGCCCCATGCACTTTGCCTCAACTCGTTTTGACTCTCGCTCCAATTTTTTTTTTCATCCCCTTTCGCACGAGTAAAAAAAGCTACCCCTATCCCGAAACATACCCCGAAGGGTTCATTTGTCCCTCCACTCGAGGGATAAAATTATATCCGGTTGGTCTTATCCTCAAACGAGGTTTATTTGTATGTAGAGAGGTACACTGTCGTCCAAAAGTTTGGAAAAAAAATTCTGAAAAAATTTCATTAAATCCAGATTAATAGTATGCAACTTTTTACCCTCTTAGTAATTTTACAAAAACTCTGTAGTTTCAGAGTTACACTGGTTTTTTTAAATATGGCCGTTTTTTCCGAAAAATTGAAATTTTTGCAGAAAAAAAATCATACAAAACTTTTCAAGAAACGAAATTGAAGCTTATACTCCCCTCCGCAAGTTTTTCATGTGAAAAACAGTTGAGCAAAATTTTCATGGGTTGTGCGCCAAAATTTCAACGCCAAAAAAAATTTAAAAAAATGACCATTTTTCAAAGGACGTAACGGATTTCAAAAAAATCGATTTTTTTTTTGGAAAACGTGAAATTATGCTGAATATGTCCTCTTTGAAACGCCGCTTGTTGAATTAAAATATTTTCATTTTTAACAGAACAGTGATTTTTTTTGTGCGGTGCGGAATCGAGGCGAGTGGTTCCAAACTTTTGGACGGGAGTGTATATAAACCGGTCTTAAGGCACTCTGTTTGTCACTTAAAGCCGGCAATTCTCACGAGAGAGTCTCGCCCCAACGACCCCTTCCGATGACTCTTATGTTTTTTCTCATCGCTTTCGAGAGAAAGCTCGAAAAACCCCTTCATTAAAAGAGACGGTTTTTCCCTCATCTTGGCGTATTTAATAGGTTGAAGAGGATTAAACATAGTTCTTTCGTGGTCAGCAAAAGAAGCCATTTATAATGCTGGAGATTAATTTGTCTTGCCACAGATGAAATCGCAATTAACGAAGCTCAAATAGGCTTAAAGTTGTTTCAGGGTAAATTAAATTTTTTGCATCATCGTTATAAATTAATTAATTCCTTCCAAGCATTATCACGGCGTAATTACTTTCTCTGCAGTATTCTTTTTAACTCTAGATTGGAATATTGCAAATTTTAAGTGGAAATAAATACTACCCGACCGTAATTTTATTCAGCTGAAACATTAATGAGTTTCCGGTCAGTTTGTCTCGTTATTCAACGAGATTTTTAATTAATAAATTAATGAAAAGTCTCCTCGATTATTAATAATTAATAAGGCATCCAGTTTCGGATTACATTCTGATTTATTAATAATTCATCGCAGAGCTGTATCAAGTACCGTAAGTACTTGAAGTATCAAGTACCGTAAGTACTTGAAGTATCAAGTACCGTAAGTACTTGAAGTATCAAGTATCGTAAGTACTTGAAGTATCAAGTACCGTAAGTACTTGAAGTATCAAGTACCGTAAGTACTTGAATCATCAAATACCGCAAGTACTTGAAGTATCAAGTACCGTAAGTACTTGGATCATCAAGTACCGTAAGTACTTGAAGCATCAAGTACCGTAAGTACCTGAAGGATCAACTACCGTAAGTACTTGGAGTATCAAGTACCGTAAGTACTTCAAGTACAAAGTACCGTAGGTACTTGGAGTATCAAGTACCGTAAGTACTTCAAGTACAAAGTACCGTAGGTACTTGAAGTATCAAGTACCGTAAGTACTTGAAGAATCAAGTACCGTAAGTACTTGGAGTATCAAGTACCGTAAGTACTTCAAGTACAAAGTACCGTGGGTACTTGAAGTACCAAGTACCGTAAGTACTTGAAGTATCAAGTACCGTAAGTACTTGAAGTATCAAGTACCGTAAGTACTTCAAATACAAAGTACCGTAGGTACTTGAAGTATCGAGTACCGTAAGTACTTGAAGTATCAAGTACCATAAGTATTTGAAGTGAAAGTGATAAGTATTTGAAGTGAAAGTGATAAGTATTTGAAATTTTAAGTACAATACTTGACGTACTGGTCAAGTACTTGAAAATGTAAGTACAATACTTGTAGTACTTTTTAAGTATTTGAAGATTGAAGTACAATACTTGAAGTACTATTTGAGTATTTCGAGTACGTCACAAGAACCAGGTACTTCAAGTACTGCCCAGTTCTGGTCACTCGTATGTTTTTTATTGCAATATTCAACCTGTAATTTCATCATGCAATGTCGATAGCAGTAAAAAAAATTGAATATGCCCTCACACGTGGAAGATAATTTTTTTGAAGTACTTTAAGTACTTGAAGTACTTTTTATGTAATTCAAGTACTTAAAGAACTTTTTAAGTAATTCAAGTATTTAAAGTACTTTTTGATTACTTTTTAAGTACTTCAAGTGCTTTTTAAGTACTTCAAGTACGTCGCAAGTACCAGGTACTCAAGTACTGCCCATTTCTGGTCCATCGTATGTTTTTGGTTAAAATTTTCATCGTATAATTTCATCATGCAATCTTGACAGCAGTAATAAAAATCGAACAAGCCCTCACTTGTGGAAGATTATTTTTTTGAAGTACTTTAAGTACTTGAAGTACTTTTTAGGTAGTTTTTTTTTTTTTTTAGGAAAAAGGTATTTCAGATATTCAGACGTCATAGCGATTTTTAGTAACAACTTTATACGTCCTATTATCTCAAAAAATATTTTCCCTATTTCTGCGATATAGGATGACTTGCATTTTTTCTGTATTTATATGTCCGTATACATCGTCTACAGAAATTTTTAAATGTCCTCCCGGTGACCTAGCATGTGACAATTTATTGGAAAAAAGAGTCACCCAAAAAAAATTAACTTTTTTCATTCTTTCACACGCACATGGACGCATAAAAATAAGGGAAGCGTAGCAGCAGTTCTGGAGGTATATAAAATTCTCGTGCGTCGATTGCGCGCTTCTCCAAATTCCAGACACGGGCGATTAATTAGAGCGACCGAAAGAATTTATTGTCCAGCGAAATATTGACGCCAAAATCGAAACTCCATTCAACTGCCATGTTGTGATCGGTTATTCTACCGATTTTTGTGCCGTATATAAACCACGATATCTGCATCCGCATGACTCTATATCAATCCATGTACCACATAAGCTGCGTATATATATGGGGTATTCCACGTGTAGCGAAACAGGTTTTGGCCACGGGTCATATAAAAACATTTCCATCTAGTTATGGAGCTCAATTGATTCTGGGTTTTTGTTGAGTTCTAATAAAAAAATAAAAAAATAAACTATTCATTGTACCTTTAATTGTGCGTCTCTTAAGTGTCAATGCAACAAAATTAAAATCTGACCAGTGCTTTTTAACGGGGAAAAGGCTCTCTTTTCGAAAAAGCAAATGGAATATTAATCTTATGTGTAAAAAAAATGGACAGCCAAAAAACTGAGAAAAAAACAGTTTTTATTTTTTTTTCGGCCCCTAGGGTCTACTGAATTGTATCAAAAATTTTACTGAACATTGTTCAACATAGTAGAAGCGTCGACTACGATATATTAACGGAGGAAAAATTTTGAGGCCCGCAGCCAAAACCTGTCTTGCTACGCATGGAATACCCCATATATGTATAGGCGTAGCATATGTCGATAAAAGGAATATGGATGGTCTGCGTTCGAACTACTATCAGTTTACGCATACAAAAACTATCCATTCCCACCGCTCGATTTGTATGCTTCACAACATCGTTATACGATTCCCAAGCTCGTTCTTCCATCCATTAATTATCTCTTTCAATTTCCCCTACTATTCTCGCCTCCCAATATGCTGTTTTTTATGGTTGAAAAACGAGCCCGACGAATTTCGTTCCGCAGCGACGTTCAAAATTGCCGCCATTAAAGATATGGGTTACCGCAGGATCCACGGCGCATGCGCAGTCGCTTACAGTCTACATAACCTCACAAACGAGCGATCGAAATTTCATTGCGGTTCTCGGTTGAAGACAATATTGCGAATCAATTTCCCCTCGATCAATTTCCATTGAGTTAATGTGAATATTATACTTTTGCGGGAATTTAAAAATATTATTACGTAGTTCTTAAAATGGAGTATTGGCCTTGAGAGAGTGTTCTGGTCTAGAATTTTGGTAGAATCAATTTTTTGTTGTATGTTCTCAAAGTTTAGACCTTTAAGAATATATCATCAAAAGAAAATTTTTTAATTCCAATAATTAGCGGAGTTATAGCTATATTTTAGTGACGCAGCAACTATACCCGTCACGTTGTAGCATAACTTTAAGGGGGTATTCTGGTCTAGAATTTAAAAAAATCCATTTTTTTGCACTTTATCGAAGCTTAAACCTTTAAGAATATATCCTGGAAAAGAGATGTGTAAATTCCAATAACTTATAGAGTTATAGCTATTTTAGTGACATAGCTACTACGCCCGTTACGTCCGAGCAAATCGGACTATAGACGTTTTTCTCAAAACTACTTTTCTCAGCATGATATATCTCAAGTTTTACTCAATCGATTTACTTCAAATTTTTTATCAATCTTCAATGTATAACTCTCTATCGTGCCTACGACTTTTGTATCAAAACTACTTATTTTACTATTGTAAAAAAATTAAAAACTATGAGAAAAAGAGTAAAAAATATCTTTTTTTGTTTCGACAGCGGCCATTATGCGAAAATAGTATATTATGATACTAGTGCCCAAAGTGCCAGTTTGAGCATGCGCAGCATGCGTAAAGTGGCACTTTGCGCACGGAGTGCAATAAAAATTTTAAAAATTTTAAAAAAATATAGGAATTATCTTTGAACATTCCAGTATATGAAACAATTGTTTTTTTCTTTTTTATATAGTCTTAGGAGAGTTTTATTCTTTTTTATATGGTCTTTTAATGGTCTTAGGAGAATCGAATTAATTCCAGCCTCGAGGTACTTTCGTCTGAATGTGAAATATTTAATGGAAACGACAAAAAATCTCGAGAAATGTGCGGAATCGTGAGTGCTATAATGTAAAAAGGCTTATGGAATATTTTACGCGAGGATTTATAGAACCGTGCGCAGACTCGATTGAGAATGAGCTGGAAGGTATATTTTTCATCGGATTATTCTTGGAAAAAGCTCGCCGAGGTTTGATCCGAGGTCTACACGTCTATATCGCGATAGGATCCGTAACTTTTGCGAGAAGTGTATAAAAATCCTATGCCCTGATTCGGTGAGAGAGCTCCACGGACGTCGTGGATCGACGCGACAACGACTACGACGAATGCATTATGTATCAAACGGAAGGGATATACGCGAGATCGATATATCGCCTCGCCGAGACGTTAAAGTATAGGTGAAAGGTCAGCGAAAATGATTTACCGGTGCGCTAGGGAAAAGAAAAAGTTCTTCAAAGTGGAACCATTAAACTCAAGGAAAATAAAAAAAATTGGTAACATTAATTGTTATTTTTTTTAAATTAACCCTTGGTCTGTAAACCTGGGTCATTTTTGTCCTATCCAAAATTGTGGCGGGGACCACTATCCCCACCTAAAAAAACTTAAATGAGAGAGGGACTTGACCCCCAAAATGCAAGGCCTCAGCTGCCCTTGAATCGTCACAAAGAGTGGACAGAATTTGGGTTGGACATAAATGACCCACCTTTACTGACGGCGTTTTTCAAAAATTGCAGGTAAGCGAAAATATTTTTTTTATATTTTAACTTGTTTTTTTTTTTGGCGTAATGAAGCTACAGAGTCAGAACAAATGTTTTTTTCTAAATTGCACAGATTTTTCTTAGTGTCCGTACAAAATGGAACATCGTCAGCTGAGCGTTAGTACGTGAACGGGAATAATAATTTCATTTGAGAACGTACAATTTTGTTTATAACAGTAGAATTAACAATTATGAGTTGAAAATAATACAGTTTATAAGAAAAAAAATGTATTTCGATAATAAAATGCGTTCATATCAATATATGATTTATTGCCCATTTAACCCACCGAACTTAAGCATTTAATATTACATCAATGAAATCTAATATTTTTTTTCTCGAAGGTGCATGATTCAGCTTCGATTTGCCGTAAAGTACATTAAGATATCTCAATTTTTCGAAAAGTTATGATTTTTTAAGCAAACTACTGATTCTTTACGGAAATGCTTCATTTTTTAAATGAAAAATATACGGGGCGTTCCATCCCAAATCGGACAGTTTGAAAAACTTTTTTTTTATTTCCTCAATTTTTTTATATTTTTTAATACCCATCAAAAGACCCTTCCTGTTAGATTTTGAGATTTTTTTTATTACCCGTTCAAAAGATATTAAATTAAGAAAAAAAACCGCTTTTTTTTGGTATTTTGGTCATAATTTCTTTAATAATGGTCCAAATTAATAGTTTTTTTTTCAAAATTTTTGTTTTTTATGGCCTTTTCAGAAAAAATACAACAAAAATATTCGGCGTGTTTTTGAATGAGTTTTTTTGAGTTTTAAACTGTAAATCGCGTTTTTAAAAGTGAGTGTCATTTTTGATTGTTTTTTAAATTTTTGTTTTAAACATCTATCTAATGAACAATTTTTAAGACTAGTCCGATCGTGGGATCTCAATAACTACTATTTTTTTCGATTTTTGAAAATAATTTTTTTTTTAAATTAATTATTATGAATACCAATTTTTGTTACTTTATAGTATTTTTTTCAATATTTAGAATTTATTTTGACACTTTTTTATTGTTAACAGGTTCTTAAAATTAATAATTAACCGTTAAGTCTGCTTATGAACAATAATAACAACAATTTTTATTTATTCACGTATTTTTTTGAAAACCTTACATATACGTTTCTTTCTTGAATCAGAATATTTTTTTGCCAATACGTTTTCGTTGCTCATTGGAATAATTGAAAAAAATTTTTGTGTCCCCCTGTGATTGACTTTGCGGTATTTTACCGCAAATAAAATCTTTCTTTTGCATATGAATAATGTTTCTCATGTGAAAATTTGACAGCAATATTCGGTAGACTATTTAGGTTAAATGCCCACTCATACAATTCTTGAACCGTTGTTATTTGCTCATCGATTAATTATTAATTTTTAAAATCTGTTAACAATAAAAAAGTGTCCAAATTAATTCAAAATGATTTAAAAAATACTATACAGTAACAAAAATTGGTATGTATAATAATTTATTAAAAAAAAATTAATTTTCAAAAATCGAAAAAATAGTACATTGAGATCCAACGATCGGACTAGTTTTAAAAATTGTTGAATAGATATATGTTTGTCCGACTAGGATGGACTAGGATGAACTGTCCGATTTAGGATGGAATGCCCCATATGTAAAAATAAACTTTTCATAAATTTTATGGTTGGTATATCAAGTTGAAGGTTTCGAACAGTAGCTCAAATTTTATTAAATTTTTCCAAGTTCATTAACCCCACAAAAAAACGACCGGACGCGAACGACCCAGGTTTACAGACGACGGGTGGCAAAAAACGTTTACAGACGGAGGGTTAATATTAATCAATTGAATTATCAATTCATTCAATTCAACGGCTGTTAAACGAAAAAGGGCGATATTCTCAACTTGACTAAAAATGTGTGTGTTCGTGTCTGGGCTCTCATCGAAGCCACCGAAGTCCATCAATTTCCCTTTTGTTCTTTCACTTGTAGTGTCCGCGGCTTATCGTCGACTTATCGCCAAGTCAAACAAGTAAACGGGACTTTGCGAGCTCGTCAGCTGATGTTTCTGTCACTCTGTTTACTCTTTTCGTCATATTCCAGCATATTGCGGGACTCTTCACTACGAGCCAACTATTTCGTTAGTAGTCTGCTAAACAAGCCCCTGAACCTAATTTACTACGACAAATTATCACAACCCATCATTAATTCCCCTTTCAGCTTATTTTTCAATACTTTTCATGACCAAATCTACGAGCCAATTGGATTCGATCAGAGCTTTCACTTCTCATCGTCAATATTGACCAATGTGGCGCCCTCCCTGTGAGAATCACGCGGACGAAACTTGAACTAAAAGTAGTACAAACGGCCGCCGTCGATTCTTCGCAGAGGGCGCTGCCGTTGAATACGACCCGTGTAGAAATGTGATAGGGCAACCATTAGTTGATTCTTGCCCCTGATCCGCCCTGCCTGATCCGATTTTCCTGGCAGGGCCCTGACATGGAACTTAACGACCTGGTCCCTAGTTATTACATTGAAATAATCACTTATTACCAGTGCCCTGCATGATCAGAATATGAACAGTTTCCGACGACGTTATTTTTACACTTTTAAGCAAAAAATATTTTTATTTTATTACCCTGGCAGGGCTCTGATGTGAAAACTATTGGATTGCCCTGAGTATTTATTAAAATAAAATTATTTGTATATCGGCTTTCAGTAGTATAATAATAATAATAATAATAATAATAATAATAATAATAATAAATAACAATAATAGTAATAACAATAATAATAAATTAACAATCATTGCCTCGTTTATTATTATTATTATTATTATTATTATTATTATTTAATTATTATTTACTTTTATCCCGCGAGAATAACAAGCAATTGTGCGCCTGTCACAAGTTCGTTACGTAGGCAGAGGATTATTATTATTATCACGACGAACCGCATCGCGTTAGTTCCGAGACTTGGCGCGAGATGGCGCAGGACAGCAACCGTTGAACTCGCATACGGATAATGTGTTCAGTATGCTTATATAGACGGGTGCGAGCACGGATGTCAGCAGAAGTCGGTGTCGGAAGAATCCATACAAGAAGTTCCTGCCGTCTTATGTAATTGTACTTATTTATTTAATTCTCGTAGAGAATTGCCGTTTACTCGGAATCTAATATTCTCTTCGAGGATTGCCAAAAGAAAAGTGTACCCTAAGAAAGGGTTGCCTCGAAATAAATAATAAGATGCATACATTGAAAAAGGAGTACCTCGTAAAAACGAATTGTTTAAAAAGCGCCTCGGTGTATGATCGCGACCGTGATCAGGGCCTTTAAGGGCATGATTCTAAAAATCTTAGGGGCCTGATCAGGATCTGCTAGGGCCGGATCATATCGTCATAGGGGCCTGATCATGATCGCCGGATCCGAAAATGGCCAGCCAGGTGTTACATGGCTAAACAGGGCCTGTTAGGATGAGCGGATCATTTCCCTACATTAGTTAGGGAGGGCAAGTCAGGGGCAGAAGTTTTTCCCCACCAAAATTTCTACACGGGGAGTAACCAGTCAGTGATTTATCATACTTTTTCTTTCATGTTTAAACCCAAAATATTTTTTTTTTTCGTTCGGACTCATATAGGGCATTCCATACGAAACCGCCCAATCCGTAACCCCGACCATTTTTTATTTTGTTGAAAAATTTATATTTTTTTGTACGAACCGAAAGCAGTATTTCAGAATTTTTTAAGATTTTTGTCTCAACCCTTCTAGCCACAATAAATATTTCAAAATTTCACACAATTTTTTTTCAAATGCGCATAACTTTTTCAAAAACGAAGATATCAAAATAAAACAAAGGATCTTTTTTTTTCGTCTCAGGTTGTAGTTTTATAAAAAAAATACAAAAAAAATATCGAAATTCATTTTCAAATGTTTTTTTTCATTTTTAAACCCGAAACATGTTTTTTTTAACTGGAACCATTTTGATTTGTTAGCAATGTTAGTTCGGAAGTATAAAGCGTATCGATCGATAACATGTCGAGGCATTTTAATGAACAGGAGGGAAAAACGGAGCATCAACCTATCGTCACAAATATAACGATGCGGTTTTCCTTTCATTGTTACGAAACTTTTTCCTCATTCTTATTATCATCTCGTTGCCCATGGAGATTACGAGCTGCACGAAGGATCGAGAAAGAGTATATGCTTAGCAGGGTTGCGAAATTTTTAATGAAAAAGTAATGCACTAACCATTACTTTTTTAATGGCTAATGAAATTAACATTTAATGGTTAATGGAAATTGTTTTCATTAACTATTAAAATTTAATGGTTAATGGAAATTATTTTCAGTAACCATTAAAAATTAATGGTCAATGGAAATTATTTTCAGTAACCATTCAAATTTAATGGTTAATGGAAATGATTTTCAGTAACCATTAAAATTTAATGGTTAATGGAAATTATTTTCAGTAACCATTCAAATTTAATGGTTAATGGAAATTATTTTCAGTAACCATTAAAATTTAATGGTTAATGGAAATTGTTTTCATTAACTATTAAAACTTAATGGTAAATGGAAATTATTTTCAGTAACCATTGAAATTTAATGGTTAATGGAAATTATTTTCAGTAACCATTAAAATTTAATCGTTAATGGAAATTATTTTCAGTAACCATTAAAATTTAATGTTTAATGTAAATTGTTTTCATTAACCATTAAAATTTAATGGTTAATGGATTTTATTTTCATTAACCATTAAAATTATTTCCATTAACCATTAAATGTTGATGGTTAATGAAAATGCAATTGCATTAAAAATAGTAATGCATTATTTGCAACCCTGCCCATTACAATGTAGTGTGTAATAGAAAAAATTTCCATTACCCATTGCCATGTAATGTGTAATGGACAAAACTTTGATTGCAATTTTGGGAATGGAAAAATATAGATGAATAAATTATTGCAATTTTGCATTACATTTTATTGACTTAGGAGATTTTCAGGTACCTTAAATTCTAAAAAGCATCTATATTATAATTATAAAAAGCACATATATTATTATTGCAATGTAATGTGTAATGGACAAAACTTTGATTGCAATTTTGGGAATGGAAAAATATAGATAAATGAATCATTGCAATTTCGCATTACATTTTATTGACTTAGGACTTAGATTTTCACCTTGAATTCTAAAAAGGATCTATATTATAATTCTAAAAATGTAAGTCCTAAGTCAATAAAATGTAATGCAAAACTGCAATAATTTAATCATTTATTTTTCCATTCCCAAAATTGCAATCAAAGTTTTGTTCATTACACATTCCACTGCGACCTCGATACAGTGGACGCTCCCCCAACTTAACCCCCGATAACTTAACGGCTCCCATTACTTAACGCGTTACCATGGCAACACGCTCCCATAACTTAACGACCCCTATTGCGCTTTCTCCCCACTCCAAACTCAGCTGCCGAGCTGCGAAAATTTGATACAGGGCAACATAACCTCAACTGTCAAATTTTTTCCTTCAATTGCGTACGATTTATTAAGCGTTACTATTAGTTTAAGTGTAATTAATGTGCGTGAAGTGGATAAATAATACAAGATAACGATTTTGGTAAACATTACTGATTGGTGGGGCAAGACACGCCTATTTATAAGACTACATGTTCGAGAATAGTCGTTCTCTCGAAAAAACAGGCATTTTTATTTTTTAGAAAGAACGAAATTTCTGTAGAATATTCGTATGTATATGCATCTATGATGTATATATATATGCAACTTTGTATAACATATTTTCAAGAAAATGTATCTCGCACGATCTAACAATCGGATAAAAGTATTTTCTGTTCAATTCTTTTCATCTAGAGTTAATGACTTTAAATTCTTATCAATCTTCAAAAAATTTGCAAAATATATCGCCGTCAGATTTTGAAATGTATATGTCTATAACGCATAGGTACGAATTTCAGGTTGAATTTCGCGCGCTTGTTCTACGCATGCTTCAATGAAAAAAAAAGGCAGTACGCATGCGTTAAAACACGAAAGTGGGAGAATGAGGGGAACGTTAAGTTATGGGAGCGTTTCCAGTCCCGAAGCGTTAAGTTGTGGGAGCGTCCACTGTAATCGGAATTGTGCGGGACCGGCTCTTGCAAGAAGTGGGGTTGCGCACATTGCACAGAACCGTCTCTGCGCCGCTGGTGGCTGACGGCGGCCCGACGTGATTGGCTTGCCGCTTCTCCCACTACGAAGCAATTGCAAAGATCGAGGTTCCGAGAATCGAGGTCGCAGTGTACATTGCAATGGATAATGGAATTTTTTTTTATTACACACTACATTGTAATGGGCAGGGTTGTAAATAATGCATTACTTTTTTAATGCAATTGCATTTTCATTAACCAGTAACATTTAATGGCCAATGGAAATAATTTTCATTAACCATTAACCATTAAATTTTAATGGTTAATGAAAATTACTTCCAATAACCATTAAATGTTAATGGTTAATGAAAATTACTTCCAATAACCATTAAATGTTAATGGTTAATGAAAATGCAAATGCGTTAAAAAAAGTAATGCATTATTTGCAACCCTGATGCTTAGTAAATCGAGCGGCGATTATACGGCAAAACTGGGCAGAACAGGGTTCATCGCTTGAACTTTAATTGATAGGTATAGATATGCCGAGAGCGTATCCTCGGGCATACCCTAAGCCAGATAAATCGTTGTCAGAGGGAACACGGTGTGAGGGAGATCCGATCGACACGCGAGTAACATCCATATGGTGACCGCAACGGAGTCAGAGGAAGAGAGTGAGAGACTTGACCTACCACCGTTCATCAAAACGGCATTTTCGACTCCACATCGGCCTAAATATTTTCATTCTTGCTATATATATCATTCCCTAGATTAACTATTATTTTTATTCGCAAGCAACGCAACCCCAAGGTGGGTCATTCCATGTCAAATGGACCAATAGTTGGAATTGAGTCCTTAAAATGAAATAAACTTGTAAATTTGTAAAATTTTGCATTTTGCAACTTTTGAAAAGAAAACATTTTTTTCATTTGGTAAAACTTCGTTTTATGATAAAAGAAAACTTCTAACCAAATTTCATCGTAATTGAAAGGGTTCGATTCCTGCTATTGGTCGATTTGACATGGAATGACCCACACATTTTTCATTCTCTCTTCAGAGTCCTTTTTTTCTCGGTATCACAATCTTGAGGAGTTTCCATCGTTTTCTCAATCCCAGAGGAAGACGCTAATTCATGTTGATAAAAATATCTTTAAAAATAAAAATTGCACGTTCTAACATCATCTTACTTGAGATGTGGGTCATTCCATGTCAAATCGACCAATAGTTGGAATCGACCCTTCTCAATTTCGATGAAATTTGGTCAGAAGTTTTCTTTTATCATAAAACGAAGTTCTATCAATGGAGAAAATTTTTTAAAAATTGTTTCGAACGTTATGTAAAATTCAAAATTTCACAATTTTTTAAATTTTTCAAGTTTATTTTTTAAATATCTCGAAAACTATTATAGTTACGAAAAAATCGTTCATTTTATAATTTTGAGCAGTAAAAATTTCAATTAATGACGTAATAAGAATGTAAAAACTTAATATACATACATGTATATTAAAGTTACGCTTCAAAACGCGTTGACAAATAAATAAAAACGCAAATTCAATTATATTTCTATTTTTACATTCTTATGTCGTTAATTGAAATTTTTCCTGCTCAAAATTACAAAATTACATGATTGCTTAACTTTACTTAACTTAGAGGTAAATAAAAAATTTTGTTTACCAAAATTCAAAAATTCATAT
Organism: Alloplasta piceator; assembly: GCA_946863875.1. Taxonomy (NCBI): domain Eukaryota; kingdom Metazoa; phylum Arthropoda; class Insecta; order Hymenoptera; family Ichneumonidae; genus Alloplasta; species Alloplasta piceator. The sequence goes on along the minus strand of OX333073.1, from coordinate 12,052,549 downwards.
TTTGAAAAAAAAAACACCATTCCAAAAATTACAGGATCTTTTAAGATCAGTACAAGGTATTGTATAAAAAAAATTGAACCAAAAATTCAATGTTCATTGGGGACTCGCACGATTTCAAAAAATTCAAAATTCTCCAATTTCATCATTTTTCAAATTTTTTTTTTCGGAACTTGTTTTTTTCGTAGCCACAAGTATACGCTTTAAGACGAACCCAGAATAATTTTTCCGTAACTATAATAGTTTTCGAGAAATTAAAAAAATAGAAAAAATTGTGAAATTTTGCATAATTTTCGAAAAAAATCATTTTAATTTTTTTTCCTTGAGTAGAACTTCGTTTTATGACAAAAGAAGACTTCTGACCAAATTTCATGAAAATTGAAAGGGGTCGATTCCAACTATTGGTCGATTTGACATGGACCGACCCATGTATCAAAACCACAGAGAAATCTGGTCAACTTGGTGGAAATACTCACGATTAGGATAACGTGTCCTCCGCAATGTGGTCCAACGTTGTTTCGTCGATCGCCAATTTGCCCAGCGTTGACTTGCACTGAGCCAAGTTCAAGTATAGTGCCATAATGATGGTCATCTTAATTTTTGGGATTTATAATTTTTCTTTTTCAAAAAATTCACAACCTTTCTCCATTGCTTCCTCTTCCTCCCTCGCCCTCCTGATTCCTATCATTCCTGATTGTTCCAGGTCGTAAAAACCAGTATAATAAACAACCGGAAGTGCCCCAGGATTGAAAATTCCCTAGAACTTATACTTCAAAAAAACTCGTACGGCTGAACGAGTTATTGACCTCGACTACTCGAGGAATGCTTTTTTTTCGTCCACTGCATCACAACCAAGTCCATTCATCCATCAAACCGCGCGAATCAATTGTAAAAATTTCCCCTAGGGGTCAATTATGATGGACCTTTATATCTAGGGAATTATTCGACTCTTTCAATTGTTGATGCCACCAAGTTTTACGGGAACACGCGGATTTTGTTTTTTGTTTTTTTTTTTTGGATCAGTGATTCCTCATTCCGTGGTTCGTGGCAGTGTTTTCGATCGTGTACGGAAGATGTCCCGTTCACCGAGTCCACGGTGACACTGAACGGAACGCAAGCTGCTATCGCGGTTGGTCGGCCTGTTCCTCGCGTTTTCTACTGCGCCGGTGGTTTCCCCAAACCGAGATGTAGTCTCACGCGCCCGCGCGTTGCAAAACCTCATGGCCGATCGATGCCCAACATCACTTCGTGTGTGCGTGCGCTTACGCATATGGGTCACTCCATGTCGAATGGACCAATAGTTGAAATCGACCCCTCTCGATTTCGATGAAATTTGGTCAGAAGTTTTCTTTCATCATAAAACGAAGTTTCACCGCAGGAAAAAAATTAAAAATTTTTTTTACGAAAGTTATGCAAAAATCAAAATTTCACCATTTTTTCAACTTTTCAAGTTTATTTTTTAAAAATCTTGAAAACTATTGTACGGAAAAATCGTTCTGGGTTCGTCTTAAAGAGTATACTTGGGGCTACGAATAAAAAATATCCCGAAAACAAATTTTGAAAAATAATGAATTTGGAGAATTTTTAATTTTTAACCATCGTGAACAACCACGATCAACATTATATTTTTGGTTGAATTTTTTTTTATATAATACCTTGTACTGATCTTAAAAGAACCTCAAATTTTCAGAATTGTGTTTTTTTTTGGAAAATCATGAATTTTTTAGTTTTGGTAAAGAAAGTAAAGTTCAAGTAAAGTTGAGCAATAATGTAATTTTGAGCAGTAAAAATTGCGTGATTGCTCAATTTTACTTAACTTAAATATGAATTTTTGTAAAAAATTTGTTTTTTACCTGTAAGTTAAGTAAAGTTGAGCAATTATGTAATTTTGTAATTTCGCGCGGTAAAAATAATTTTTTTTCCCTTTGAGTTACACCGAAAAAAAGGTTTAGTAATATCAACTACCCAGCTGCGATCACGGAAAATTCGTTTGAATCAATCGTCACATATTTTATTTGATTACCCCGTTGTCGAAATAATAAAACTGATGTCGCTGTTTCGAATGTGTACTGCATTCACCGCAATTACAACATTGGATCAAAATGATTTCAAACGAGATTGATTCAACAACTTGTTTTCTCTTCCAATCGAATATTTAGTCATTTACTGGAAGTAAATAAAATTGTTTTAACTGTATGCTTCCTCTCATCAACAAAATCTAGTTTCAATTTGAGCTATTCATCCAGTTGAAAAGAATAGTAAATGCTTTCAAGTCGATCAAATGGTTTGATAAATTTGACCAAATATTTCAATGCGGCCACAACACATTCAGTCGATAGTACGTATAGTAACTACCTCGATCTCGACACTTCGCCCGAGATCCGTAAGGTGGCGACGATCGGCGCGCGCTCTCGCGCCAGTGCCCCAGCCACTGAGCACCGATAAGTACCAATGTATTACCAGCATCGGAGTCCTCGATTAACTTTAAATTGATGGAACATTACCCGCGTTCTGTGGCCGCGCAGTTCTATGGACTAAAGACTACATATTTGAATGACATCACCATAACACTTTGGTGGCGCTCGTGCTCTTTATGGGCGTAAGTATAAATAAGTTAAATTTTCACTCAACTGTTTAATCTCACGATTAATTGGTTAAGTAAAAGCCCTTGTAGCTTAAACAAATATTGCATATCATCAAATATTTTGTTAATTCAATTGAAATTTTCTAGCTTTATATTGAATGCATTTTTTTCCAGTGAACAACATCTGAATTGCATAGAAAATATAAACTGTTCATTCAACTGAACCATTTGGTTATGCAATCGCATATTGAGTGCATTTTACCAAATATAGAATCAAAACAATGTAATTTTCAATCGAACGGATTCTCTACTCTGTTGGGCCAAGGATATATGTATTTATGGGAATGCAATTGTTGTTTCCACTTTGATACACGTTTTGAGTTAACTGAATTACACATTTCGTTCGCCACCCGTAACCGCCGGGTTTAGTTAATTCAAGCCAATTTTTTTTCAATTTACCAAACCTTTTTCTCGGTGTAAGTAAAGTTGAGCAATTATGTAATTTTGTAATTTTGAGCAGTAAAATTACGTGATTGCTCAATTTTACTTAACTTAAGTATGAATTTTTGAATTTTAGTAAAAACAATTTTTTTTACCTCTGAGTTAAGTAAAAACCAAAATTTTTTTTACCCAAATTCAAAAATTCATATTTTTGAAAAAGAACGCAATTTTAAAAATTCCAAGATCATTTAAGATTAATACAAGGTATTATATAAAAAAATTGAAAAAAAAATTTAATGTCTATCGTTGATTTTCACGATTTAAAAAAATTCAAAACGCTCCAAATTCATGATTTTTCAAAAAAAAAAATTCGAAATATATTTTTTTTTGTAGCCTCTATACTCTTTAAGACGGACCCAGAACGATTTTTTCGTAACGACAATACTTTTCGAGATATTTAAAAAATAAACTTGAGAAATTGAAAAAATGGGAAAATTTTGAATTTAGCTAACTTCCAAAAAAAATTTTTTTAATTTTTTCCTTTGGAGGAACTTCGTTTTATGATAAAAGAAAACTCCTGACCAAATTACATCGAAATTGAAAGAGGTCGATTCCAACTATTAGGTCTATTCGACATGGAATTGCCCATATGTATGTGTTTGTACGATACTGCTACTGCTGTCGTCGTGATACCCAAATCTTTGACGATTATTGGCAGAGGAGACCGTAGAACTAAGAACAACCATTGGCATACCCCCAAAGTCTTTACTTCTTAGTAAGGACATGCACTTGGACACCCAAGACCCTACGAATAGTTGATGGTTGCCAACGATTGTAGGACCTTTTTCGACCTCAGCGTATCCTACACCAATTGATTGGCAGTGGAACACCCTCACGTTAAAACCACACCTATTCGTGATCCTGGCTGTACGTATAGGGCCACTTACAAGAATGTGGCGTACTGAATAGTCCGGAAGGGGAGAACGAGTGGGTGTGCCACACCAGGGAGCATAATCACGATGGAATCTATCGGCTGCACTCTGTACTTCTATATACAACTTCCCAATCCCTTCATTCGCGATTCCCAAAGGTCCTGCTTGTCAATAAATTTGCGCAGAATTCTGTTTCCATGTAGATCCATAGATTCTGTTTCAACTCTGTTTCCATGTAGATCCAGAGTCCGTTTTAGGGTACAAGTTCTTCTGAGGAGTCCTGAAGTCGTTGCGAGTGGAATATTGGATCTCCAAAGTTGAAAATCGATATGACGCTCTTTCTTAAGGCATGTCCTAGCCGAGAAACAAAGCTGGGCATAAAACAGTTAATTCGCTAATCGTTGATCAGGGTTGCGAATTTTTTAATGAAAAAGTAATGCATTAACCATTACTTTTTTAATAGCTAATGAAATTTAATGGTTAATGGAAATTATTTTCATTAACCATTAAAATTGAATGGTTAATGGAAATTATTTTCATGAACCATTAAAATTGAATGGTTAATGGAAATTATTTTCATGAACCATTAAAATTGAATGGTTAATGGAAATTATTTTCATTAACCACTAAAATTGAATGGTTAATGGAAATTATTTTCATTAACCATCTAAATTTAATGGTTAATGGAAATTATTTTCATTAACCATTAAAATTTAATGGTTAATGGAAACTATTTTCATAAACCATTAAAATTTAATGATTAATGGAAATTATTTTCATTAACCACTAAAATTGAATGATTAATGGAAATTATTTTCATTAACCATCTAAATTTAATGGTTCATGGAAATTATTTTCATTAACCATCTAAATTTAATGGTTAATGGAAATTATTTTCATTAACCATTAAAATTTAATGGTTAATGGAAACTATTTTCATTAACCATTAAAATTTAATGATTAATGGATATTGTTTTCATTAACCATTAAAATTATTTCCATTAACCATTAAATGTTAATGATTAATGAAAATGCAATTGCATTAAAAAAAGTAATGCATTATTCGCAACCCTGCCCATTACAATGTAGTGTGTAGTAGAAAAAATTTCCATTACCCATTGCAATGTAATGTATAATGGATAAAACTTTGATTGCAATTTTGGGAATGGAAAAATATAGATGAATAAATTGTTGCAATTTTGCATTACATTTTATTTACTTAGGACTTAGATTTTCACCTTAAATTCTAAAAAGCATCTATATTATAATTCTAAAAATCTAAGTCCTAAGTCAATGAAATGTAATGCAAAACTGCAATAATTTATTCATCTATATTTTTCCATTCCCAAAATTGCAATCCAAGTTTTGTCCATTACACATTGCATTGCAATGGGTAATGGAAATTTTTTCTATTACACACTACATTGTAATGGGCAGGGTTGCAAATAATGCATTACTTTTTTTAATGCAATTGCATTTTCATTAACCAGTTAATGGTTAATGAAAATAATTTTCATTAACCATTAATCATTAAAATTTAATGCTTAATGGTTAATGAAAATGCAAATGCATTAAAAAAAGTAATGCATTATTTGCAACCTTGTCGTTGATTAACGGAGTTAACATATTGCTCAACGATTTAACTTTAAAGTTAACTTAACAAATTATTAACGGTCTTCGTAACTTTTAACGGATAACTTTAACTTCCGTTAAATTTACCAAAAAATTAACGATCATCGAAGTTAACTTTTTGAGTAGCGAATTATCGATTAACGAAGATAACTTTTGGCTTAACTTTGCCCACCTTTGTCATTAAGTGGACGGACGCCTCGAGGCCAAAGGTTTTTGCCTTCCCTACGGCAATTTTCCAGTATGGAGATAATGACTCTTTTTCCAGGTCACAAGAATTAGCCTTTGGCTCCACCTTTACACTTTATTCAATTTTTTAACGGACCAAATCCTAACGGTGCAAATCCATTTGAGGTAGTTAGGGTAAGTTCGGAGTTAAGTAAGTTAGGAGTTAGGTAGTTAGGGTAAGTTTTATTCAAGATGTTCTATGTCCAAACATCTTTGTATTGCTCTGACTGTTCGTAACATATGACTCCGATCATATTATATATTATTGAATCAACTTGGGATTCACTGACAATGAGTATAAAAGTGTATTTAAATATAAAAGTATGTATATAATAAGAGTTAGGCTTCAACGCTTTATTGACGTTTCTCAAGTTACCAATACGGCGTTTCAATCGAGCTTCCAATTTTGCGAGCGTCTCGTTACTTCCGGCAGACTCAACGCTGAAGTGAGCGAATAGAAAGAAGAGTGACTATAAAGTTATGAATACTCGAGAGAGGTTTTATTAAAGGCAAAATGCGTCAGAATATCGAATAGCATGAGGATAAAAGTATTCTTATTTTTCAATGGCGGGTCTCCATAATAGGCAAGAGGGAGAAGGACAGAGAGAGAGAGAGAGAGAGAGAGAGAGAGAGAGAGAGAGAGAGAGAGAGAGAGAGAGAGAGAGAGAGAGAGAGAGAGAGAGAGAGAGAGAGAGAGAGAGAGAGAGAGAGAGAGAGAGAGAGAGAGAGAGAGAGAGAGAGAGAGAGAGAGAGAGAGAGAGAGAGAGAGAGAGGAAGAGGGAGAGCTTTTCGTACTCTTTTCGCCGAGAGGGCCATTATAGTTTAATTAATAAATATTTATCACCATTCGAGAATTTTCTTAATTTTTACTTCAAGATAAAATGCTCGGCAAATTAGACATTTGCACATTGCACCCAGAAAAAAGATCTAGTACATTTAACTAAATCCTAGTCAAGCCAAATAAATTTTTTTAGTTGTAGGTCGGCCTAATACAACTCTATTCATGTCAACGATTTTTTTTTTTTTATTGACCTACTAGGAAAATATATTGCGATAATAATTTTTTATTTATTATTAATAAATATTATTTCAAACTAAACAAATATGTATTTAAATGAAATAATTTTTTTTTTATATTTACACAATATATATTTTAAAACATTTCAATCCGTGAATGTATAGCTACACATATGAAGTCTACAATTTCGTAAAGCTTCGTCTTTTCTTTAACAGAAGGGTAAAGAAAAAAGACCCTTTTTAATGGGAATCCTTTTCGGGGATTCGACCATCTTGCGTTTTGCCGCAATGTTCCATGTATTATATGTCCATACTGAAAAATAAGGATATCGAACATAGACGAGCTTGGAAAGGATATAGGCGTCGAGAGGCAGGTTCGCTTGCGCGAGAGGTAGCCACCTGGCGGATTTTTGGGGAACTGACGAATCTGCAGATCTGATCGGATGAGATTACGGGTGAATATAGGTATTGAGTAACAACGAATAGAATTTTTCTTCAAAGCCTGTTTCTCGATGACAGGGAATTCAAATAAATAAATATAGTGGAAGTAAATATCGCCCGAAATTGGATGGAAAGAAAATTTTCTTTAAAGTAACTAAATAATAATCAAATAAACGATTATAGTATCTACGGCTAGATCTTTTTCACTGCTCTTTAAAAAATGAAAATATTTTAATTCAACAAGCGGAATTTCAAAGGGGACATATTCAGCTCCATTTTGCTTTTTTTCAAAAAAATACGATACGCTTTTTAAAACATGGTCGTTTTTGGGCTTTTTTTAGGCGTTGAAATTTTGACGCGTGACCCATAAAAATTTGTTTTAACTGTTTTTCGCGAGAAAAACTTGAGAGGGAAGTATGAGCTTAAATTTTTTTTTTTTTCTGTTTCGTACGATTTTTTTTCGCAACAATATTCAATTTTTCGCAAAAAACGGCCATATTTATAAAATGTAGCGTAACTCTAAAACTACTAGGTTTTCGTGAAATCACTAGGGGAATAAAAAGTTGCATACAATCACTCCGGATTCAATGAAATTTTTTCAGAATTTTTTTTTAACTCTTTTTTTTCACAGCAACGAGATGTTTTTTATTTTTAACAATCGGGTCTCTCTTACCTCAACTACACGGTTTTTTCATCGAAAAACATTATCTACACGACTTATTCATAAAAAAAAACCGGTGTAGATGAGGTAAGAGACCCAATTGTTTAAGATTAAAAAATATCTCGTCGAGAGGAAAATTTTTCGAAACAAACAATTTTGAAAAAAAATTCTGAGAAAATTTCATTGGATCCAGAATGATTGTCTGCAACTTTTTACCCTCCTAGTAATTTCACGAAAAACTAGTAGTTTTAGAGTTACGCGACATTTTATAAATATAGTTTTTTAATTGCAAAAAATTGAATATTCTTGCAAACAAAAATCGTACGAAACTTTTTAAAAAACCAAATTGAAGCTTATAATTCACCCCAAAAGTTTTTTACGCGAAAAACCGTTAAAAAAAATTATTATAGGCCGCGCGCCAAAATTTCAACTCCAAATAAAAGCCAAAAAACAACCATGTTTCCAAGGGCGTATCAGGGTGAAAAAAAAATCGAAATTTTTTTTTGGAAAAAGCGAAATGGAGCTGGATATGTCTTCTTTGAAACGCCGCTTGTTGAATTGAAATATCTTCATTTTTCAAAGAGCAGTGAAATTGTTCCTGCGGTGTGGAATTGGGGTGAGTGTTTCCAAACGTTTAAGCGTACATACATTAGGGTGGGTCAAATAAAATGACTAATTTTTTTTTCCTCGATATAATGAAAAATAAATTGTTTGGCATCTCAAAACAACCCTCTGCAAGTATTAGCTCTTCATATTCAAATTAAGAGGTCCCTCATCGCAACTTTTGATTTCCCATTTAATTTTTTTTTAACTTTGGAATTTTATTAGACTTAAACCGTTGTGGTTAGGAGATTTTTTTAGCACATTTTTGTAGAATATTTGATACTCTACAAAAAAAGCTCTCCTGTGTCTCATCGATAAAACTAACCGTTCAAAAAATAATCGGTGATAATTAGCTCTGGATTCTACTTACCTCGTTTTGAAACGGTTAGTTTTATCAATTAAACACAAGAGAGTTTTTTCGTAGAGCATCAAATGTTCTACAAAAATGTGCTAAAAAAACTCTCCTAACCTCAACGATTAGAGTCTAATAAAATTCCAAAGTTAAAAAAAAATTTCCCATGTTATTTAAATGGGAAATAAAAATTTGCGATGAGGGACCTCTTGATTTAAATATAAAGGGCTAATACTTGCAGAGGGTTTTTTTGAGATGCCAAACAATACATTTTTCATTATATCGAGGGAAAAAAAATAGTCATTTTATTTGACCCACCCTAATGTATACACACACACACATATTCATCCGAACATTTTTTTCTAAATATGATTCTTGGATGTTTTAGGACATTCTGAACATATTGGCATAAAAATCTCTAAAGAAAAATGTCTCACAACAAAACAAAGCTTCCTTCATGAGGAAGCAAAACACTTTACTATATACTAATTTTGTTTTTATTATTATCAAAGTGTATTTACAAGTCAGTTTCGATTCCTGCAAAATGTGCATTTGACGTGCGGAGAAGTCGGATTTTTTTCAATTTTTTTGTATGTCATTGTATGCACTAACGCCGCTTCTTCGTGGATGAAAGAATCAGAACAATGAGGACGAACGAAAAACGTGTTTCTTCAGATTGCTTGAACTTCGCGGATCTCGGTCGGTTGAATGTTGTTCTCGTCTGAAAAAAAAATAAAAAAATAACGCTGCAACTCATAAAAGTCAATTTACCAAGCGGAGGTCCAAACGGAGGGAAGCCATCTTGTATTATACTCGAGGAATAAATTTCCTCTTCGACGCGGAAAATATTCATGGAAAACGCTCCCGTCGCATCGATGAATTGTGCAAAAAAAAGGGAAAAAAAAGAAAGACAGCGAAAACATAAATACACCGCGCGCAGTATTTATGCATGTAGCGTGGGTGGTTGGTTTTCAACCCTCCCCGGGAATTTTCGAATATCCTTGCACGAGCTTTTATACCCCACGACGGAGTCGTCGAGAGAATGAATTTTTCATCTTTCCCCGCTATTATGGAGAAAGAAAAAGCCTAAGAGAGAGAGAGAGAGAGCAACCCGTATGAAAACAACATATGGGGCATTCCATCCCAAATCGGATAGATTGAAAAACTTTTTTTTTTCCTCAATTTTTTTATATTTTTTAGTACCCATCAAAAGACCCTTCTTGCTTAATACTTGAGGATATATTATATGGGGTATTCCATCCCAAATCGGATAGTTTGAAAAACTTTTTTTTTTCCTCAATTTTTTTATATTTCTTAGTACCCATCAAAAGACCTTTCTTGCTTAATACTTGAGGATATATTATATGGGGCATTCCATCCCAAATTGGACAGTTTGAAAAACTTTTTTTTTTATTTCCTCAATTTTTTTAATATTTTTGAGTACCCTTCAAAAGACCCTTCTTGTTGAATTTAGAGATTTTTTTAATTACCCGTTCAAAGGATATTAAATTAACAAAAAAAACCGCTCTTTTTTTGGTATCTTGGTCATACCGTCTTTAATAATGGTCCAAATTAAAAGTTTTTTTTCCAAAAATTTTGTTTTTTATGGCCTTTGATGAAAAAAATACAACAAAAATAATCGACGTGTTTTTGAATGAGTTTTTTGAGTTTTAAACTTTAAATCGCGTTTTTAAAAGTGAGTGTCATTTTTTATTTTTTTTTAATTTTAATTTTTTGTTTTAAACATCAATCTATTCAACTGTTTTTAAGACTAGTCCGATCGTGGGATCTCAATAACTATTTTTTTCGATTTTTGAAAATTAAAATCTTTTTTTTTTAAATAAATTATTATGAATACCAATTTTTGTTACTGTATAGTATTTTTTAAATCATTTTGAATGAATTTGGACACTTTTTCGTTGTTAACAGATTTTTAAAATTAATAATTAATCGATGAGCAAATAACAACAGTTCAAGAATTGTATATGAGTGGGCATTGAACCTAAATAGTCTACCGAATATTGCTGTTAAATTTTCACATGAGAAACATTATTCAAATGCAAAAGAACGATTTTATTTGCGATAAAATACTGCGAAGTCAATCATAGGGGGACACAAAAATTTCATTCAATTATTCCAATGAGCAACGGAAACGTATTGGCAAAGGAATATTCTAATTCAGGAAATAATCGTATATGTAACGTTTTCAAAAAAATACGTGAATAAATAAAAACTGTTGTTATTATTGTTCATAAACAGACTTAACGATTAATTATTAATTTTAAGAACCTGTTAACAATAAAAAAATGTCAAAATAAATTCTAAATATTGAAAAAAATACTATACAGTAACAAAAATTGGTATTCATAATAATTTATTAAAAAAAAAAAATTCATTTTCAAAAATCGAAAAAAATAGTAGTTATTGAGATCCCACGATCGGACTAGTCTTAAAAATTGTTGAATAGACAGATGTTTGAAACATAAAATTGAAGAAAAAATCAAAAATGACAATCTTTTTTATAAACGCGATTGAAAGCTTAAAAGTCAAAAAACTCATTCAAAAACACGTCGAAAATTTTTGTTGTATTTTTTTCTGAAAAGGCCATAAAAAAACAAAAAATTTGGAACAAAACTTTTAATTTGGACCATTATTAAAGAAGTTATGACCAAAATACCAAAAAAAGAGCGGTTTTATGTTAATTTAATATCTTTCGAACGGGTAATCAAAAAAATCTCAAAATTTAGCAGGAAGGGTTTTTTGATGGGTACTCAAAAATATAAAAAAATTGAGGAAATAAAAAAAGAAAAAGTTTTTCAAACTGTCCAATTTGGGATGGAATGCCCCATATACACTCCCGGCCAAAAGTTTCCGGACTAAACTTTCAAAAACAAGGTCTGGAACGTTTTTTTATGCTATTTCGCTGGAAGTCAACGTAAACTAATTTAACACACGGCATTTTAAAGGGGAAGAATTCGGCTTCATTTTCTGTTTTTTAAATTATTTTTACAATTTGTTTTTAGATTTGGACTCCATTTTGAAAACAACTGTTTTTCGCCTTTTCCCTCTCTCTTCAGGTCCACCCACCTTCCGGAGGAAATATTTTTTATACATTTTTACGATTGGATTCATAATGGGGAAAGTTTAAGCTTCAATTTCCTGTTTTTAAAAACTTTGAACGATTTTTTTTTCCAAAGTTATTCTGTTTTTGTGAAAAAAGAGGAAATTCGACAAAAACCCGTATAAGACGAAAACAAAGAGGGTTCATGAAAAACTTCAAGATAGGAAAAAGTTGCATCTGTTTCCGTTGAGTTCAGAGGAATTTTTTCAGATTTTTTTCCAAAATTTTTTTTTCTCTTTTTCTGGGTGGGAGCTCAGATCGTTCAATTACCATAACTCGAGAACTATAGGATAATTGATAAAATTCCAAGAGAGAAAATACTTTATTTTACCATTTTCAACACATCAGAATTTTTTCAAAAATTTTGTTCTAAAATTTTTTTTCCAGCCTCAACATGAGAAAAAAAAATTTTGGAAAATAAAATAAGAAAAAATGCCTCTTTACTCAACAAAAACAGATGCAACTTTTTGCCATCTTGTAGTTTTTCATGAATCCTCTTTGTTTTCGTGTTATCGCAGGTTGCAGGTTGCAGGTTTCAAATTTCCTTTTTTTTTCACAAAAACCAGAATAACGGTGGGAAAAAAATCGCTCAAAGTTAAAAAAAAAAATTAAATTGAAACTCAAACTTTCCCCTTTATGAATCCAATCGTAAAAATGTACAACAAAAATTTCCTCTGGAAGATGGGTGCACCTGAAGAGAGGGAAAGAAAAGGCGAAAGGTTTTCAAAATAGAGTCCAAATCTAAAAACAAATGGTAAAAATAATTTGAAAAACAGGAAATAAAGCCGAACTCGTCCCCTTTAAAATGCCATTGGCCATGTGAGGGACAGATCAGGTGGTGCTAAGGACCGGTAAAAAAAACTTCGGTCCGAATAATGTGGCTAGCCTGATATTTCCCTGATCCCGGACGAAGGAGTGTTAGTTCCGAGATTCGCCGCGAGATGTCGCAGTACGGCGGACGCTCGCTCCCATACGAATTAGGTGTTAAAATAAGTTCGTTGGAAATAGTGGAAAATCGCATCCCCCAATAAATTTTCATCATTGTTTATGTATTTGTTTTACTCTGCTGAGATGAAACAAAATAGCCATAACTCGCTGGATAAATATTTTGTTTACTCTCCCACCTTCTCTCTTGAGGATTCATACGTTTTGCATACTCAGATCGGTTTCAGGTTACGTAAGTCTCTTAATGGGTGGCTCATATAGTACACTTCAAACGGGCGGGGCTAAAGCCAACAAAGCCACGAGCATATCCGTAAGGCCAACGATCGGATCCGGCGATGGTCTTTACTACTGTATACGTCCGTGTCACTTGTAATATTTAAGAGGGTTTTCTCTGCCTTTCTCTCGCTCTCTCTCTCTCTCTCTCTCTCTCTCTCTCTCTCTCTCTCTCTCTCTCTCTCTCTCTCTCTCTCTCTCTCTCTCTCTCTCTCTCTCTCTCTCTCTCTCTCTCTCTCTCTCTCTCTCTCTCTCTCTCTCTCTCTATGGCTCTTCCTGACCGTAACCATATTGCGGTTGCTATACAGCGGACGATTTAACCCAAGGATCTCTCTCTCCATACATATGAAGTATTCGCCACTGATTGTGAACCGAGTAAGCATTTTTGGGCCTGTGCAGCTAGGAATAAGGCTCCGAAGAGGGCTCCCTAAAAGGGCTTAAGGCGGTATTCTGATCTAGAATTTTGAAAAAATCATTTTTTTTGAATATTCTCAAAGTTTAGACCTTTAAAAATATTTTCTCGAAAGAAAATTTTTGAATTCCAATAATTTACGGAGTTATAGTCATTTTAGTGACGTAGCAACTACGCCCGTCACGTCGGAGCGTAACCTTGAGCAGATATTCTGGTCCAGAATTTTGAAAAAATATTTTTTTTGCATATTCTTTAAGTTTGGACCCTTAAGAATGTATCCTTGAGAGGAAATTTTTTAATTCCATTAATTCACGGCCAATTATAGCTATTTTAGTGACGTAGCAACTACGCCCTTCACGTCAGAGCGTAACTTAAAGGGAGTACTTGGTTCAGAAGATTGAAAACATCAATTTTTATGCATATTCTGAAAGTTTAGACCTTTGAGCATATTTCTTCGAAAGGCAATTTTTTAATTCCATCAATTTACGGAGTTATAGCTATTTTAGTGACGCAGCAACTACGCCTTTCACGTCAGAGCGTAACTTAAGGGGAGTATTCTGGTTCAGAAGATTGAAAACATCAATTTTTGTGCATGTTCTTAAAGTTTAGACCTTTAAAAATATTTCTTCGAAAGCAAAATTTTTAATTCCAATAATTTACGGAGTTATAGCTATTTTAGTGACGCAGCAACTACGCCCGTCACGTCAGAGCGTAATTTTAAGAGAGTATTCTGGTACAGAATTTTGAAAACATCAATTTTTGTGCATATTCTTAAAGTTTAGATCTTTGAGAATATTTCTTCGAAAGAAAATTTTTTAATTCCATCAATTTACGGAGTTATAGCTATTTTAGTGATGCAGGAACTACGTCCGTCACGTTGGAGCGTAATTGTAAGGGGCTATTCTGGTCTAGAATTTTGAAAAAACCAAATTCTTCTTGCATATTCTTAAAGTTTCGATCTTTAAAAATATATCTTCGAAAAGATATTTTCAAATTCCAATAATTTACGGAGTTATAGCTATTTTAGTGACGCAGCAGCTATACGTCCGTTACGTCCTCTCTCTCTCTCTCTCTCTCTCTCTCTCTCTCCCTCTCTATGGCTCTTCCTGACCGTAACCATATTGCGGTTGCTATACAGCGGACGATTTAACCCAAGGATCTCTCTCTCCATACATATGAAGTATTCGCCACTCATTGTGAACCGAGTAAGCATTTGTGGGCCTGTGCAGCTAGGAATAAGCCTCCGAAGAGGGCTCCCTAAAAGGGCTTAAGGCGGTATTCTGGTCTAGAATTTTGAAAAATTCATTTTTTTTGAATATTCTCAAAGTTTAGACCTTTAAAAATATTTTCTCGAAAGAAAATTTTTGAATTCCAATAATTTACGGAGTTATAGTCATTTTAGTGACGTAGCAACTACGCCCGTCACGTCGGAGCGTAACCTTGAGCAGATATTCTGGTCCAGAATTTTGAAAAAATATTTTTTTTGCATATTCTTTAAGTTTGGACCTTTAAGAATGTATCCTTGAGAGGAAATTTTTTAATTCCATTAATTCACGGCCAATTATAGCTATTTTAGTGACGTAGCAACTACGCCCTTCACGTCAGAGCGTAACTTAAAGGGAGTACTTGGTTCAGAAGATTGAAAACACCAATTTTTATGCATATTCTTAAAGTTTAGACCTTTGAGAACATTTCTTCGAAACAAATTTTTTAATGTCATCAATTTACGGAGTTATAGCTATTTTAGTGACACAGCAACTACGCCCTTCACGTCAGAGCGTAACTTAAGGGGAGTATTCTGGTTCAGAAGATTGAAAACATCAATTTTTGTGCATGTTCTTAAAGTTTAGACCTTTAAAAATATTTCTTCGAAAGCAAAATTTTTAATTCCAATAATTTACGGAGTTATAGCTATTTTAGTGACGCAGCAACTACGCCCGTCACGTCAGAGCGTAATTTTAAGAAAGTATTCTGGTACAGAATTTTGAAAACATCAATTTTTGTGCATATTCTTAAAGTTTAGATTCTTGAGAATATTTTTTGGAAAAGAAATTTTTTAATTTTATTAATTTACAGAGTTATAGCTATTTTAGTGATGCAGGAACTACGTCCGTCACGTTGGAGCGTAATTGTAAGGGGCTATTCTGGTCTAGAATTTTGAAAAAACCAAATTCTTCTTGCATATTCTTAAAGTTTCGATCTTTAAGAATATATCTTCGAAAATATATTTTCAAATTCCAATAATTTACGGAGTTATAGCTATTTTAGTGACGCAGCAGCTACGTCCGTTACGCCGGAGCAAATCGGGCATTTTTCTCAAAACTATACTTTTCTCAACACAGCTAACTATTTACTTCAAATTTTTTACCAATCTTCAATGTATAACTCTCTATCGCCCCTACCACTTTTGTATGAAAATTATTATTTTTACTGCTATGAAAAAAGAGTAGAAAAAACACCGTTTTTTATTCAGAGTCACCATTTTGCGATTTTTTTTTTCCGTTTTCTATGTATTAAGTAGGGGCTATGATGACATTCTTTCTAATTAAGAATCTTCTGTTAAATTTTGTATCGGGTGACTAGAAAAGTTGTAATCGTATTACCCAGCACACCCCTTTTGTTTAGCCCCAACTTTACCAGCTTATTTTACGAACTTGTTCAATTTTCATTTTTTTTTCTCAAATTTTTTTTTGTTTATTGTCAAAATATTAATAAATTTTAGAGAATTTTACGCTTATAAAATATATATTTATATATTATATTTATATATTTATCTTTTTCTAAAATATTTCGAATTATTTTCTTTATCGTCAATCGATATCAATTTTTGATGTTTTGATTTAAACCTTTTCTATAAATAAATGAATTGCAAAAATTTGATGCGAAACGCCGCAGTTTTTTCAAAATGACCATACATTATTGTTTATCCGAAATTAAAAAATTTGGCTCGATAGACGATAACAGCGAATCTATATGATAACAATCTTTTTGATTTTTCCAGATCGATCAATATTTACTGAAGATATGATGCTGACCGTGAAGCCACATTTTTTTAATGCTACGAATGACGTTTATTTATCATCGCGTAATTGTTGTAAAAATTGAGCAAAGTAAAAAAAAATTTATACTTAAATTATCGAGAAACGATGTGCAATATTCGTTTTTGTTTATTTCTAGTGTTATCTCTGCTATATAAATTTTTCCCAATGCACATCAACGTCATCAACACATCAATAAAAAAATTTAAATTTAATATATTGTGAACGAATAATAAAAAAAATCTCAAAATTTTAAGGGTCTTTTGATGGGTACTAAAAAATATAAAAAATGTTGAGGGAAAAAAAACCTTTTTTAAACGGTCCGATTTGGGATGGAACCCCCCATAAATAACCTCGTTATTTAGCACAAAAATTACTAAGGAAGCGAAAAACCTATTTTCGTCACCCCCTTAACATCATTACCTTTTCTCACCCCGCTTGATTAACTATATAAAACCGATTACACAGACCGTTTTCGATATTACAATCCTTGCGTGATGATTATCAAAACACTAACGATTTTTCTGACCCGCTCTATATCATTACCATTGCGTGATATTTAACAAAAGGAGACCGATTTTAATAACCCCCTTCGAACTCATTCCCATTGCGTGATGTTTAACACAACCAGATCGATATTCCTTCTTATTCATATTTTTATATGCAATTGCATGATGCTCAATAAATGACGACTGAAAAAAAAAATTGTTACTCTTTCTGGTGCATTCTTATCGCCAAGGGAAACATTTCTTCGTTGATGGGGTTTTTTTTCTACACTATAAAAAATTTTTGTATTAAAGGCCCTAAGGGTATAAGCATGGTGAATCTGCCCCCAAAAGGTTTTTAAATGATACTTAGAGCATAAGTAGGTACTCATAAAATAATAAGATCCTAAAAGTTTCACATCCCTATCTCAATTGGTGATTGAGAAAAAGTAAAATATGTCAAAAACAGAAAAAAAATTTTTTATTGCACTCCGTGCGCAAAGTGCCACTTTGCGCACGCTGCGCGTGCTCAAACTGGTACTTTGCGCACTCGTACAATAAAATTTCGTACGATACTATTTCTCAGGATTGATCGAACCGTTCGATCTAAATTTTTTATATGTTCTGGGAGCTGATAATAGCTCCGAGAAAAAAATTAAGAGCTAGATAGCTCTATAAAATCTTTGAAAAAAAAAATATTTTCCTTTCGTTTTCAATTTTTAACTTAACTTGGTTCATTTTTTTCAGTCAATTCCACAAATTTCTGTTTCAATAAACGAATTTACTTGAATCTAACAATATGTTATCAATTATATGTAATATTTTGTTTGAATCAAGAACACATTTTAGCATTCAAAACATGCATGTCTTTTAATACAGGAAGCACTGAGGAAAAAAATTTGTTGAATCAACAAATTAATCATTTCAATCAACAGGAAAAATGATTGATTCAATCAAATGCGTGTTTATTAATTGTTGCTAAACATTTTATAAAAAATATATAGCCCTTGCCAAATAATTTAATTTGCATAGTTTAGTGACCCCAAAAAGAGATAAATAGAAAAAAAAGACAAATTTGCGCAAATTCTCCGATCTAATTTCTCGGTCCGACCGAGATTCGAACCCTCGACCCTACCTACCATCATAACTATCCTACCTAGCTACCTAACACGCTACCTATTACGCTATCGACTACTAACTTCAATGAAAAGGGATAACTGAAAAACGACCATTTTTTAAATTCTGCAATTTTTTCTACAGATTCTGGGTCATAAATGAGTAATATATATCATGATTAGAAGTGGGATGCGGCTGCTTCATATATTTTTTTTAATTTTCTTTTTTTCAGTTTCTAAAATAAAATGGAAAAATTAATTCCTAATACCTCTTACATGAGTGAAAAAATAAAATGAAAATAAGACATGTCTTGGAAAATTTTGATATTTTGCATATTTTTCAAAATAAATGAGAAAAATCTTTTTTTTCAATAAAATATTTTTCTCATTTATTTTAGAAAATATGCAAACTATCGAAATGTTTCAAGACATGTTTTATTTTTATTTTTTTTTTTTACTCACGTAAGGGGTGTTAGGAATTATTTTTTTTTAATTTTATTTTATAAACTGAAAAAAAAGAAAATTATTTAAAAAACTAGGCAGCCGCATCCCACTTTCTAACCATGATGGATATTACTTATTTATGACCCAGAATCTGTCGAAAAAATTGCAGAATTTTAAAAATTGTGTTTTTTCAGTTATCCCTTTTTATTGAAGTATTTTATTGAAAACAAATTTTTTTTTTCACTTATTTCCAAAAATATGCAAAATATCAAAATGTTCCAAGATATGTTTTATTTTTATTTTATTTTTTCACTCATGTAAGGGGTATTAGGAATTAATTTTTTACTTTATTTTAGAAACTGAAAAAAAGAAAATTATAAAAAAAAATATGAGGCAGCCGCATCCCACTTTCTAACCATGATTGACATTACTTATTTTTGACCCAGAATCTGTGGAAAAAATTGCAGAATTTTAAAAATGGTGTTTTTTCAGTTATCCCTTTTTTACACAAAAATGATCGTTGCGCCACCTGAAGGAGTAGCGAGAAAAATCTTTTAAAAAATTAGGCTATTTTTGAAGTGGAAACAGTGCGAAAAAAAAAGTTACGCAAGGATCTGATGATCCGAGGGAAATGAACCCACGATTTCACTTGGAAGGCCCCATATACATTTTAAAGAGATAGATAGAGGACAGAGCAACTTTCATTTATGGTGATTATGTTTCACCCATCGTCGGGCGACTTGCACACGCAGCATCACTTCAAATTTCAAAGTCTATTGACAAACCCCAACGGACCGTAACTACTTTGAAGTTTATCGTCTGCCTGTTGAATTTACGAATCACTGTGAAACCTCAATCAACGATTAATTCTGGCAACTCGCGAAAAGCAATGAGATCCATATCGTTGCTATTATCATTTTTCGTGATTTCAATTATTTCCTCTCTATTTGCCTTCGTATATAAAAAACCTATTTTTGAAAATTTAAGTACTTGTAAGGGAATTCATTTTGAAAATCGTCATTAAAGTTTTTCGAAAATTTCGTAATTTTCGTAATTCGTTAAACAGAAATCGTTTGAGAATTTTTGATTATTTAGGATTTTCAAAAAATTATCGAAAATCCTGAAAATTTCCTAGAAATCCAATCCTAGAATCCCATTTCCTAGAAATCCTAGAAATTTCGATATAAAGCTTCTCAATCTCAGCCGTTCATTTTAAGCTTCTTTTATGCGTGGAAACGAACATTTATGAACAAATTTGCTCATCAAACATGACAAAGGAATTTAAAAAAAATTTTGTCATCGAAATTCGGATTTAAAATTAATTTTAAGAAAAAGTCATATTTACCGCAAAACAATTCATTAAGATTGTCGGACGTCGTGAAATAATTGTCCAGTGAATTGTCGTAACTGGTGAGTGTGGCTCTGGCCTTATCGCCCCAGTTCCAGAAAATGAGCTTTTGACATCGCGTTTCCAGATCGAGCTGAAGTAGCCTCAGATTCTTCGCGACTGTGGCGTCTATCCTGAGCACGTGAGTGCCCTCCACGACGACGGGTATCGAGCCCTCGTGTCCGTCGCACCTTAGGGAAAAAATTCGTATCCAACCCAATTTAGGAACAAACGAAGCGCGCCGCCATTAAGGGGAGGCTAAATACCGACATTAGCACCTCGAAAATGGATTCCAAACTTGCTCTCGCACGAATGGATGAAAATCAATAAAATATTAACAGCACATAACATTGCTGCAACGTTGCAGCAATGTTGTCATATTGCACGTGCAATGAAATATTGCAGATATGTTGTGGCAACATTGCGTACGCAACATTCCACTGAAACTTCTCTGCAATGTTTCGGGAATGTTCCTAAGCAACATTTCTGCAATATTTTGTTGAAACGTTGCTGCAATGTTGCAGCAATGTTGTCATATTGCACGTGCAATGATATATTGCAGATATGTTGCGGCAACATTGCGTACGCAACATTCCACTGAAACTTCTCTGCAATGTTTCGGGAATGTTCCTAAGCAACATTTCTGCAATATTTTGTTGAAAAGTTGCTGCAATGTTGCAGCAATGTTGTCATATTGCACGTGCAATGAAATATTGCAGATATGTTGTGGCAACATTGCGTACGCAACATTCCACTGAAACTTCTCTGCAATGTTTCGGGAATGTTCCTAAGCAACATTTCTGCAATATTTTGTTGAAACGTTGCTGCAATGTTGCAGCAATGTTGTCATATTGCAGGTGCAATGAAATATTGCAGATATGTTGTGGCAACATTGCGTACGCAACATTCCACTGAAACTTCTCTGCAATGTTTCGGGAATGTTCCTAAGCAACATTTCTGCAATATTTTGTTGAAACGTTGCTGCAATGTTGCAGCAATGTTGTCATATTGCACGTGCAATGAAATATTGCAGATATGTTGTGGCAACATTGCGTACGCAACATTCCACTGAAACTTCTCTGCAATGTTTCGGGAATGTTCCTAAGCAACATTTCTGCAATATTTTGTTGAAACGTTGCTGCAATGTTGCAGTAATTTTGTCATATTGCAGGTGCAATGAAATATTGCAGATATGTTGTGGCAACATTGCGTACGCAACATTCCACTGAAACTTCTCTGCAATGTTTCGGGAATGTTCCTAAGCAACATTTCTGCAATATTTTGTTGAAACGTTGCTGCAATGTTGCAGCAATGTTGTCATATTGCACGTGCAATGATATATTGCAGATATGTTGCGGCAACATTGCGTACGCAACACTCCACTGAAACGTCTCTGCAATGTTTCGGGAATGTTCCTAAGCAACATTTCTGCAATATTTTGTTAAAACGTTGCTGCAATGTTGCAGCAATGTTGTCATATTGCACGTGCAATGAAATATTGCAGATATGTTGTGGCAACATTGCGTACGCAACATTCCACTGAAACGTCTCTGCAATGTTTCGGGAATGTTCCTAAGCAACATTTCTGCAATATTTTGTTGAAACGTTGCTGCAATGTTGCAGCAATGTTGTCATATTGCACGTGCAATGAAATATTGCAGATATGTTGTGGCAACATTGCGTACGCAACATTCCACTGAAACTTCTCCGCAATGTTTCGGGAATGTTCCTAAGCAACATTTCTGCAATATTTTGTTGAAACGTTGCTGCAATGTTGCAGCAACGTTTTTTTTTTCCTAGCCCCAAGTTTACTCTTTAATACAAACCTAGAACGATTTTTTCATAACTATATTAGTTTTCGAGATTTTTAAAAAATAAACTTGAAAAACCGAAAAAATCGTGAAACTTTGAATTTTGCATAACTTTCGAAAAAAAATTTTTTTTTTTTTTCTTTTGGTCGAACTTTGTTTTATGACAAAAGAAAGCTTCTGACAAATTTCATCGAAATTGAAAGGGGTCGATTACGACGATTGGTCGATTTGACATGGAACGACCCATTGATAATATATTATAATTAATAGAATTTAACAATATTTGATTTTTTTTCTCATCTAATCATTGCAATTTAACATGACATCACGTAAAGTCAGAATCACCCCTTAAAATCATTTGCACGACAAAAAAAAATTAATGGCTGCTCGAAACAAATGAACAAAAGAAGAAATTCACTGACCATGACATAACGCTTTCCCTGAGATATTCGGCAGCGGGAAAACTGAGCGATTGGTGCGGCGAAACGAACAAAAATCTCGTACCGTCGACGATTCTCTCCTCAATCGTGAGACCGGGTCTCGCGGTAAAATACAGCAATAGCAAAAGATTCAGCGTGATACCAATGGCCATTCCATAATCGAGACTCCAGACTAAGCACGTGACGAGCGTCACTGTCAACGGCAGCAGATCAATTTCTTCAAACATAAAATACACCCGTGATCGTAATTTCCAAAATTACGGAGTTAGGCCACTCTAGGATTTTCAAAAAATCATTTTTTTTTTGTTAAAAAATTAGCTCAGCTTAAATATATAATCGAAGAAACTTCGGTGTCTCATCGTAACTAAAAAATTATAAGAGTTGTTGGTGCGACCATCAACCTTCCAGAATTAATGGCGTCATCGGAAAAATGCTGCACAGTCGCCATTTTGAGATATATCGCCGTGGAAAAATAATTTTGTATTGTCAATTAGAAGCATAATAAAACCCTTTTTTTGTAAGTCCGATTATTTGTATAGTTTGGCTGAAAAAAAATCACGAAATGTGCCCTTTTTTGGTCTGTAGAGTAGCCTAACCACTTAGGCAATTTCATTTGCTTTAAAACCTTTTTACCAACTTTTCGTGCGCCAAAGAACGACGAATATGTGAAATTCCAGCATGTAATACATTGCCACTATAATCACCGCCGAAAGGGTCGCTTTTGGTATGAATTTAAAGGTCGATGTTAATAATCCACAAGCCAGAAGCATCAGCGAACCAGTTACAAGACCGCCCATTGTCGTTTGAACCCCGGATGCATAGTTCACCGCGGTTCTCGTGAAACTTCCGGTCGTTGGCATTGATCTCACGAAACTTCCGGCCAAATTGCAGAGACCAATTGCCAGCATCTCCTGATTTGCATCCAACGATCTCCCTTTGGCTGCAAATTAAATTAAAACTAATATCGTTCCTTCAGTTTGAGTTAGCAAAGCTTTTTGCCCATTCTAATGTAAACGTTCTATTCTTGTCCGGACTTAATAACAACAAAAAAATGAAGATAAACAAATAGAAAAAGATTATGAAGAAAATGCAAATTCACATTGGCCCTATAATGGTTAACTACAGTCGAACCTCGCTAACTCGAACCTTGCTAACTCGAAAACCTCCATATGTTTGAGATCCAGTCCGTTCCCGTGGAAAAACCTCTGTAATTCGAAGAGATAACTCGAAGTTTGCCGAATGTATCAAGGACCATTATTTTGCCTCTGAAACCCGAGTTTGAAGATAGTACCTAACCTCTATAAGTCAGAGGCTACCTCTCTAAATCTAAGTTCCAATAACCTGACCTCCACCCTGACGACTATAGTAATTCGTTAATCGTTAATTAACGAACGATTTAACTTTTGAGTTAAATTAAAAAATTATTAACGGTCTTCTTAACATTCGTTACATTCAACTTCCGTTAACTAACCTCCATAAGTCCTACCTAACCTCTATAAGTCAGAGGCTACCTCTCTAAATCTAAGTTCCAATAACCTGACCTCCACCCTGACGACTATAGTAATTCGTGAATCGTTAATTAACGAACTATTTAACTTTTGAGTTGAATTAAAAAATTATTAACGGTCTTCTTAACTTCCGTTAGAGAGAAACTAGCTCTGCCCCTGAGATTCGAGCTAGCGAGGTTCGACTGTAATTGTGTAAACCATTGTTCTGCGACATTTTGCACACTGGACGAAAAGCGGGATTCCCACGATAACTCCTATTTAGTCTTACCGAAAGCTTTGGCAATGGCCACACTCTCGAGTATAGCTATGAGAGGTACAGTTGCCAAACTTGCGCCGAGACCGGTGACCATGTCCTTAAACTCGTAAGTGACGTTGTTATGAACTGCGGAGAATGGCGGTGGTCCGAATGGCGGAAGGCCCTCGGTTATGTTCCCCGTTATTTTGAAGGGCTCGTAACCGTAAACCGAGAGTGCATAGGCGAGAATCATTCCCGACACAACGACAATGGCATTTCGACCGAGAGAAGTGAGCCACATGAATTTTTGGCCGATGGTGCCACTTCGATTACCCGGAAGATGCTAAATTGAACATTTTTTTTCATATTGACAAACAGATTCATATTTAATTTATCACGCATCGATAATCGATCATTGGTTATGATGATCAATCATCGATTGATCGATCAGCGATTAACCGATAATAATTATTCGGAATTGTGGAACTAGGAATAATTTGTTTAACCTTCCCTGGTCCCACGGGGTCAAAACGACCCCACAAACACTTCTATTTTTACTTCTTTGTAATTTTTTTTTTATATGGGGCGTTCCGTCCCACATCAGACAGTTTGAAAAACTTTTTTTTTTATTTCCTCAATTTTTTAATATTTTTAGTACCCATCAAAAGACCTGTTAAATTTTGACATTTTTTCAATTACCCGTTCATAAAATATTAAATTTAAAAAAAACCGCTTTTTTCTCGGTTTTTTTGTCATAATTTATTTAACAATGGTCCAAATTAAGGGTTATTTTTCAAACAATTTGTTTTTTCATGGCCTTTTCAGAAAAAAATACAAAAAAAAAACATTCGACACGTTTTTAAATGAGTTTTTTGAGTTTTAAACTTTAAATCGTGCTTTCAAAAGTGAGTGCATATTTTGATTTTTTTTTAATTTTTTATTTTAAACTTCTATTTATTCAACAACTCTTATTTTTTTTCGATTTTCGAAAATTAAAAAAAAAATTCTGTAAATTATTATGAATACCAATTTTTTTTTACTTTATAGTATTTTTTAAATCATATTGAATTAATTTTTACACTTTTTTATTGTTAATGGTAGAGTTTGTTGTTGTTTGAAATGGGGAAGTCAATCCTCATTGGAAAATCCCTATTCGATTTCAAATGGGGAATTCAATGGCGAAAATGTCCTTGGGCAATTCGGCATTCATCTCCATTGGTTATTTTGGCAATGGGGAATGAATGGCGATTTTTCAATGGTGACGAATGGAGTTTTTTACTATATGAAAGAATCTCAATTGATTATCGCCATTCATTCCCCATTGCCTACAAAAACCAATGGAAATGAATGGCGAATTGCCTATGGGGATTTTCTTCATTGAATCCGCATAGGATAATCCCCATTCCGTTTCAAAAGGGGAAGTCAATCCTCATTGGAAAATCCTCATTCGATTTCAAATGGGGAATTCAATGGCGAAAATCCCCTTAGGCAATTCGGCATTCATCTCCGTTGGTTATTTTGGCAATGGGGAATGAATGGGGATTTTTCAATGGCGACGAATGGAGTTTTTTACTACGGGACAAGTGTAAAATATTATTATTATAATTATACGTAGAAGTACATACAATATATGCTAGTAAATAAATATAATATCCAAAAAAATATATATGATGGTTATTTTGTGAATAATTACGATTACATATATGATTATATATGATCATTCATGATGTCATGTTAAGGCATATATAATTATATATGTTCATAGATGATAATATATAACCATTTTTTCCCGAGATATATGATCATATATGGGCATATATGATCATTTATGATGTCATATATGATTCATATATGATTTTTTTTTCCCGGGATTATTCCAATGAGCAACGGAAACGTATTGGCAAAGGACCATTCTAATTCAGGAAATAATCGTACATATGTAAGATTTTCAAAAGAATACGTGAATAAATGAAAACTGTTGATATTATTGTTCATAAACAGACTTAACGATTAATTATTAATTTTAAGAACCTGTTAACAATAAAAAAGTGTCAAAATAAATTCTAAATAATGAAAAAAAAGACTATACACTGTATACAGTAACAAAAATTGATATTCATGTAATAATTTACGGAATATATATTTTTTAATTTTTTAAAATCGAAAAAAAGTAATTATATGGAGGGCCCGGGACCGGACTGGTCTTGAAAGTTGTTGAATAAATAGAAGTTTAAAATAAAGATATTTAAAAAAAATCAGAATAAGCACTCACTTTTGAAAACACGATTCAATGTTTAATACTCAAAAAACTTATTCAAAAACACGTCGAATATTTTTTTGTATTTTTTTTCTGGAAAGGCCATAAAAAACAAATTTAAAAAAAAAAACACTCAATTTGGACCATTATTAAAGAAGTTATGACAAAAAAAAACGAAAAAAGTTTTTTTTTTAATTTAATCTTGTGAATGAGTAATCGAAAAAATCTCAAAATTTCACTTTTTTAATGGCAAATGAAAATAATTTTCATTAAACATTAACATTTAATGGTTAAGGGAAATTATTTTCACTAACCATTAGCATCTAATAGTTAATGTAAATTATTTCCATTAACCATTAAATATTAATGGTTAACGTAAGTTATTTTCATTAACCATTAAATGTTAATGGTTAATGGAAATAATTTCCATTAACCATTAATCATTAACCATTAACCAATAACATTTAATGGTTAATGGAAATAATTTACATTAATCATTAACATTTAATGATAAGCAGAAATAATTTACATTAACCATTAACCATTAACATCTTATCTGGTCGATTTGACCTTGTTCATTTTTGACAAGTATCGAGACCAGGATTGCAAATAATGCATTACTTTTTTTAATGCTTTCAATAACCATTAACTCTTGTGATTAATGGAATTCATTTCCATTAATCATTAAATGTTAATGGTTAATGTAAATTATTTCCGTTAACCATTAAATGTTAATGATTAATGTAAATTATTTCCGTTAACCATTAAATGTTAATGGTTAATGTAAATTATTTCCATTAACCATTAAATGTTAATGGTTAATGGTTAATGATTAATGGAAATAATTTCCATTAACCATTAACATTTAATGGTTAATGGAAATAATTTACATTAACCATTAACATTTAACGCACTGAGAAAAAAAATGGTTGAATATGCAAAATCGTTAGTTGAATACGGGCAACTAAATATTTATTTGTTCTAACTAAATAATTAGTTTCTTGAATATATCCGCGCTTCGGTTGACCAAAATATTGATCAAGCAACAAAAATTTGGATTGTACAACTAAATATTTAGTTGCACGTATTCAACTAAATGATTTTGCATATTCAACCATTTTTTTTCTCAGTGTGATTAATGGAAATGGATTCCATTAACCATTAAATGTTAATGGTTAGTGAAAATAAGAGTTAATGGTTATTGAAAGTGTAAACGCATTAAAAAAAGTAATGCCTTAATTGCAATCCTGGTCACGATCAAAAATGGACAAGGTCAAATCGACCAGATAAGTGTGACCACGGAGGGTTGACCACCCCCTAATTTCTTTTTAATCGATCGATTATGTATTGGCTGCGGAAATAATGGAAGATTCTTTGTTTTTATACAAACTTTGAGCACAACGAGGATGACGATGCAACAAACGCCGAGCAAACTGTCCCAGGGCGTCACGTTCTTGATATTGTTAACGAGCTTGACAATGGCATCGACGAAAGTATCGCTTCTGCCGCTTATACCGAGAAGCGTCCCGATCTGCGACGACGCTATTATTATAGCTGCGGCATTCGTGAAGCCGCATATGACGGGCATGCTAATGAAATCGACCAGAAAGCCCAGATGAAGTACTCCCATTATCGTTATTATGCAACCGCTGAGAAAGCATAGAAGTACCTGAACGATCGTATCAATTCACAATCATTATCATTTTTTGTTGTCTTCCTTTTTTTACTTCATCTTCCTTGAAATGGGTGGGGGTCGAAGAGTCGACTAACCAATATTTCGAACGGCCGAAATCCCGAATTTCACGATTACGAACGTTCGAATAACGAAGCCCCGAAATCCCGAACGCCAGAAAAGCGAAAGCGGAGAGAGCCGCCCCATGCGTAAGAGAGAGAGAGATGCGCCTCCTCTCTCTCTTACGCATGGGTGGGGCGGCTCTCTCGACTTTCTCTTTTCTGGCGATCGGGATTTCGGCGCTTCGTTATTCCAATGCTTGTAATCGTAAAATTCGGGATTTCGGCCGTTCGAAATATTGGTTAGTCGACTCTTCGACCCCCACCCATCGTCGTCATTACTAAAACGTGTCTTTTACTGATAACAGCTCTGTGAGATAAAATTTGTATGTCCAAATGGTCATATTTATTTTTTTAATTTTTTACGATTCGGCACTCGTGCAATTCGGCCTTGTCGTTTTTTTTTTAAATTATTTTTTTATACTTCAGACAATTGAAAAAATATTTTTTTATGCATTTTTGAATTTACCGCGAAATCCGCGCCGTATTTCAGGACGTATGGCTGCACCAGCAGTGCCATTATAGCCGTGGGTCCCACCGTCACGTCCTTCGCGCTGCCGAATATCAGATAGACGAAACAGCCCATAAATCCACTGTACAGTCCATACTGAGAAATTTTAAATATTTTTTAAATTAAATTGCTAAATACTTTGGAATGAGGAAGTATCATGTGTAGGATAAAAATGTGTAGGATAGTGGCCATTCTACACATTATTATTCTACACTTTCTACACAAAAGTTTCTAGACACGTCATTCTACACTAGAATATGTGTAGAATACTATTTCTTGCCACCTTCTTTTGTGTAGAATGATGTGTGTAGAAACTTATAGAGGTCATTCTGCACATTATTACACTGAGAAAAAAAAATGGTTGAATGAACTAAATCTTTAGTCGCATACGCACGACTAAATATTTAGTTGTACAAACCCAAATGTTTTGACCTGAATCATATTTTGGTCAACTAAAACGCAGAATTATTCAAGAAACTAATTATTTAGTTAGACCCAATAAATATTTAGTCGTGCGTATGCAACTAAAGATTTAGTTCATTCAACAATTTTTTTTCTCAGTGTATTCTACACTTTCTACACAAAAGTTTCTAGACACGTCATTCTACACGAGAAAAGGTGGCTGGAAGTAATATTCAATTCTACACATTATTATCCTACACATTACAGCCTTTAGCAATAATCTGTAGGAAAATAATGTGTAGAATATGTGTAGAATACTATTTCTTGCCACCTTCTTTTGTGTAGAATAATGTGTGTAGAAACTTATAGGGGCCATTCTGCACATAATTATTCTACACTTTCTACACAAAAGTTTCTAGACACGTCATTCTACAC
This sequence comes from Alloplasta piceator, assembly GCA_946863875.1. Taxonomy (NCBI): domain Eukaryota; kingdom Metazoa; phylum Arthropoda; class Insecta; order Hymenoptera; family Ichneumonidae; genus Alloplasta; species Alloplasta piceator. The sequence continues at coordinate 12,023,054 of OX333073.1, read as the reverse complement.
GAGAAAAGGTGGCTGGAAGTAATCTTCAATTCTACACATTATTATCCTACACATTACAGCCTTTAGCAATAATCTGTAGGAAAATAATGTGTAGAATATGTGTAGAATACTATTTCTTGCCACCTTCTCTTGTGTAGAATGATGTGTGTAGAAACTTTTGTGTAGAAAGTGTCATGTGTAGAATAATAATGTATAGAATAAAGGTCATTCTACACATTATTATTCTACACATGACATTTTCTACATGAAAGTTTCTACACTCATAATTCTACACAAGAGAAGGTGGCAAGAAATAGTATTCTACACATATTCTACACATTAAAGCCTTTAGAAAAATTTATTACAGTAATGGACAATCACGTTGCAGAGTTTCGGTCGTTTTTTGAGGTGGAAATAAAACGTCGAATGCAGAATTTTGCTACAGGCTGTAATGTGTAGGAAAATAAAGTGTAGGATATAATAATCGGTAGGAAAATAATGTGTAGGATAATAATGTGTCGGAAAATAATGTGTAGAATATGTGTAGAATACTATTTAATTCTTACCACCTTCTCTTGTGTAGAATAATGTGTGTAGAAACTTTTGTGTAGAAAGTGTCATGTGTAGAATAATAATGTGTACAATAGAGGCCATTCTACACATTATTATTCTATACATGACATTTTCTGCACTAAAGTTTCTACACCAGAAAAGGTGGCAGGAAATAATATTCAATTCTACACATTATTATCCTACACGTTATTTCTCTAACCTTTACAGCCTTTAGCAAAATTTATTACTGGAATGGACAATCACGTTGCAGAGTTTCGGTCGTTTTTTTTGAGTTTGATAAAAAACGTCGCATGCAGAATTTCGCTGTAGGCTGTAATGTGTAGGAAAGTAAAGTGTAGGATAATAATATGTAGGAAAATAATGTGTAGGGTAATAATATGGAGAAAAATAATGATTAAGATAATAATGTATAGGAAAATAATGTGTAGGATAATAATGTGAAGGAAGATAATGTATAGAATATATGAGGCATTCCACGCCATTTCGCTCGGCAGTGACCCTGACCATTTTTAATTAAAAAAAAAAAAATTTTATAAAATAGTATACTATGCAAGAAGTATTTTTACCAATTTTTAAATTTTTATCGCGTCTATTTCAGAAGTTACAATTTTTTGAAAAATCTCGATTTCAGAAATTTCGGAAACGTTTTAACGCCGATATCTCCTAAATTAATCGATATTTCGAAAAATGTTTGGAGATCGATTTTTTTCATATTTAGTTCACACTTTCATAAAAAAAAAGGAAAAAAAATTAAATCATCGTTGTCAACATTTTGCCAGCGTGTAAAGTGAAAACTATTTTTTTTTAAGATGATTGCCATTTTTTGGCAACAAATTCTCTAAAATAATATGATGAATTATATAAATTTTAACGCAAGTCCCATCGTGGGCCCATTTTTCCTTCTATTTTTAAAAAAATAAATTCAATTTTTTTTCACGAAAATTTCGAGTGTTTCGTATGAATTACTATAATAATTTTTATTACTAATGATACTCGTAAGTAATAATTATTGTACTTATTTACAATTAGTAATTGTAGTGATAATTTTACAATTAGTAGCCTGATCATTGAATTATTTTTCCATTACCTTCCTATAGAATAAATGTATGCATTATAGGAGAATATATGAATGAAACACATACTTACATATTTTTTATCCTGAGAGAGTTATAGATATTTATTTTGTCACTCGTTTAAAAAGTTTACACAATCGAGGCTTCGTGGAAGAATCTCTGTTTCCGATTATTCTACAATCTTGTAGAAATTTTTTCGCGATGTCACGACGAAAATATTAAGGATCATTAACGAATAATAAAAAATTAGAAATCAATTATTTTGTCAACATTGTTTTTTTTTAATCTCAATATAAAAAAATAAATAAAAACATTGAATGTCATCCTGTTTGAGTGACATTTCTTCGCAATTTTCTTTTCAACTATAAAATAAAAATATTTCGGGTATTTGTAATTTTACGAAAATCTTACGTGTTTCGGAAAATTCCCATTAACTTTTAAGTTTCAACTTTCACAAAATTAGACCATGAAATAGACATAACGGGTGATAAATTTGACAATTTCGATACAGGATCTTGAAAAAATTTCTATTGATTATTCTCCATTTTTCGGATTTCATGACCAAAATTTGATCATTGAAAAAAATTGAAAAATAATTATTTTTCAATTTGAAAAAAATTCTCGAAAACTCACGAACCTGAGCTGGTAATCCAGCGACCGCGGCGTAAGCGATGCCCTGCGGTATCGCCGTGAAACCGACTGTCAAACCTGCCAGAGCATCTTGAAGAGCCTTGCTCCACGTGTAATTTGGCAACCAGCCGAAAATTGGTATCCTGCGACGTAAAAAATCCTTTCCCTTTTGTCCCTTTGCGGCCGTCATTTCTCCGCCTGAAGAGTCAAATAAAAGTGAAATATTTATATTCGCAATCAATTTGAGCCAAAAATCACAACAACAAAAAATTGGGACAAAAAATCGATGCAACAAAATTCATGGTCAATAATTTATTTATCCCATCCTAAGGGGTGGGGGTTGAAGAGTCGACCAACCAATATTTTGAACGGCCGAAATCCCGAATTTCACGATTACGAGCGTTCGAATAACGAAGCGCCGAAATCCCGAACGCCAGAAAAGCGAAAGCGGCGAGAGCCGCCCCATGCGTAAGAGAGAGAGAGCTGCGCCTCCTCTCTCTCTTACGCATGGGGCAGCTCACTCGACTTTCTCTTTTCTGGCGATCGGGATTTCGGCGCTTCGTTATTCTAATGCTTGTAATCGTAAAATTCGGGATTTCGGCTGTTCGAAATATTGGTTAGTCGACTCGTCGACCCCCACCCCCAATAATGAGTTTTTGAAAATCATGAGTTAAATTTACCCGTCGAAACCACCGCGTAAGTGACTTTCCCCATTATCGTGGAAAAATGTGTTTTTCAACAATTCGCGAGGAATAAAAAAAAAATAGACGTTCGATGCTGATGGAATGAGGGAATAAAACTGTATGATGTGCGAGCAACTGGCACGATATGCTCAATTGACAATTTTAAAGAATACCTCATTATGCAGTTGCGGCATCGAACGCATCAAGATTCGTGTAATTAAGTTCCTGTTGTCCTTTACGTAATCATTTTAAAGTATAACTTTTGCATTATTATGCTCGTTGCTTTGAATAATAAAAAAAATTTTTAATCTGTTCTCTCAGGTAATAAAAAAAAGTCCCCAGATTTTGATCATTTTTTTCGACACTTGTTGCCCCTGTATGGACACATAAAAGGAGTTTACATGAAATTATCGCACTGTTTTTTTTTTTACGAGGCACTTGGCACAGTGAAACGATAAATGGCCGATAAAATTCATGATCTTGCAGACATAATAGGCCGCGTTAGTGAAACGTGCTTCCTCGTTCCATGCCAATACTTGAGGATATATGGGGCATTCCATCCCAAATCGGACAGTTTGGAAAACTTTTTTTTTATTTCCTCAATTTTTTTATATTTTTGAGTACCCATCAAAAGACCCTTCCTGTTGAATTTTGAGATTTTTTGGATTACCCGTTCAAAAGATATTAAATTAACAAAAAAACCGCTCTTTTTTTGGTATTTTGGTCATAACTTCTTCAATAATGGTCCAAATTAAACTTTTTTTTTTCAAATTTTTTGTTTTTTTATGGCCTTTTCAGAAAAAAATAAAACAAAAATATTCGACGTATTTTTGAATGAGTTTTTTGAGTTTTGAACTTAAAATCAATTAATTAATCGTTAAGTCTGCTTATGAACAATAATAACAACAGTTTTTATTTATTCACGTATTTTTTTGAAAACCTTACATATACGATTATTTCCTGAATTAGATTATTCCTTTGCCAATACATTTCCGTTGCTCAATGGAATAATTGAATGAAATTTTTGTGTCCTCCTGTGATTGACTTCGCAGTATTTTATCGCAAATAAAATCTTTCTTTTGCATCTGAATAATGTTTCTCATGTGAAAATTTGACAGCAATATTCGGTAGACTATTTAGGTTCAATGTCGACTCATACAATTCTTGAACTGTTGTTATTTGCTCATCGATTAATTATTAATTTTAAAAATCTGTTAACAATGAAAAAGTGTCCTAATTAATTCAAAATGATTAAAAAAATACTATACAGTAACAAAAATTGGTATTCATAATAATTTATTCGAAATTTTTTTTTTAATTTTCAAAAATCGAAAAAAAATAGTAGTCATTGAGATCCCACGATCGGACTAGTCTTAAAAATTATTGAATATATAGATGTTTGAAACAAAAATTTAAAAAAAAATAAAAAATGACATTCACTTTAAAAACGCGTTTAACGTTTAAAACTCAAAAAACTCATTCAAAAACACGTTGCATATTTTTGTCGTATTTTTTTCTAAAGAGGCCATAAACAAACAAAAATTTTGAAAAAAAAACTTTCAATTTGGACCATTATTAAAGAAATTATGACCAAAATACCAAAAAAGAGCGGTTTTTTTGTCAATTTAATATCTTTTGAACAGGTAATCAAAAAAATCTCAAAATTTAACAGGAAGGGTCTTTTGATGGGTACTGAAAAATATAAAAAAATTGAGGAAATAAAAAAAAACTTTTTCAAACTGTCCGATTTGGGATGGAATGCCCCATATATTGTGTAAATATTAAAAAAAAATTATTTCATTTGAATACATTTTTGTTCAGTTTGAAATAATATTTATTAATATTAGGATGAATATGATAAGATGTACTATGTACGGAAGTGTAGTGCACGATAGAATGTGTAAAATAGAACAAGCGGGTTAAGCGAATAACCATATCGTATATGGTAAACCCTACTATCATGTAGTGCGTTTTCCAAAACACGGTATGTATGTAACAACTACGTGAATCAATTTCTTGCTCTTTTGATACCATATATGGTGGGTGACGGCAAAGTCACAATGAATTTTTTAAGAATTCATTGCCATTCGATAGTTTCGAGTACCATACGTTTAGTTGCTTGATACATTGTCTGCTCAAACATAAGGAGATGTTGGGTGGAACCCAGAAAATTCGGTTACCTGTACTATAATTTTATAGGTTGGGGTTATCATAAATTATTGACAAACTCTGTGAGAAACATATTACACTGCGACCTCGATAATCGGGATTGTGCGGGACCGGCTCTTGCAATAAGTGGGGTTGCGCACATTGCACAGAACCGTCTCTGCGCCGCTGGTGGCTGACGGCGGCCTGACGCGATTGGCTTGACGCTTCTCCCACTACGCTGCAATTGCAACGATCGAGGTACCGATTATCGAGGTTGCAGTGTATATGGTAAAATATGGTTTTACACACCATACTCTTCTCTCGGTGTAGCATTACATATAGAGATAGCAACTGCTTCTCGTAAGCGTTATTAAGTAGCCGTTCATAGTAACCATAGAGATAGTTAAAATTAGAATAAAAGAACGCAATTTTTAATTAACACAAAAATATACTGCGAGTGTCAATGTTTAAGTCTTTTTTACGTCTCAATGGATGTATATGGGCAACCATACACGTTTTGTAAATTTCTTTGCAATAGTACACATCACGCCCGTAGTAAAAAACTCCATTCGTCGCCATTAAAAAATCCCCATTCATTCCCCATTGCCAAAATAACCAACGGAGATGAATGCCGAATTGCCTAAGGGGATTTTCGCCATTGAATTCCCCATTTGAAATCGAATGAGGATTTGCCAATGAGGATTTGCCAATGAGGATTGACTTCCCCATTTGTAACGGAATAGGGATTATCCTATGGGGATTCAATGAAGAAAATCCCCTTAGGCAATTCGGCATTCATCTCCATTGGTTTTTGTAGGCAATGGGGAATGAATGGCGATAATCAATGGAGATTCTTTCATATAGTAAAAAACTCCATTCGTCACCATTGAAAAATCGCCATTCATTCCCCATTGCCAAAATAACCAATGGAGATGAATGCCGAATTGCCCAAGGACATTTTCGCCATTGAAGTCCCCATTTGAAATCGAATAGGGATTTTCCAATGAGGATTGACTTCCCCATTTCAAACGGGCATGGGCATCAGTCGGCAAGAACTCCTTGCATGGATTTTTTGGACACCGACTTCTGCTAATATTCCATGCTCACACTCGTCTAGATAAGCATAATCTTCGCATAATCCGTTTGGGAGTTCAGCGGGTTGCGGTCCTGCGACATCTCGCGCCAAGTCTCGGAACTAACGCGACGCGTTTTCCAATGGACATCTTTGGGTAATGCTGATCATTCAGTTCATCCGCATTTACTTCCCAATGGACACCATTGGGTAAAGCTGATCATTTCGTTCATCAGCATTTGCCTTCCATCGGACACCATTGGGCAATGCTGATGGCTCGGTCCATCAGCATTTGCTTTCCAATGGGCATCATTGAGTAATGGTGATCATTCGGTTCATCCGCATTTGCTGTCCAATGGACGTCATTGGGCAATGGTGACTTTTCAATGGATATCCATTCACTGATCAATGGTCGTTCCTATACGCCATTGAAAAATGCGGAAATCTCAATGGGTCCCCATTCATTGTCCAATGGAGTCGTATGAGGATCATTGGTTGCCATTGGCGATTCAATGGAGTTTTTTACTACGGGCGATCAGTTATGCTGTATGTTTGTAGGTACCATTCCAGTGGTATGGCAGAATCAACTGTACAAGTATGGTAGCGCTTATTACATTATTGCTTGTCCAGTCATAGAATATGGTTAACCATACTATAACCCCTTTTACCATGGTGGATCTTTGAGCTCATCATGGTTTTATATCACTCAGTACAATAATGGACGCTTTTACGTCCGCAAGCAGACGTGAAAACGTCCATATTGCACCTCGTGATATAAAATATCGTACATCACTCGTCAGAAAATGTTTTTACCCCCTCGTGATGTAACGTACTATTTTCTCTCCGTGCAGAAAAATTATGATTTTAATTTTCGTCGATAAAGTAGAAAAAATAAAAAAGTTTTTATTCTTATGTTTTTTTTTTGTTTGATGAATATTTTTTGAGATGCAGTGTTCGTTATGAAAAATTGAAAATCCTGAACGGACGCCTGAAAAAATCTTTTAAAAAAATCACAGACGTTCCTTTTGACTAATATTTCAAACTGGCAGATTTTGAAAAAAATTGGAGACGGTGAAAAAAAAAGTGACCCGGTTGAAGAAGAACTCTTCATATGTGTGTGTGTGTCTTTCAAGGCAGCCAACTGCATCATTATCGATTCAACAAATAATTATTCAACAATTTTTCGTAAAGTTCTTTATTTTCTCAAACAAATCGAATGCGTTAATTTTTCTGAACGCATATTAATTTTTCCAGTATTTTCTCTCTATTTTAAAATATTATAAACAACATTCTAAATACGAATCAAAAATTGCCAATTTTGTCCATATTTTTGCACAAAAATACCTAAATACAGCCATTCTAAAAATTTCAAAACGGGCATTTCAGAATAGAGAGAAAATTCTGAAAAAATACATACGCGTTCAGAAAAATTAACGCATTCGATTTGTTTAAGAAAAAAAAAGAACTTAGCGAAAAATTGTTGAAAAATTATTTGTTTAAACAATTTATTAATAACTTTTGGGCAATATTATTATTGATAATTGTTGTTTATGGCATTCCATATGTTGCCGAATTTTTTCAGATTTTTGTTGTATCACGAAGTACGGAAATTTCAATCGAATACAATTTTTGGCTGGGACTGTACAGGCAATACATCCTGAAACGATAAAAGTTACGAGTGAAAGATAAAATACAGAGAATTCGAATAAAAATCTTATAGCTAAAAAATTTACACATTTTTTCTGGTGTTTTCCAAGCTTCTTTTATTAGCAATTATGGGATTAACTTGACCTTCGCAGAGGAGAAACGTAACGACGGCAAAAAAAAATTAGAATGCTTCGTGGGAATTTCAAAATTACTCGGTGATCAATATTTTTTTTTTTAATTTCTAAATTTTTGAAAATGCAAACAGCTTAAATTATTTTTAAGCACACTAATCCTCCCGACTAAATGCTCGAAAAGTTTTTGCTGGAAGAACCGCACAATTTTGGAAATTCAAGCGTCCAAAATCATTTTCATTAAAATTTCAAATTTTACAGAAATCTAATTCCTAGATCGATTTTCGTCAAATTAAATGACTACTATATTCAACCTCTGGTCTATTTAAAAAAATGCGACTAGACACCTCCAAAATTACGAAAATTAGAGCTGCCATAAATTTTCAAAAAACTCAAAATTCTGTCAAAAAAAAATTTTTTATGTGAATTTTTAAAAAAATCGCACTGAGCACAAATATACCTCCAGACATATTTTCTTAACATGATTTCCCGACGGTAAAAAAATTATAATACTTTGTCGGAATTTCAAAATTGTATCAATAATTTTTTTTCAATTTCTAAATTTTCCAAAATGCAAACACCTCAAATGATTTTCAACAACACTAGACTAATTCTTCAAAAAAATTTTGCTCGAAAAGCCACACAATTTCAACATTTCAAGCGTCCACAAGCATTTTCAAAACAATTTTCAAAAATCTCAAAATTCGGTCAAAAAAAATGTTCATGTGAATTTTTAAAAAAATCGCACTGAACACAAACAATCCTCCAGACATATTTTCTTAACACGATTTTACGACCGTTATTTTATCACGAAAATAAAAAAAAAATATTGAATACAAATCGAATGTAAATATATTTATACCGATATTATCTCGATTATTTTCTCCACCTCGATCAGGGACTAATCTTTTTGCTCATCGTTGTTATTTAGAGGGCATCGATTTCTCCCCGAAATGCTGTTGAATAACAGATGCACAAATTCACCCTGGATCGTTCACTCCACAAGTCCAATTATTATCAATTAATTAATTGGAATATCCACTCGACACAGTCACCAATCGATTCTCGTTGACTTTCAATAAATTGGTCCGATCAACGATGCTAACTGTATTTTTTTATTTTTCGTTTCCTGTTCACAATAAAATAATGGTGCACACAAAAAATCGCTGAATTTCGCTTCGAGTAGAAAAAGTATTTATTGCACTCCGTGCGCAAAGGGCCACTTTGCGCACGCTGCACGTGCTCAAACTGGCACTTTGCGCACTCGTACAATAAAATTTCGTACGATACTAGTGCGAGAAACTTTTTCTCAACTCGTGTGTTTGCAACATTCGCCTTCGGCTCTTGCTGCAAACTCATACTCGTCAGAAAAAGTTTCATCGCACTAGTATCGTAATATACTATTATATCACTCAGTACAATAATGGGCGCTTTTACGTCCGCAAGCGGACGTGAAAACGTCCATATTGCACCTCGTGATATAAAATATGGTATTATATATAATGTACTATTTTATAGAATTTATTTAAAAAAAAAAAAAAATCACTACCGGAAATTACTTTTTAACGTCCGGAGTGTTAACATGTTAACGGTCAATGTGGAACTACCGTACGTTACGTCAAACGAGTTGTCGATAAACCGGCACTTGTACGCTGCGCAAGTAAATAAAGAAACAAGATATTTGGAGTGAACGATTAACCGCTTACGATAAAGCTTTTGAGCCTCATATTTACAATTAGATAAGATCATGTGCGTGTGTGTCACGTTGATGCACCTGTAAGGTGGGAAAAAAAGATTTATTGCAGTTTTTAATTTAGTGCATTATTCAATACATATTTTTTCGCCTTTCCTTGAATGATGCATTAAGGGGGAACGCCACTCTGACGGGGCTAAAAATGGCCGATTTTCGGGATATATATTTTTTTTTTTTTTTGCAAGTACGGATGATTATTTGAGGATCAGACAAGAAGCAATTTATTAAGTATATAAGGTAAATGTCCCAATTATTGAACAGCTAAGGATCTGGGGATTGAATTCGGTGAGAAAAAAATATAAAATCAAGAAAAAAACCATCGCTTTCATGTTCAAATGATACTTTGATTTTTTTCCTTTCGTAAAATCACCCTTTGAATTATTTTTAAATTATTTCAAATGAAAAAAAAAGAATAACAATGTGAAGCCTGCAAATGTCCCAATTATTGAACACTGGAAGTGCCTATATGTCCCTAATATTGAACAGACATGTCCCAGTTATTGAAACACTCTCGAGAATTCTTTTTCCGTTCTGAAAATATTATTTTGGGAACAATATTAAGAAATAAAAGCAAAATCAAACACCTAAATAATCTTTTATTGATCATGTAAAAATACAAAAATATATATTTAGTCCCTTTTGACAGGTTTTTGGTTCATTCGCATTTGGTCTATTTTTGCTTTTCAACTCGAACTTTATTTTATTTTTATTTTCAGCTTCCTCGTTTTTATGTTCCGTTTTTGTTTGATTTTGTCGCAGCTCTCTTGTTTTTCGACTGAAATATCGGAGAACAAAAAATATTGAACATTACATTCGTATTTTTAGGTTACATCTAGGTTATATTCTCTTTTTACTTTTCTTTTTATGTTTATTGCACGAAAATACAAATAAAAAATATATTCGACGATCTTAGAGTTATTATTAAAAGAATAAAGGTAAGTTTATTCAGCAACCCGTAGTAAAGAACTCCATTGAATCGCCAATGGCAACCAATGGTCCTCATACGACTCCATTGGACAATGAATGGGGACCCATTGAGATTTCCGCATTTTTCAATGGCGTATAGGAACGACCATTGATCAGTGAATGGATATCCATTGAAAAGTCACCATTGCCCAATGACGTCCATTGGACAGCAAATGCGGGTGAACCGAATGATCACCATTATTCAATGATGCCCATTGGAAAGCAAATGCCGATGGACCGAGCCATCAGCATTGCCCAATGGTGTCCATTGGAAGGCAAATGCTGATTAACGAAATGATCAGCTTTACCCAATGATCTCCATTGGGAAGTAAATGCGGATGAACTGAATGATCAGCATTATCCAAAGATGTCCATTGGAAACCGCGTCGCGTTAGTTCCAAGACTTGGCGCGAGATGTCGCAGGACGGCAACCCGCTAAACTCTCATACGGATTATGCGAAGAGTATGCTTATCTAGACGATTGTGAGCGCGGAATATTAGCAGAAGTTGGTGTCCAAAAAATCCATGCAAGGAGTTCTTGCCGACTGATGCCCATGGGAATCCCTATTCCGTTTGAAATGGGGAAGTCAATCCTCATTGGAAAATCCCTATTCGATTTCAAATGGGGAATTCAATGGCGAAAATGTCTTTGGGCAATTCGGCATTCATCTCCATTGGTTATTTTGGCAATGGGGAATGAATGGCGATTTTTCAATGGTGACGAATGGAGTTTTTTACTATATGAAAAATTTTTTTTATTGAAAAATATTAAAAATTGACAAAGTTATTAACATGAACGTAATGACATAATAAAAAAAATGACTCCTCCTGGTGGCAGCGATCAGTGATCGGCAGTATCGATTTTTTCATCAACGATATTGATTTTATTAATAATTTTTTCGAAAACATAATAATTAGTCAAAAAATATTACTAGGTTTTTAAAAAAATTCGTAATTAGCGGAAAAATATTGGTAATTTTTCTAAAAAATTATTAATTAGTAAGCAATTAGCGACGAAATATTACTAATTAATTTAAAAAAAAACAGTAATTTGTAGAAAAGTATTATGCATATTTACGTACTTGTGTGTACGGATTGATTCATGGTTTTAAGCTCAAACAACTCTTCAAAAAGTTGTTTCATTTTTTATAATAACTAGATCTTTCGAATATTTCACACATTAGTATTTATTGTATTGAATGTCATACGATATCACATAAGTTATTATTAATACGAATATTTAATCAGTACCTATTAAAAAATACATGAGTAATTTTTATTTTATTTATTATACTTTTTCCAAAATTAATACAACATTTCTTCACAAGTTATTGATTTTTTTGGTTATTTAGCAATATCTTTCTCGCTAATTACTAATTCTTGGAAAAAATTAGTAATATTTTATCGTTAATTACTCATTTTTTTGTGAAAATTAGAAATGTTATGTCACTAATGACTTATTTTTCAGGAAAATTAATAATATTTGATACTAATTACTAATTTTTTAGAAAAATTATTAATATTTTTTTTGCTAATTACTAATTTTTTAATAAAAATTAGAAATATTTTGTCACTAATTACTAATTTTTAGAAAAATTCGTTATATGTTCCCGTTAATTACTAGTGTTAAAAAAAAATTAGTAATATTTCTTTGCTAATTATTAATTTTTTAAAAAAATTGGATAATAAAAATAGATAGATTTTTCTTGCCGATCACTGGCAGCGATACAGCAATCAAAAATCATCTGAAATAAAAAACCCAATTTTTTTTGAATCTACAAAACAGTGACTATCGTTAAGCGTTTTTTTAAAATAATTGTTTTCATGAAATAGTGCTGATTTAATTTTTTTTTATTTTTTGACCGTTTTTTTTATTTTCAAAATGTCTTTAAAATTAGTAATTTTCAAAATTTTGAAAATCGGCTACGCAAAACGATTACAAAAGTTATCGGCGATTACAAAAATTATTTTTAAAAAAATTAAAATCGGTTTATTGGTCTTCCAGCAATAGATGCCACCGTCTTCAAAAAAGTCGTTTTGAGAAATAAACATTTAAAGTTTTCATTGCATATTCGTTTACTCTAAATGTAATTATATCTTAAATATTTATACTCACATCAAACTATCTATCCCAAAGGACTACCTGCCCTTCCTTTGGGTATATCTCGGTCAATTTATGAAATTTTGAGTTAAAAATTTGTTTACATATTTTTGAATATATGGGGCGTTCCATCCCAAATCGGACAGTTTGAAAAACTTTTTTTTTATTTCCTCAATTTTTTAATATTTTTTAGTACCTATCTAAAGACCCTTTCTGTTAAATTTTCAGATTTTTTAAATTACCCGTTCACAAGATATTAAATTTTTTTTTAATCGCTCTTTTCGGTTTTTTTGTTATAACTTCTTTAATAATAGTGCAAATTAAATGTTTTTTTTTTTCAAAAATTTTTGTTTTTTATGGCATTTTCAAAAAAAAATACAAAAAGAATGTATGTATTTTGGAATAAGTTTTTTGTGTTTTAAACTTTGAATCATGTTTTCGTGAATTTTGATTTTTTCGTAATTTTTTTATTTTAAATTCTATCTATTCAACAACTATTAAGATCAGTCCGGTCGTGGGCCCTCCATAATTAGTATTTTTTTTCGATTTTTGAAAATAAAAAAAAAAATTTCTATAAATTATTATGAATACCAATTTTGATTACTACATAGTATTTTTTCAATAATTTTGAATCAATTTTGACATTTATTGTTAACAGATTTTGAAAATTAATAATTAATAATTAATCGATGAGTAAATAATAACAGTTCAAGAATAATTATCCTAATAATTATCCTAATGAGCAACGGAAACGTATTGTCAAAGCAATATTCTAATTTAGAAAATAATCGTATATGTAAGATTTTCAAAAAAATACGTAAATAAATAAAAACTGTTGTTATTATTGTTTATAAACAGACTGAACGATTAATGATTAATCTTAAGAACCTGTTAACAATAAAAAAACAGATTCAAAATAAATTCTAAATAATGAAAAAATAGACCATACATTTTACTAGAGCCTAGAAAAGACTATACACAGAATTTTTTTTTCATTTTCAAAAATCGAAAAAAAAATAGTAATTTTGGAGAGCCCACGACCGGACTGGATCCAAAAAACCCGGATTTAAAAAAAACCTCAAAATTTAACAGGAAGAGTCTTGTGATAAGTACTAAAGAATATAAAAAATTTTTTTACGTATTTTTAAAAAAATACGTAAATAAATAAAAACTGTTGTTATTAATGTTCATAAACAGACTGAACGATTAATGATTAATCTTAAAAACCTGTTAACAATAAAAAAGTGTCAAAATAAATTCTAAATAATGAAAAAATAGAATATACATTTTACTAGAGACTAGAAAAGACTAGACACAGCATTTTTTTTTCATTTTCAAAAATAAAAATAAAAATAGTAATTTTCGAGGGCCCACGACCGGACTGGATCCATAAAACCCGGATAAAAAAAAACCTCAAAATTTAACAGGAAGGGTCTTTTGATAAGTACTAAAGAATATAAAAAATTTGAGGAAATTTTTTTTTTATTGCACTCCGTGCGCAAAGTGCCACTTTGCGCACGCTGCGCGTGCTCAAACTGGCACTTTGCGCACTCGTACAATAAAATTTCGTACGATACTATTTTCAAACTGTCCGATTTGGGATGGAACGCCCAATATGTACTTTAAGATAATGGAAAAAAAAATCTATTTTTTGGACTCGTCACAGTGGCGTGCCCCCTTAATCGATGCGAAATATTGAAGAAATTTTTCCCTGACTTCGATCTCCGAGAGACAAATGTTTATCACGTGGATGACGATGATTAATGGACAAAAATTGTATTATTAATTATATAGCGGGTAAACAATGTACTGCAACAAGGTCTCGGCTGCATCACGGGACACATAATGATAATCATTTATCGAGGGTCTAATCGAGATTAAATTCTCGACAAATATCGCATTTTTTTCTCTTCAAATTCACATATGTAACGTCACACTGTAAAAATGTGTAAAGTGCCATCGTTTCTCGCGTCTAGCGCATGATGACGTGTCACGAGGAGTAGGCACATGCCTCGAATCCGTTAAATGATTTACCGCTTATCGGCGTTAAAATAGAGGGGAAAGAAAATATATCGCCCCGGATGATGGATTTTATCTTGTCACGTGGCTGAAAACAACTGAGTCAACGAAAGATGCAACTGTATAATCGTCCCGGAGAGCGATTCAATCGAGGATTCAATGATTCGTCCAGACGATTGTTCCAGGCAAAAAAAATCTATTTTTATTATCCAATTTTTTCGAAAAATTAATAATTAGCAAAGAAATATTACAATTTTTTTGTCCACTTTTGTAATTAGTGACAGAATATTTCTAATTTTTGTTTAAAAAATTAGTGATTGAAAATTTTTTTTTTGAATTTTTCTAAAAAATTAGTAATTACCCCTACAGCACATAACATTGCTGCAATGTTGCTGCAATGTTGTCATATTGCACGTGCAATTATATATTGCAGATATGTTGTGGCAACATTGCTACGCAACGTTGCACTAAAACTTCTCAGCAATGTTTCGGGAATGTTCCTATAAGCAACATACCTGCAATATTTTGTTGAAACGTTGCGAGTAAATTGCAGCAATATTGGTGAGATCGAACTTCAAATTTTACAACTACACGAGCGTAATAAATATGAAAAAGATCAATAGAAAAAGATCCATTCATTTATTCCTCATAAAATATCAATAACGATTGGTTTCGAGTCATTTTCTTTTTCTTTTTCTTTTTTCATATTTATTTTCAAAATTTTGTTGTGCTTTTGACATTAATAAGACATGTGATATTAATAATGTTAAGACATTGTGATATTCGTATTGAAAAAATGTTTAATATCAAAAAAGCTATAAAACCAAAATATATTTTGTTTCTGAATGATTCTTATTCGTAAAATATGACTATATACTGTAACGGGACGAACTGGGGCCTGCCACGATCTCGGCACTTCGCCTGAGATCCGTTAGGTGGCGGCGGTCGGTGGGCGCTCTCGCGCTGGCGAGAGAGCCACCGAGCACCGATAAAGGTCCGGTGTATTACCAGCATCCGGGTCCTCAATTAACGATCAATTGTTGGAATATTTACCCGCGATCTGTGGTCGCGCAGTCCTATGGACTTAAAACTACATATTTTTATTTTGTGCAATAATTCAAATGATAAAGTTTCCATTGTAGGTAATATTTCTGAAATATCGAATATGTAACCCAAGTTATAGTGCTGGAATATTACATATTGATTGGATGCAATATTTCTGGAATATTGCCGAACATTTGAGCAATATTTCAATCGTCGGACTTAGCAACATTGCAGCAAGATTGCAGCAATGTTTTTTGCAATGTGACAATGTTGTCATGCAACATTTCAGCAACATTGCAGTAATATTGTGTGCTGTAGGGGTAGTAAGAAAATATTACTAATTTTCCTAATAAATAAGTAATTAGTGACATGACATTTCTAATTTTTCCAAAAAAATGAGTAATTAATGATAAAATATTACTAATTTTTTCCAAGAATTAGTAATTACCGAGAAAGATATTGCTCAATAACCAAAAAAATCAATAATTTGTGAAGAAATGTTGTATTAATTTTGGAAAAAGTAATAAATAAAATAAAAATTACTAATGAATTTTTTAATAGGTACTGATTAAATATTCGTATTAATAATAACTTAATATCGTATGAAATTCGATAGAATAAATACTAATGTGTGAAATATTCAAAAGATCTAGTTATTATAAAAAATAAAACAACTTTTTGAATAGCGTCGTTTGAGCTTATAACCATGACTCAATCCGTACACACAAGTACGTAAAAATACACAATACTTTTCTACAAATTACTGTTTTTTTTAAATTAATTAGTAATATTTTTTCGCTAAATACTAATTTTTTAGAAAAATTAGAAATATTTTGTCACTAATTACTAATTTTTTTGAAAAAAATAGAAATATTTTGTCACTAATTACTAATTTTTTTAAAAAATTAGAAATATTTCGTCACTAATTACTATTTTTTTTGGGAAAATTGGAAGTATTTTCTTACTAACTACTAATTTTTTAGAAAAATTGCTAATATTTTTCGGCTAATTACGAATTTTTATAAAAAATTAGTAATATTTTTTGACTAATTATTAATTTTTCGAAATAATGATTAATAAAATCAATATCGTTGCCGAAAAAATCGATACTGCCGATGACTGAGCGAAATACTGTTTAAGGATGTTTTGCCTGTACAGTCCCAGCCAAAAATTGTATCTGATTTAAATTTTCGTACTTCGTGATAAGATAAAAATCTGAATTAATTTAGCACCATTTGGTATGCCATAAATAACAATTATCAATAATAATCTTGCCCAAAAGTTACTAATAAATTATTTAAACGAATAATTATTCAACAATTTTTTGGCAAGTTCTTTTTTTTCTTAAACAAATCGAATGCGTAAATTTTTCTGAACGCGTATAAATTTTTTCAGAATTTTTCCTCTATTTTGAAATTCCCGTTTTCAAATTTTTAGAATGGCTGTATTTATGTATTTAAACTTTTAAGATACGATAAACCTGTGTGCAAAAACATATACAAAATTGGAAATTTTTTGTTTGTATTTCAGAATGTTTTTTATAATATTTCAAGATAGAGAGAGAATTCTGAAAAAATTCATCTGCGTTCGGAAAAATTGACGCATTCAATTGTTTAAGAAAAAAAAGAACTTACCGAAAAATTGTTGAATAACTATTTGATTAAACAATTTTAATAACTTTTAATAACAATTAATAACTTTTTGGTGAAATCGTTATTGATAATTTTTGTTTATGGCATGCCGAATGTTACTAAATTTTTTGAGATTTTTTTTGCATAACGAAGTACGGAAATTTCAATCAGATACAATTTTTGGCTGGGACGAAAAAGGCAAAGCATCCTTCACTAAAATATTATTTTTTAAATAAAATATTTATTTTTAACAAAATGGCGGCTTCTAAAGAAAAAATCGACTATTGATGAAAATTTTTGCCTTAAATTGTTTATAAAATAGAAATTATTTATCGGTAAAAAAAACCTTGGACTAATTACTAAAAAATGTATTTATAAAGCTTGTGTATACTTAAATATATGTATATTACGAAAATGAAATTAAAAAATCGTTTTTTTGAAAATCCTGGCTGCGTATAACCCCTTAAGAAACTGGGAAAATTTTGACATCGATGCTGGACACGTCTGAGAGGGTAACATGAAAAAATAGTACAGGAAAAAATACCCGCGGAAAAAATAGTACAGAAGAAATACCCGGCGGAAAAAATACCCGCGGAAAAAATACCCGCGGAAAAAATAACCGGCGGAAAAAATACCCGCGGAAAAAATATCCGATTCCGTGCATCGCATTCGATGCCCGAACCCACCCCACAATTCCACATATCTCATGGATGCACACACCCCATAGACGCAAGCACCCCACCCGGTGCTCGAAACCCACCCTACAAATCTACGTATCCCATGGACGCACGTACCCCACTCCATGCTTCTAACCCACCCCACGAATCCACGTATCCCATGGACGCACGCACCCCACCCCATGCTTCTAGCCCACCCCACAAATCCACGTATCTCATGGACGCACGCACCCCACCCCATGCTTCTAACCCACCCCACGAATCCACGTATCCCATGGACGCACGCACCCCATGGACGCACGCACCCCATGGACGCACGCACTCCACCCCATGCTTCTAACCCACCCCACGGATCCACGTATCCCATGGACGCACGCACCCCATGGACGCATGCACCCCACCCGGTGCTCCAAACCCACCCCACAAATCCGCGTATGCCATGGACGCACGTATCGGGTATTTTTTCCGCGGGTATTTTTTCCATCGGGTATTTTTTCCACGGGTATTTTTTCCGCGGTTATTTTTTCCTGTACTATTTTTTCCTAGAATCGTCTGAGAGTTGTCAGAATTTACGGTATTAGAAAAATTCGACAATTAATACTGACGAGATTAAAAGCTGCCCAGACCAGAAATTCATTAAACCAATAATAAAGTAAAGGACGGTTAAAAAAAATAAAAAAATAAAAAAAAACATAAAAGATGTTATAATATAAGGTATAATCTAGTATTTAATCGAAGGAATAGGAAAAATATTTATTTTTAATAAAATGGCGGCTTCTCAAAAAAAAAATCGATTTTTGAAATTTTTTGCCTAAAGTTATTTGTAAAATGGAAAATATTTATCGGTAAAAAAAACCTTCGATTAATCACTAAAAAACATATTTATAAAAAAAGTATTAAACAAGGGACCAAAAAGTATGAAAATATTTTTAGAATCCTAAAAAGTCGCTCTGTCAAATGATACTTTACACGATATAATAATTCATTTTTTACAAACTATTATTTACTTTCAAAATTTACGCAAAATTTTTTGCAAAAAAATTGTTCGCAAAATTTTGTTCACAAAATGGTTTTAAGCAATTGATTTGCAACATATCTCCACGAAAATTTTGCGCAACAGACTTTTTCCAAAAAATTTTGTGAAAACATTTTTTTGCATAAATTTTGCAGAAAAATTTTGCAAATGAATTGCGTGAAATAATTTCGTCTAACAAATTTTACAAAATAATTTTTGTGCAAAAAATTTTGCCAAACATTTTTTTTGCAAAAAATTATGCGAAACTAGATATAAATTACTAAACTAGTTATTTAACATCATAAATACTAAAAAGTAAAAAATAAATAAATGAAAAAAAAAAATTTACACAAGCTTTTATTAGTTCTTAATCGAAAATAACTAAAACGTTAAAAATAATTTTATTCCGATTGGAAATAAGTTTTCAAATAAAAGCGTGTTACATTTTAACAGCAAGAGAAAAAATAGGGTGTAACACGCTTTTATTTGAAAACTTATTTCCAATCGGAATAAAATTATTTTTAACGTTTTAGTTATTTTTTATTAAGAACTAATAAAAGCTTGTTCAAACATTTTTTTTCCGCTTATTTATTTTACCAGGCAGACGTTCTATTTGAATCTAAAATAATTGTTTTCTAATCCTAAACTGGCGATAAATGTACACATTATGAAGACCATGCTAAATTGAAAATTCCTACGTTACATAGTTATCGAGAAAAGGTGGTTTTAGTGACAGATGGACACAAGAGCGATTTTATAAGGGTTCAATTTTTTACCTTTTAAGGTTACAGATCCTTAAAAATAAAAACAACGTTAAAAATATTGGAGAGTTCAAAAATTCAAATTAATACAAATTTTGGAAATCGTCTCTACTTCTATTTGTGGATTTAGCGACAATACATAATCATGTTTTGCATCTAGTGAAAAAAAAATTTTTTTTCGAAAAAAAAAAATCCTTTCGCAGTCGGTAGGACTCGAACCTACGCTCCCAGAGGGAATCTGATTTCTAGTCAGACGCCTTAACCACTCGGCCACGACTGCCTCGAAATTATGATACTCATCGTAACAACATAAGCATTCCAGGATGAAAAAAAAAAAATTACCGTCGAGTGACGTAAAAACGAATTGGACGATAGACATTGAAATAACGATACTTTTCGTTCTGACACTTATAAACGGTTTTTAAAAAAAGCTCCTATCTTACTTGAGAGAAATGGTGTAAGTTCCGTGAATAAATTATCGCTGTCAGACATTTTCGAGAACCGATTGAAAAAGAACAATAATTACGTCTTGATATCAGGACGGACAAAACTGGAACTGTTCAATGTCATTCCAACTCGCATCGTACGACAAATAGTCATTTTTTCGTCTCAATAACAATGAAATCCTAGACGCAACGCGCGAATAATTCCATCGATAAAATAGAGTCCGGCAGAGCCGGCAACTTACCAGCGGTCGGTAAAGTAGGGTTCATCATTTTTAATTGACAAATTGTCCTCTGAAGTGGCGCTGTGAATCTTCTCGTGGCTTTTTCTAGATGAAAAATGCACGTTGATCATGCAAATGTGATAGAAACGTTGCATTTCCGTTTTCTAACAACCGCCGGCAGGAAACTGCACATTTTCGAACGATGAGGTTCGAGAGGAAAAAAAAGGAAATGCCTGATTTATCAGCGTTGAAAAGATCTGTGGATAAGCAAATAACGCATTAAGCTCCGGTCGATTTTATTGCTGCACGGTTCAACTTCCGGTTTTGTGTTAAAAATCGAACACGTTCAATCTTCATTAAGAGCATTTAATTTTTTATGCCGATAAGAATGCGATACTAGGTCAAAGTAAGAGGACGAGATGCTTTAAGGCCTCTCGAGACCTTGAGAGCAAAGGAAATAGTGTGCGTGTATTTATTATTATTATTATTATTTTTAATGTTCAAGAATATTTTACGATGCACGATACCGCGGTGACAGGATCTCCGATCGTTCTAATAATACAGCGAAGAAAACGGTGAATGGCTGAGTTTTTAGAGGAGGTAAAAAAAAAGGAAGGAGATAAAAAAATGAGTAAAAAAAAAGCTTGCATCGAGTCAGCGTTTCGTAATTCGCAAATGACAATTTGCACCGGCTTATCGTAGACAACAAATCAAAATAATGCATCTTAAGGTACTAGTCTAATTTAGAAAGCAAAAAAAAATTTTAAGATTTTTTTTTCTCAGCTCCTTCTTCAGATATGGCTATAAAACTGTTTTTACAACATTGTTTCATCCTTCGAAAATACGATAAAATTTTTTTTTTAATTTTGATTTGCAAGTGCAAGTTTGAATTTGCAAGTCTGAAACAAAAAAAAATAAAAAGGCATTTTAAAGAGGAAGGTTTCTTAGACAACAATTTACCATCGTTAATGAAAAATCGATTTTAAAGAATGGCGGATGTTTTAAATGAAAATGAAAAATTGAATTTTTCACAATTTATTTCAAAGATCCGCCATTTTTGAAAAAATTGATTTTTCATTAAGGGTGGTAAATTGTTGGGTAAGAAACGTTCCTCTTCAAAATGCTTTTTTATTTTTTTGTTCCCTTCTATAAATTATTTAAAGAATCAAAACAAAATTTTTGTTTTTTTGAAGGATGAAACAATGTAGTAAGAATATAAAGGGGCTGAAAAAAAAATCTTAAAAATTTGCTGATGTTCGATTCGATGTTCGAATCGAATATTCGAATTATTCGAACCATTCGAATTTTTCGAATAATTATTTTTTGCACTTAAGGTGATCGATTTCGATGAAGAAGTTATGTTGTTCTATCATATATTTAACTTAATCATAATATTTTTTTTTATAGCTCACTACTGAAGTAATGAAAATTTTAATAAAACATCACTTTTAAAAGAAAATTTCATTACCAACCTTTTAAAGAAATGTAAAATTTAAAATATTTCGATATTATGAAAATACATCGTTAAAAAAATTAACAAATAAATTCAATACCCTGATTATTAGTCAAGTGTAATTGAGTTGTTCAAAAGTTACACTTTTTTATTTATTTATCTGCAATATATTTCTCCCAAATTATGAAAAAATTTTAACGACAATTTAAAAAAAGTCAATTATTATGTTTAGTTTCTTTTTCTCAGTTTTAACAATTATTGAATGGTAAATAAGAAATGATTTTGTATTGTTACGATCGATGACTGTTTTTCTTCCTCGTTCTGAAATCTGGCATTATTTTTAGCTACTGACATTAATATATTCAATAATTTCGACAATGCAAATATTTATTCAGGCCTTCATCATAAACAGCCATTGCAATAACATAGTCTCTTATTTTTTACTAGTATTTGTGCGAATATTTGAATTTACGAATTATTCGAGATGAATCGAGTCGAATTATTTGAATAGTTCCAATTATTCGAATAATTCGAACTATTCGAATAGTTCAAGTTATTGGATTCAAAACTCGATTCGATAAATCTCGAACAATTCGTAAATACGAATTATTCGATTCGATTAGTCTCGAATAATTCGTAAATTCGAATATTCGATTCGATGAGTCTCGAATAATTCGTAAATTTGAATATTCGATTCGATTAGTCTCGAACAATTCGTAAATTCGAATATTCGATTCGATTAGTTTCGAATAATTCGTAAATTCGAATATTCGATTCGATTAGTCTCGAATAATTCGTAAATTCGAATATTCGATTCGATGAGTCTCGAATAATTCGTAAATTTGAATATTCGATTCGATTAGTCTCGAACAATTCGTAAATTCGAATATTCGATTCGATTAGTTTCGAATAATTCGTAAATTCGAATATTCGATTCGATTAGTCTCGAATAATTCGTAAATTCGATTATTCGATTCGATGAGTCTCGAATAATTCGTAAATTCGAATATTCGATTCGATTAGTCTCGAACAATTCGTAAATTCGAATATTCGATTCGATTAGTCTCGAATAATTCGTAAATTCGAATATTCGATTCAATTAGTCTCGAATAATTCGTAAATTCGAAAATTCGATTCGATTAGTCTCGAATAATTCGTAAATTCGAATATTCGATTCGATTAGTCTCGAATAATTCGTAAATTCGAATATTCGATTCGATTAGTCTCGAATAATTCGTAAATTCGAAAATTCGATTCAGTCTCGAATAATTCGTAAATTCGAATATTCGATTCGATTAGTCTCGAATAATTCGTAAATTCGAAAATTCTATTCAGTCTCGAATAATTCGAATATTCGATTCAGTCTCGAATAATTCGTAAATTCGGATATTCGATTCAGTCTCGAATAATTCGTAGATTCGAATATTCGCACACCCCTAACTCAAACGACAGGCTGATTTTTCCCGGAGCAACATGTAAAAAGAAAAAAGAAAAAAATATGGGTCAGAAAAAATGCCACATGAGTCGTTCGTGAATAGATAGCGTTTCGAATTTTACATTCCATTGCAGGCGAAGGTGTCCATAATTGAAGAGCGATAAAGAAAAAAAAAAGAAAAAAACTAAAACGTGGGTCTCGCACGAAAACCATTCTCCTCTTGCTTCTTACGTAATTCTCTCTAGCAACGCGCGTCGTGCGCCACAAGTTGGCGAGAAGCGAGTTAGGACAGCGTAACACGTTGCGAATCGATTTCACGCGTCGAGAGCGGCAGGTGTGTGCGATTTTTTTTTTTTTTTTTTTTTTTTTACTTTTCAACGATAAAAAATGCATCCGACGAGGATGGGATTCGAACCCACGCGTGCAGAGCACATTGGATTAGCAGTCCAACGCCTTAACCACTCGGCCACCTCGTCCTACGGTGGCTCCCGCTCGCGGTGCGCTTCTTCCCCCGCAGGCGCCTCGCCAATTTTTCGCATCTCACATTTTCGCCATAAACTCGTGCCAAATTATCATTTTTGGCAACTTCTCAATGTAACCTTAGATTTCAAAATGAATATGGGAATTGGGGTTCTTTTTTGCGCTCTCATTATGCCTATGAACCCCAATTTTGGCAATTTTCCCAAAGAAATGGAATTTTAGAGATTTTGAAAATTCGTCAGAATGATGAGAAAAAATTTTTAGACTCGGGTTGACGCGATCTTTAAAGCTGCGATTTGCTAATTTTGGGTTTGGTAATTCTAAATTATATTCAAGTCGATTTTTTATTTTTATTTAGTTTTGGAAACTTTGAAATGGCACCTTTTAACTATTTTAGCTCATTTATTTCTCTTCGATCATTTTACCAAACTTGATTTAATGATGAACCTGAATTTGGGCTATTTTTCCAAAAGGAATGGAATTTTAGTGATTTTGAAAATTCGTCAGGATGATGAGAAAATGTTTTTAGAATCTGTATTATAACGCGAATTTTAAAGCTACGATTTGCTAATTTTGATTTTGGCAATTATAAATTATATTCATGTCGATTTTTTATTTTTATTTAGTTTTGGAAACTTTGTTGAAATGGCACCTTTTAACTATTTTTGCTCATTTATTTCTCTTCGATCATTTTACCAAACTTGATTTAATGATGAACCTGAATTTGAGCTATTTTTTCAAAAGGAATGGAATTTTAGTGATTTAGAAAATTCGTCAGGATGATGAGAAAAATTTTTTAGAATCTGTATTATAACGCGAATTTTAAAGCTATGATTCGCTAATTTTGATTTTGGTAATTCTAAATTATATTCATGTCGATTTTTTATTTTTATTTAGTTTTGGAAACTTTGTTGAAATGGCACCTTTTAACTATTTTAGCTCATTTATTTCTCTTCGATCATTTTACCTTACTTGATTTAATGATGAACCTGAATTTGGGCTATTTTTCCAAAAGGAATGGAATTTTAGTGATTTTGAAAATTCGTCAGGATGATGAGAAAAAATTTTTAGAGTCTGTATTATAACGCGAATTTTAAAGCTATGATTTGCTAATTTTGGTTTTGGTAATTCTAAATTATATTCATGTCGAATTTTGATTTTTATTTAGTTTTGGAAACTTTGTTGAAATGGCACCTTTTAACTATTTTAGCTCTTTTATTTCTCTTCAATTATTTTACCTCACTTAATTTAATGATGAACCTGAATTTGCACTATTTTTCCAAAAGGAACGGAATTTTAGTGATTTTGAAAATTCATCAGGATGATAAAAAAAATTTTTAGACTCCATATAACGCGAATTCTTGAGCTGTGATTCGCTAATTTTGGTTTTGGCAATTTTAAGTTATATTCATGTGGATTTTTTAATTTTTTCGGTTTTGAAACTTTGTTGAAATGACACCTTTTTATTATTTCACCTCATGACAAAATTTTTTGACTCGGTATAACGCGAATTTTAGAGCTACGATTCGCTAATTTTGGTTTTGGCAATTCTAAGTTATATTCATGTTGATTTTCGATTTTTTTTAAGTTTTGGAAACTTTGTTGAAATGGCACCTTTTAATTATTTCACCTCATTCAATTCTTATTAATAATTTTACCTCGTTCAATTTAATTATAAACCTCAATTTTGGCTATATTTATTTCCAAATAAACGGAATTCCAGTGTTTTTGAAAATTGGTCACGATGATGTCGAAACTTTTTGACTCGGTATATCGCGAATTTAATAGCTACGATCCACCAAATTTGGTTTTGGTAATTTTGAATTAAATATATTGATGTCAATTATAAATTATTCAATTATTCAATTATTCAATTATTGGATTTTTCAGTTTTAGAAACCTTGATTCAATAACGTCTTTCGATTATTTCACGATTAGCTCAATGAACTTCCGTTTTGGCAACTTTACAATTCGTCAATATGAATTTTTTATTTTATTTTTTTTTCTTAACTTAATTTAACTTAATTTTTTTCAAAAATCATTATTTTTTAAAAAGGAAAATTTCAAAATGACGTTAAAAGTTTCAAAAATTTGTATATGGGGTATTCCATGTCAAATTCACAACTTTTAAACCCAGCCCGGTTCGATTTGGCTGAAATTTTGTTTTCCTTTTCTACTAAATTAAAAACATTTTTCAGAAAATTTTCAAATTTTTTTATCCAACCCAAAAGAAAAAGCTTTTTTTTCTTAAATGACTATAACTTCCTCAAAAATTGACTAATTGGGACGTTCTTTTTTGAAAATTTTCATTTTTGAATGAACTTTCCGAAAAAAAAACACAAAAAAATTTTAAGATATTAAAATCTATTAAATTTTTCCCTTTTTTGAGAAAAATCATCTTTTTATCGAAGTACACCATTTTTAATTTTTTGTTGTTCACTCAAAATATACTTTGATCAATTCCGAAAAAAATGCCGCGCAACCTGGAGTGGCATTCCCTTTCATTCTATTTTTTTTTTAACGATTGAAAAAAAAAAAAAAATTCTCAATTGAGCTTATTTCACAAAGCATCACTCTGGCAATTTTAGAGGATTTATGAAGGACCTCGGAATTTAAAAAACTGGAAAGAAATAAAAAATTGAAAGTGGTAATCGCCGAAATTTTTTTCATTTTTTTTTCAAAAAGTGAAAAAAAAATAGAAGGAAAAGCAATGCCACTCCAGGTTAGGCGGCATATTTTCCGGAAATGATCAAAGTATTTTTTTGAGTGAAAAAAAAAACGAAAATTAAAAATGGCGTCCTTTGATAAAAAGATGATTTTTCTCGAAAAATTGAAAAATTTCATGGATTTTAAAATCTTAAAATTTGTTTGTTTTTTTTTCGGAAAGTACATTCAAAAATGAAAATAAATAAATAAGAAAAACGTCCCAATTAGTCAATTTTTAAAGAAGTTATAGTCATTTCAGAAAAAAAAATTCGATGTTTTCCAGATTTTTCAACTATCTCGCACGCGTTTTCTTATCGCTCGTGGCCGAAGATACATGGATTTTTAATCAGCGCTCGCGTGTCCTAAGAAACACACAAACACAGACACAAACAATGTAAGGCATTCTCGCCGTATCGTTTTCTTTGTTTTTCTCTTTAAAAAAAAAAAAAAAAAAAAAAAATGCCATGCGCGTCTTTTCGCGATCTGGAAAATAAATCGCTCGTATCCGCGTCCGCGCGATCCTCTGATATATCATTCTTTCGTGGCTTCTGCGATTCCGGGATTCCACAACGCTCAGCGACCTCGAACTTACACAACTCTCGTCTCATTGCTCACTTTTGTATGCATATATATATATATAAGATATATGCGGAAAAATCGTGTTCGAAACGAGGCAAAATCACGAACGAGCCGGAGATAAATCGGTAACGGAGTTGAAAAAAAAAAAAATAATAATAAAGAAGTGCTCGGATGCATTTGAAAATTTTTCGTCTCGTTCCAGTGGACGCGAATAATCGTATTAAACGTGGAAAGAGACAGAGGAAACAACGTTGATAGTCTGAGCAAAATAGCTTCTGGGTTCCTCTCGACGTGTATCCCCTCCATTATGGTTTTCTAAATTCGTTGAAACTGCCAACTATACACAGATATATACCCAAATACACATGTATATTTCGTATATATGTGGGTCATTCCATGTAAAATCGACCGATGGTTGGAATCGCCCGTAGTAAAAAACCCCATTCGTCGCCATTAAAAATACCCCATTCATTCCCCATTGCCAAAATAACCAACGGAGATGAATGCCGAATTGCCTAAGGGGATTTTCGCCATTGAATTCCCCATTTGAAATCGAATGAGGATTTTCCAATGAGGATTGACTTCCCCATTTGAAACGGAATGGGCATTATCCTATGGGGATTCAATAAAGAAAATCCCTATAGGCAATTCGGCATTCATTTCCATTGGTTTTTGTAGGCAATGGGGAATGAATGGCGATAATCAATTGAGATTCTTTCATATAGTAAAAAACTCCAGTCGTCACCATTGAAAAATCGTCA
The DNA here is from genome assembly GCA_946863875.1 of Alloplasta piceator. NCBI lineage: Eukaryota > Metazoa > Arthropoda > Insecta > Hymenoptera > Ichneumonidae > Alloplasta > Alloplasta piceator. The sequence goes on along the minus strand of OX333073.1, from coordinate 11,995,070 downwards.
TTCATTCCTCATTGCCAAAATAACCAATGGAGATGAATGCCGAATTGCCCAAGGACATTTTCGCCATTGAATTCCCCATTTGAAATCGAATAGGGATTTTCCAATGAGGATTGACTTCCCCATTTCAAACGGAATAGGGATTATCCCATGGGCATCAGTGGGCAAGAACTCCTTGCATGGATTTTTTGGACACCGACTTCTGCTAATATTCCGTGCTCACAATCGTCTAGATAAGCATACTCTTCGCATAATCCGTATGGGAGTTTAGCGGGTTGCCGTCCTGCGACATCTCGCGCCAAGTCTTGGAACTAACGCGACGCGGTTTCCAATGGACATCTTTGGGTAATGCTGATCATTCAGTTCATCCGCATTTACTTCCCAATGGACATCATTGGGTAAAGCTGATCATTTCGTTCATCAGCATTTGCCTTCCAATGGACACCATTGGGCAATGCTGATGGCTCGGTCCATCAGCATTTGCTTTCCAATGGGCATAATTGAGTAATGGTGTTCATTCGGTTCATCCGCATTTGCTGTCCAATGGACGTCATTGGGCAATGGTGACTTTTCAATGGATATCCATTCACTGATCAATGGTCGTTCCTATACGCCATTGAAAAATGCGGAAATCTCAATGGGTCCCCATTCATTGTCCAATGGAGTCGTATGAGGACCATTGGTTGCCATTGGCGATTCAATGGAGTTTTTTACTACAGGCGACCCTTTTCAATTTCGATGAAATTTGGTCAGAAGTTTTGTTTCATCATAAAACGAAGTTCTACCAAAGGAGAAAAATAAATAAAAAAAATTTCGAAATTTATGCAAAATTCAAAATTTCCTCAATGTTTTTTTTCCAAATATCTTGAAAATTATTGTAGTTACGAAAAATTGTTCTGGGTTGATCTTAAGGAGTATACTTCGGGCTACGAAAAAAAAAAATATTCCGAAAAGAAATTTTGAAAAATGATGAATTTTTTTAGTATAATACCTTGTACTGATCTTAAATGATCCTGAAATTTTCAGAATTGCGTTTTTTTTTTGAAAAATATGAATTGTTGAATTTTGGTAAAAAAATTTTTTTATTTTATTTCTAAGTTAAGTAAAGTTGAACAATCATGTAATTGTCACTGCTCAAAATTACAAAATTACATAACATAACTTGAAGGTAAAAAAAAAAATTCTACCAAAATTATAAATCTCATACTTATGAAAATAAAACGCAATTCTGAAAATTGAAAAAATCGTGAAATTTTGAATTTTGCACAACTTTCGAAAAAGATTCTAATTTTTTTCCTTTGGGATAAATGATAAAGGAAAACTTCTGACTAAATTTCATCGAAATTGAAAGGGATCGATTCCAACTATTGGTCGATTTGACATGGAATGACCCATATCTAATATGAGGCATTCCTGGTCATAACGATTCAGCTCCGTAGATTCAATTAAAATGGAAAAAATGCGATTTTTTTAAATCTCGTAGATTGTAATAATATTTCGCCTACAAATTCTGCAACACGATCAATCGGAAAACAATGAGTTAAAATTTGATTTCTGAATAAACTAAATAATCTCAATAGCAGGAATTATTTGAATGTGTCAAGTTTTTTAAGAGTCTGTAATTAAGCTCTATAATGAATCTCGCATTATCGAGCTTAAAATTAATCATTTAATGAAAGATTGCAGGACTTGTAATTTCCTAATTACAATTTACAAATGTTATTAGTAATTATAAGAATTCAAATTACAAATTACGAATGTACAAATGTACAAATTACTAATAACATTTCAAATTTCACACTACTTAAGTACTTACAAATGTAAGTAGTACGAAATTTGAACCTAAGTACATTTGTAATTTGTAATTTGAATTCTTCTAATTACTAATAACATTTGTAAATTGTAATAACATTTGTAATAACATTTGTAAATAACATTGATAAAATTATCAATGTAATTAGAGTCAAATTTGACTTTAACTACATGTAACTTTCGATACTATAATTACATGTAATTAGTGTGAAATTTGACTCTTTTTACATCGAAAAATGTAATTAGTCGAAATTTTGGTCTTAATTGTGCAAAAATTGCGGTATTTTGGTAAAAAAAAATTTACAAAAATTTCTCTTATTTACAAAAATTCTCAAAGAAATCACGAGAAAAAAATGTCAAAAAATTCTTGCTTATAAATATGCTCAAAAAATGAATAAAAAATCGATAAAAGCACACGGTCGTCGCTACATTAAGTTTCAACACGTTTGGCCCGGAATCTCTCATATATCTCGCTAAAAACACACGTACACAATACATAGAATTACGTAATTCGATCGTTGTTCGCGTGACCTCTTTGTTTATGACGACGGAACGATTTTGTTGGTTCGATTCATTTAATTGGATTATCGTGTTGATTTTATCCGATATATATAACTCAAATCGTATTTCAGGAAACATTGAAAAGTAGCGAACGATTAATTATCGAAACAAGCGCCCCAAGCATATTTCTCACGTTCTCATATTTAAAACATCCAATTGTCAGAACTTTCTAAACCTCATGTAATTCCCATCAGATGATACGCGAATTTTGGTTTTCGGTTTGGGTTTATTTGGGTTTCGGTTTGGGTTTACAAGATCGACCATTGTAATTTCTCGTGAGAGCAACGACCTCGATTATATGAAAAAATAATTTGATCGAGGGAACTGAAAATAGATATGCAAACGCGTATTTTAAAAATACACGTGGTAAAATTTTTACCACGGAATGGGTTAATATTAATTCTTGAATGAAACGTTTCCAACGGGCGCCGTGGCTTAGTTGGTTAAAGCGCCTGTCTAGTAAACAGGAGATCGGGGGTTCGAATCCCCCCGGGGCCTCTCCCGCAAGGGGGCGTGGTTTCATTTTTTTTTCATTTTTTCACCAATCGATAATTTTATCATGATCAAAATATCATTTAGGAGAGCATAAATAAATTTTTGGCATAATTATTTCGATTATTAAAAAAATTAGTGTGTGCTGATGAAACTTCGATCCGGATACCCTTTTCTCGACAAAATATTCTCTTTGGATCATCTATTCTCGTCGGCAAGAAAAGTCAGTATATCAAATCAAACTTAGAATTGGCGAGCGGCAAATTAAAAATGTAATTTGTAATTCAAAGTTTTCTAATTACAAATTTAAAATGTAATTGGTAATTAAAAAAATTTCGAATAACAAAGTACAAATGTCATTAGTAATTCAAAATTTCTTAATTACAATTTACAAATGTAATTAGTAATTACAAAAATTCTAATGACAAATTCAATTCAATTCAATTCAATTCAATTTTTTGTAATTAGTAATTACAAAAATTCTAATTACCAATTAAAAATGTAATTAGGTTCAAATTTCGCACTAGTTACATTTTATCGATGCAATTAGAGTCAAATTTCACTCTAACTACATGTAATTAGGACAAAAATTTCGACTAATTACATTTTTCGATGTAATAAGAGTCAAATTTCACTCTCATTACATGTATATTTCCGACTAATTACATGTAGTTAATGTCAAAGTGGACTCTAATTACATTGATAATTTTATCAATGTTATTTACAAATTTTATTACAAATGTTATTACAAATTTTATTACAATTGTTATTACAAATATTGTTGCAAATGTTATTACAAATGTTATTACAAATGTTATTACAATTTACAAATGTTATTAGTAATTAGAAGAATTCAAATTACAAATTTGAAATGTTATTAGTAATTTGTAAATTTGTAATTTGTAATTTGGATTCTTCTAATTACTAATAACATTTGTAAAGTGTAATTAGGAAATTTAAAATTACCAATTACATTTGTAATTTTTAATTAAAAAATTTTCGATTACTAATTACATTTGTAATTTGTAATTAGACATTTTTCGATTACTGATTACATTTGTAATTTGTAATAAGAAATTTTTCAATTACTGATTACATTTGTAATTTGTAATTAAACATTTTTCAATTACTAATTACATTTGTAATTTGTAATTAGAATGTAATTAATTACAAAAACGCCCAACTCTGATAAGCAGACGGCAAAGACACTATATTTGTGCGAAAAACTCGCAGTACCTACTTTGCCCTTGGAAAAGGTGTCATTTCGCAGCGCCCTCTACAACGCTCGAATCTTTCAAATAATTAATAATATTCAACGGAAAATGCCACGATTTTTCAAGCTTCCATCGGAGAAAAAAATTCATTCGGGCAATCTTCGCAGGATCGGGAAAATGATGACGAATATATAATTATAGCTTTTCACAGAATACGTCGAAGCTTCAAGGGGATTTTTCCATAATTTCGCAATCTCTTTGCTCTTGAGGCCACAAAGCTTGATGATGAAAAATCTTTACTCTTGTTTTTTTTGTCTTGTTTCAATGACGGTATATAATCGACGTTTAACGAGAGTGACCGAGGTACCTTTTATAGTTTTATCGTCGATCGATTGTAATCAATACGTTTGCCTGTTTGCGAATTACGTCGTCGTACGAGAATTATACGGGCGCAAAATACTGACTGAAAGTATTTTAAAGCTCGATCGCGATAACGAACAGTTACAGCGTATAAACGAGAAATTGTACGGGAGAATGTAAAATGTCACGATTTTCATTACGCCGCTTTATATGTATATACATAGGTACTCTATATATATATATAAAGGGTGTCACAAAAGTCACGGAACGACTGAATATTTCCTCAGGTAAGATATTTTTCAAAAAAGCAAGATCATTCGTGTAGTAACTTTTAACAAGGAATTCAATGGTGACCTTGATTTTGACCTTGACGATGACCTTCAAGGTTATTTCAAGGTCAACTTTTCAAAATTCAATTTTTTAGTTCTACGATCAATAGAACAAACAGTTTTACATTTACATCAAAAGTAAACAGAATTTACTACGTCTACGTCGTTGCGTTCCTGGTTGATCCTCAATAAAGTAAATCAAACTTATTTCGGAAAAATTGATTGATCTTTTCCAAATCTTTTAATGTAAATGTAAAACTATTTGTTCTATTGGTTTCAGAACTCAACATTACAAGTTTTCATTTTAAAAAAAGGTGACCTTGAAATCACCTTGAAGGTCATTGTCAAGGTCATGATCAAGGTCACTACTAAATGCGTCTAGTTCAAATCAATAACTTTGCCCGTTATGACAAAATTTGAAAAGCTTCTATTCCCACAGGTATACACACCTTGTTTAAGTTTAATTGACCTTAGAGTGACCTTCAAGGTCAACATTTACCTATGACCTAAGCACATATTTGAACGTAAAAATTTGCGCGCTACGGTTGCAGATGTCAAAAAGGGGTTTTCCGTTTTTAAAGAAAAAGTTGACCTTGAAATAAGCTTGAAGGTCATCGTCAAGGTCAAATCAACGTCACCATGGAATTCCTCGTTAAACGTTACTACAAGAATGACGACCTTTTCAAAAAATATCTTACCTGAGGAAATATTCAGCGGTCCCGTTACTTTTGTGACACCCTGTATATTATATGCGTTCGTTCATATCGTTTTAATCGACGATGTAACGCGATTTTCCGTGAAAGAATTTCCAGCAAAGCATGCCAGACCCTCTGTCGTGCGCGTATTGTTGTAATCGCGTGGAATTTCGTTCACGTTTTCGAGTCATATGTTTTCCATGTGACCGAGCTCGCAATCGCAACATTCCTTATCTATTTGTCAGTCCCACACGTTGTCTTCAGACGTGTATATTAGATATTACACACGTCCATCGAAGTCGGGTGAACGGAAAGACGTCTTATACTCAAGAAAAATGGCGTCAAATAAGAATACATATCCGAACAGAAATGTATCTGATATAAAATGTACATACTTTTTGAATATAATGCATCCAGAAAAAAGATCTTGTACATTTAACTAAATCCTATAGTCAAGCCAAATAAATTTTTTTAGTTGTAGGCCGGCCTAATACAACTCTATTCACGTCAACGAAATTTTTTTTTTTGAATGACCTATACTAGGAAAATATATTGCGATCTAATACATTTTTTTAAAATATTAATAAATATTATTTCAAACTGAACAAATATGTAGTTAAATGAAATAAATTTTTTTTAATATTTACACAATATATATTTTTAGACATTTCAATCTTCAAATGTATAGCTACACATATGAAGTCTACAATTTCGTAAAGCTTCGTCTTTTCTTTAACAGAAGGGAAAAGAAAAAAAACCCTTTTTTATGGGAATCCTTTTCGGGGATTCGACCATCTTGCGTTTTGACGCAATGTTCAATGTATTAAATATCCATACTAAAAAATAAGGATATCAAACATAGACGAGCTTGGAAAGGATATAGGCGTCGAGAGGCAGGTTCGCTTGTGCGAGAGATAGCCACCTGGCGGATTTTTGGGGTACTGACAAATCTGCAGATATGATCGGATGGGATTACGGGTGAATAGGTATTTAGTAACAACGAATAGAATTTTTCTTCAACGCCTGTTTCTCGATGACAGGGAATTCAAATAAATGAATATAGTGGATGTAAATATCGCCCAAAATTGGATGGAAAGAAAATTTTCTTTGAAGTAACTAAAAAATAATCAAATAAACGATTATAGTAGGGGGAAGTCCCCTAATGCCGGCATTAGGGGCACCTAGTACCGGACACTGTTGATATAAGCCAAACTAGAGAGCCAACGACAATAGTTCTCGTGCGTAGTTCGAACAGTGGCCACAGTGGTAACGGTGGCGCTAGAGAGCTAGCCGCAGTGCGCATGCGCGCGTTGTCGAGAGTTGATTTTCGTTGGAGCCGATTAATATTTCGTGTCAGCCTTAATTTTCACACATTCATTGTTTAAAAAATAGGGGTTTTGCGGCTCCGTTTTTTAGCTAGGGATGCTTTTTGGTAAGTATTCTTTCAAATAATGAAGGTTAAATTTCAAAATGTTTGTGAAATGGCAACGCATTTTGTTATTTAATCTTGCATGTTGAGTCCCTGGTACCGGACACTCGATTTTTCTCCAGTACCGGACGCAATTTTTTTTTTGTTATTGGAATATTTATGTAAAACATGTTGTTTTTGTTGTGGTGGTATTTCACTATGACAAATTAATTAAAAATTATGATGAAAGGAAAATGGCCCGAGGAAAATATGAAAAAAGCCTCGATGACAATAGTGACTGGATCCAGTGCGGCAATTGTCAGCAATGGGCTCATAAGGCGTACGCAGATATTCCGGAGTGTTCCGATGAATATATTTGGATCATTGCAAAATTTAACCATTTTTAATCCATTTTTTCAAATAATATTTATAGTGTCCGGTACTAGGTGCCACTTTTCGGACTCGACCATTTTAACTATTAAATTCAAAAATATATTTTTCTTAGTTTAAAGTTTTTTAAAAATCTGTACTATCATTAACACACCAAAGAATACTCCAAAGTTTGTGAAAAAAATATAAAAAATCGAAGTTCTTATATATATATATTGGGGCGATTTTTTGTTCAACTTTTTTTATTTTTTTCACTCCCCAACTAAAATGTTGTTGCATATGTCTGAAAGAAACTACCCTGAAAGTTACAGCCCTTAATATTAATATTAAGTACTCGCCCTTCGCGTGAAAAGATTTCCCATCTAAAATACACGTAAATAAAAAACTTTTTTCTTCAAATTGCTATAACTCCGCGGCATTTTATGCTATCATATTGTCCTTGGTCGCAATTTACGCAGAATTGAACGATCCTCAAAAGAGTCCGAAGCAGCGTAAGTGTAATTTACACTGGTGAGATGGTACGAGTCACTAAAGTTGATTTTGACCCACACTTCTCGTTTTTTTTGCTGTTATTTTCGAAATTATCAACGTTATCGAAAAATTGCAAAGGAAAGTTTTGTTGGAAATTTAATTTCCTACAGAAAAGGTCCTTTAAATCTACTTGCGAAAATTGATATTTCTTGAGATATTGGACCTTAACTTGGTTTTGGTATACAATTTTTATGGTTTATTGAACCAAAAGTTTCAATTTTTTGATATTCTATATCATATCACCATATCACATATCATATCACCAGTGGCGAAATGATATGGAATATCAACAATTAAGAACTTTTGGTTCGATAAACCGTAAAAATTTTATACCGCAAATAAATTAAGGTTCAATATCTCAAGAAATATCAATTTTCTCAAGTAGGTCTAGAAAACCTTTTTTGTAGGAAATTAAATTTCCAACAAAACTTTCCTTTGCAATTTTTCGATAACGCTGATCATTTCAAAAATAACAGCAAAAAAACGAGAAGTGTGGGTTAAAATCAACTTTAGTGACTCGTACCATCTCACCAGTGTAAATTACACTTATGCTGCTTAGGACACTCTTGAAGAACGTTCAATTCTGCGTAAGTTGCGACCAAGGACAATATAATAGCATAAAATGACGTGGAGTTATAGCAATTTGAAGAAAAGTTTTTTATTTACGTGTATTTTAGATGGGAAATCTTTTCACGCGAAGGGCGATCACTTAATATTAATATTAAGGGCTGTAACTTTCAGGGTAGTTTCTTTTAGACATATGCAACAGCATTTTAGGTGGGGAGGGATGAAAATTAAAAAAAGTCGAAAAAAAAATCGCCCTAATATATATATAATAGTTTTATTAATGAATAACCTTAAGTATCCGGTACTGGGGGACTTCCCCCTACCTACGACTAGATCTTTTTTCTGGGTGTGAAGAAATAGGGGAAGGTGGGGCAAAATGGCCACCATTACAAGATAACGCAGTTAGGACTTTAATATGCATAGCGTAAACTCGTTGCTTCTATAGTCTGTAAAAATGTTTTTGTAGATTTTATTACGTATCGTAAAAAATTGCCGGGGACGGGTGGGGGTCGAAGAGTCGACTAACCAATATTTCGAACGGCTGAAATCCCGAATTTCATGATTACGAGCGTTCGAATAACGAAGCGCCGAAATCCCGAACGCCAGAAAAGCGAAAGCGGAGAGAGCCGCCCCATGCGTAAGAGAGAGAGAGATGCGCCTCCTCTCTCTCTTACGCATGGGGCGGCTCTCTGGACTTTCTCTTTTCTGGCGATCGGGATTTTGGCGCTTCGTTATTCTAACGCTCGTAATCGTAAAATTCGGGATTTCGGCCGTTCGAAATATTGGTTAGTCGACTCTTCGACCCCCACCCGCCGGGGACAAAACAGCCACCACCCTGAATTTTTTCAAAATTCAACTAAACGAGGAAAAGCGTTGAAAAATTTCCTTTGTTTCTAGACTTTTTTCCTACATCACCTTAACCTCCAAGATACCTGGACCAAGCTACTCAACACATTTTTGTGATTGAATGTTTCTGCGGAATTGAATTTTTGTCGTAGTTGCGTTAGTTAATATTTTTTTGGCGATTATTAAGGTGGTCCATTTTGCCCCCGGTACCTCATTTTCCTCTAAATCTCGGATTTTCTAAGTATTTTAGTCAAAGCGGGGCTTATTAGAGTATTTTGATGGGGTGTTTTTCTTGAATGCGATGAGAATAACATTTTTTTTCAATTTTTCGAATTCTTGATCGTTGTGATAAAATATCAAAATTCAATATTCGATATTTTTGAATTATCAATGTTTTTCTTAGCAAAAAGACATAAAAATTTTGTAAAGAATTTGCCTCCGCTATGGACGAGGAATTGTATTTTTTTAATATTCTATTTTAAAAAATTTTATCTTAAAAAATAAAAAATTCTTATCGCATATGGAAATACAACGTCTATAAAAAATATATATGCACTTATCGTTAGAACCTGTGAAACCGTAAATATGAGAGTGTCCGTGCAATTTTTATTTTACGCCAAAGAAAGATGGTGCTGATAATAAAAAACTGATACAGAAAATGAAATAGGTTAAAAATGCTTAAAAATGACAACAAAAGCGTGTAAATTGATTTAAAGTAATCTCGCATTTATCATGTGTGAGCATGCATATCGAATCGCAAATTGAAATGACTTTACACAATTACATAACCAATAATAATCATTAACAAAAGCGTTCAACCGAGCCAAAAAACAATCTCCTGGGGAGTCAATTATTTCTTCAAACGCCGTTGCGATGATCGAAGTTTCATGAAAGTCATGAATTCAATGGGCCATGAAAAAGTGCGCGTCTTTCACGAGAAATTAAGGATGTATTGGCCTGTACAGTCCCAACCAAAAATTGTATCTTACTCAAATTTCCGTACTTCCCGCGAGAATAAAAATCTGAAAAAATTCAGCAACATTTGGCAGGCCATAAACAACAATCATCAATAACAATAGTGCCCAAAAGTTATTAATAAATTGTTAAAACATATAATTATTCAACAATTTTTCCATAAATTCTTTTTTTTCTTACGTTAAACGTTACTTTTCTCTATTTTGAAATTTCCGTTTTGAAGTTTTTCGAATGGCTGTATTTATGTATTTTCTTGGCCTAGTGTCTGAAACTTTTCAAAGCTGAGGATAAACCTGTATGGGTTAACATATGTCAAATCGACCAATAGTTGAAATCGACCCCTTTCAATTTCTATGAAATTTGCTCAGAAGTTTTTTCTTTTATCATAAAACGAAGTTTTACCAAATGAAAAATTTTGTCTAATTTTTTTTCGAAAGTTATACAAAATCCAAAATTTCACCATTTTTTCAATTTTTCAAGTTTATTTTTTAAATACCTCGAAAACTATTATATATAGTTACAAAAAAATCATTCTGGGTTCGTGTTGAAGAGTATACTTGAGGCTACGAGAAAAAAAATATTCCAATTTTTTTTTTTTAATGATAAATTTGGAGAATTTTGAATTTTTTTAAATCGTGAAAATCCACGATCAACATTAAATTTTTAGTTCCATTTTTTTTATATTATACCTTGCACTGATCTTAAAAGATCCAGAAATTCTCAGAAAGTCAATAAAAGGTATTATATAAAAAAAATTAAACTAAAAATTTAATGTTGATCGGGGATTTTCACGATTTTAGAAAATTCAAAATTCTCCACATACATCATTTCTCAAAAAAAAAATTCCAAATATTTTTTTTTTCGTAGCCCCAAGTATACTCTTTAAGACGAACGATAAAAAAGACGACGATAAAAAAATTAACTTGAAAAATTGACAAAATGGTGAAATGGTGAAATTACAAATGTAATCCGTAATTCAATTATTCGGATTACAGATTTTAAATGTAATCCGTAATCCAATAAGTCGGATTAAAAATTACAAATGTAATCCGTCATCCAGTTGGGTTACAATCTCCACGGGGAACCTGTTAAATTAATGCTCTACAAGGATTGACGATGGTTTTTTTTTAATTTTTTAAAAAGTTTTTTTTAAACCATCCTCAATCCTTGTAGAGCAGAATCTAACAGGTTCCCCGTGCAGATTTTAACCCAACTGGATGACGGATTACATTTGTAATTTGTAATCTGACTTATTGGATTAAGGATTACATTTGTAATCTGTAATCCGAATAATTGGATTACGGACTACATTTGTAATCTGTAATCCGAATAATTGGACTACGGATTACATTTGTAATCTGTAATCCGGATAATTGGATTACGGATAACATTTGTAATCTGTAATCCGAATAATTGGATTACGGATTACATTTGTAATTTGTAATCCGACTTATTAGATTACGCATTACATTTATAATCTGTAATCCGAATAATTGGATTACGGATTACATTTGTAATCCGAATAATTGGATTACGGATAACATTTGTAATCTGTAATCGGAATGATTGGATTACGGATTACATTTGTAATTTGTAATCCGACTTATTGGATTACGGATTACATTTATAATCTGTAATCCGAATAATTGGATTACGGATTACATTTGTAATCTGTAATACGAATAATTGGACTACGGATTACATTTGTAATCTGTAATCCGAATAATTGGATTACGGATTACATTTGTAATTTGTAATCCGACTTATTGAATTACGTATTAAATTTGTAATCTGTAATCCGAATAATTGGACTACGGATTACATTTGTAATCTGTAATCCGAATAATTGGATGACGGATAACATTTGTAATCTGTAATCCGAATAATTGGATTACGGATTACATTTGTAATTTGTAATCCGACTTATTGGATTACGCATTACATTTATAATCTGTAATCCGAATAATTGGATTACGGATTACATTTGTAATCTGTAATACGAATGATTGGACTACGGATTACATTTGTAATCCGTAATCCTAATAATTGGATTACGGATTACATTTGTAATCTGTAATCCGAATAATTGGACTACGGATTACATTTGTAATCTGTAATCCGAATAATTGGATTACGGATAACATTTGTAATCTGTAATCCGAATAATTGGATTACGGATTACATTTGTAATTTGTAATCCGACTTATTGGATTACGGATTACATTTATAATCTGTAATCCGAATAATTGGATTACGGATTACATTTGTAATCTGTAATACGAATAATTGGACTACGGATTACATTTGTAATCCGCAATCCTAATAATTGGATTACGGATTACATTTGTAATCTGTAATCCGAATAATTGGACTACGGATTACATTTGTAATCTGTAATCCGAATAATTGGATTACGGATAACATTTGTAATCTGTAATCCGAATAATTGGATTACGGATTACATTTGTAATTTGTAATCCGACTTATTGGATTACGCATTACATTTATAATCTGTAATCCGAATAATTGGATTACGGATTACATTTGTAATCTGTAATACGAATAATTGGACTACGGATTACATTTGTAATCCGTAATCCTAATAATTGGATTACGGATTACATTTGTAATCTGTAATCTGAATAATTGGACTACGGATTACATTTGTAATCTGTAATCCGAATAATTGGATTATGGATAACATTTGTAATCTGTAATCCGAATAATTGGATTACGGATTACATTTGTAATTTGTAATCCGACTTATTGGATTACGGATTACATTTATAATCTGTAATCCGAATAATTGGATTACGGATTACATTTGTAATCTGTAATACGAATAATTGGACTACGGATTACATTTGTAATCCGTAATCCTAATAATTAGATTACGGATTACATTTGTAATCTGTAATCCGAATAATTGGACTACGGATTACATTTGTAATCTGTAATCCGAATAATTGGATTACGGATTACATTTGTAATCTGTAATCCGAATAATTGGACTACGGATTACATTTGTAATCTGTAATCCGAATAATTGGATTACGGATAACATTTGTAATCTGTAATCCGAATAATTGGATTACGGATTACATTTGTAATTTGTAATCTGACTTATTGGATTACGTATTACATTTATAATCTATAATCCGTAATCCTAATAATTGGATTACGGATTACATTTGTAATCTGTAATCCGAATAATTGGACTACGGATTACATTTGTAATCTGTAATCCGAATAATTGGATTACGGATACCATTTGTAATCTGTAATCCGAATAATTGCATTACGGATTACATTTGTAAACCGTAATCGGACGTAATCGATTACGAAAGTAATCGATTACTGCCCATCTCTGTATGTGACATCTGTATATTGTGTTAAAGAAATATGCAAATTTCACTGTTTGCCCTTCCAGGAGGCGCTGTTGATGGGTAAAACTTTAAAAATTAATGGGAATCTCAACAGTTCTCACAGATCATTTTTTCCGTGCGGGGAGGGAGAGAAGTTTTTGTCGTTCAAATTCCTAATAACACACGTGAACGCGAATTAAGATGAGGAACTCGATAACGTAGTTACGTACAACGAGGATCACGAGAACACGAGAAGACGCGGGTATCCTTTTGTTATTTCCCTTTTTTTTTTTTTTTTACTCTCCACCTCTCTCAGTTCAAGGCGAAACTCATCGTAACGAAGGATCACGAGACGAGTGCATGTACAATATGTAACGAAGAAAAATAATCCTCTCAGGGATGGACACGATGGATCAGCAACAAAATTTTTCTGCACGTGCAAGAAAATCTTGAAGGAGAGAAGAAAAAAGGATCTTCAAACGTAAACACGCGTGTATTATTGGTACGAATTTTGGAGCCTCGGACCAAAAGTCTTCGAAGATAGCCAAAAGCTTTAATTTCAACACCAACCAATATTTCTTTTCGAGTCTCGAATAAGTTATGAATTCAAGAGAGTTCAAAGGCTGCATATAATTATCCTTTTTTTTTTAATTTTATGTCGCGCGGCCGCTGACTCCTCAAAAACTGGTTTTTAATTTCGGGTCATCGTTTGCGTCACAGAATTTATCTCAGACAGTATAATATCAACCTGCATAAATGAAAATCAGGTTATCGAGGCGTTTCCAAATTTCAAATACTTTCTTGGCGCAGCGATATTATTGGGAAATATTATTTTATGAGTTTTATAGAAATGTACAGATAAAGAAAGTGACCATTGAAAAAAAAAATTGAATTCATCTCTTAACCTTTAGACTTGACACACTTCTGTAGCAGTGATCGGCAAAAAAAAAATCTATCTATTTTTATTATCCAATTTTTTCGAAAAATTAATAATTGGCAAAGAAATATTACAAATTTTTTAAAAACTTTTGTAATTAGCGGAAACATATTACTAATTTTTTAGAAAAATTAGTAATTAGCAAAAAAATATTACTAATTTTTCTAAAAAATTAGTAATCCGTAATAAAATATTACTAATTTTCCTAATAAATAAGTAATCAGTGACATGACATTTCTAATTTTTCCAAAAAATGAGTAATTAATGATAAAATATTACTAATTTTTTCCAAGAATTAGTAATTACCGAGAAAGATATTGCTGAATAACAAAAAAAATCAATAATTTGTGAAGAAATGTTGTATTGATTTTGGAAAAAGTAATAAATAAAATAAAAATTACTAATGTATTTTTTAATAGGTACTGATTACATTTTCGTATTAATAATAACTTATGTGGTATCGTATGACATTCGATACAATAAATACTAATGTGTGAAATATTCAAAAAATCTAGTTATTACAAAAAAATAAAACACCTTTTTGAACAGAGTTGTTTGAGCTTATAACCACGACTCAATCGGTACACACAAGTATGTAAAAATACACAATACTTTTCTACAAATTACTGTTTTTTTTAAATTAATTAGTGACATTTTTTCGCTAATTACTAATTTTTTTGGAAAAATTAGAAATATTTTTTCGCTAAATACTAACTTTTTAGAAAAATTAGAAATATTTTTTCACTAATTGCTCATTTTTTTGAAAAAATTAGAAATATTTTGTCACTAATTACTAATTTTTTCGAAAAATTAAAAAAATTTCATCACTAATTACTAATTTTTTTCGGAAAATTGGAAGTATTTTCTTACTAAATACTAATTTTTTAGAAAAATTACTAATATTTTTCCGCTAGTTATGAATTTTTATAAAAAATTAGTAATATTTTTTGACGAATTATTAATTTTTCGAAATAATGATTAATAAAATCAATATCGTAGCCGAAAAAATCGATACTGCCGATCACTGTTCTGTAAAATAACGTGCTTGACACACTGGGGTCTTTTGTACCCCAGCAACAAAAATTCTTATAAAAAATATACCATTTAATATTTCAACTTGCAAATTTTTTTAGAACTTCTTAAGAGGTTACTTCCCAAAGGTATACAGGATTTGTAGTAAAATATTAGGGGTGTGCGAATAGTATTCGAAATTCGAATCGAATATTCGAATTATTCGAACCACTCGAATAATTCGAATAATTATTTTTCGCTCTTAAACTGATCGATTTCGATGAAGAAGTTATGTTTTTCTATCATATATTTAACTTAATCATAATATTTTTTTCATAGCTCACTACTGAAGTAATAAAAATTTTAGTAAAACATAACTTTTAAAATAAAGTTTCATTACCAACCTTTTAATGAAATGTGAAATTTAAAATATTTTTTTAGATATCATGAAAATACATCTTTAGAAAAATTAACAAATAAATTCATTATGCTGATTACACAGCCACACAAAAAGAAAAAAAAGATTCGGCCTGGGGGTCTAACTATGTACACTGTATATTTTTGGAGTCACTGAATCCGAATACGAGGTTGGTTTAACCCCAGCACGTCAGGGTTTAGCTATAACCTCAAAAACACTCAAAAATTAAGTTGTTTTTTTTAATATCTCGAAAACTATTATAGTTACGAAAAAATCGTTCTGGATTCGTCTTGATGAGTATACTTGTGGCGACTAAAAAAAAAATATTCCGAAAAAATTTTTTGAAAAATTACAAATGTGGAGAATTTTGAATTTTTATAAATATTTTTTTTTATATATTACCTTGTACTGATCTTAGAAGATCCTGAAGTTTTCAGAAAGGTGTTTTTTGTTTTTTCAAAACCATCAGTTTTTTAATTTTAAAAAATCGTGTAACTCCGGGATCAACATTCAATTTTAGCTTAAATTTTTATTGTATAATACCTTGGACTGATCTTAAAAGATCCTGAAATGTTCAGGATGGTGTTTTTTGTTTCAAAAAATTCAAAGATCCTGAAGATTCCAGGATCATTAAAGATCACTCCAAGGTGTTATAGAAAAAAATTTAACAAAAAATTTAATGTTGATCGTGGATTTACACGATTTTTAAAAATTCAAAAATTCGTATTTTTAAAAGAACCAAAACACCTTTCTGAAAATTTCAGGATCTTTTAAGATCAGTACAAGGTATTATATTTAAAAAAATTGAACCAAAAATTTAATGTTGATCGTAGATTTGCACGATTTTTAAAAATTCAAAATTTTTTAAATTCATAATTTCTCAAAAAAAAATTCGGAATATTTTTTTTTTTCGTAGCCACAAGTATACTCTTCAAGACAAAGCCAGAACGATTTTTTCATAGCTATAATAGTTTTCGAAATTTAAAAAAAATAATCTTCATTTTGGAGTGTTATTTTTTGTGGTTATAGCCAAACTCTGACGTGCTGAGGTTAAACCAACCTCGGATTCGGATTCAGCGACCCCAAAAACATACAATATACATAGTCAGACCCCCAGGCCGAATTTTTTTTTAAATTTTGTGTGGCTGTGTTATTAGTCAAGTGTTATTGAGTTTTTCAAAAGTTACACTTTTTTCATTTATCTGCAATATATTTCTCCAAAATTTTGAAAAAATTTAAACGACAATAAAAAAAAGTCAATTGTTATCTTTAGTTTCTCTTTCTCAGTTTTAACAATTATCGAATGGTAAATAAAGAATGATTTTTTATCGTTACGATCGATGACTGTTTTTCTTCCTCATTCTGAAATCTGGCTTTATTTTCAGCTACTGACATTAATTTATTTAATAATTACGACAATGCAAATATTTCTTTAGGTTTTCATCATAAACAGCCGTTGCAATAACATAGTCTCTTATTTTTTTAATATAGTATTTAGGGATGTGCGAATATTCGAATTTACGAATTCGATTCGAGTCGTCTCGAATTATTCGAATTATTCGAACATTCGCACGCCCCTAGAAAATATCAAAGTTAAATATGATAACAAAATTTGAATATCAAAAAAATTGAAAAATCACAACTTTTACGAAAAAAAATCATAACTTTTTTATTTTTCGACAATAATGGCAAAAATTTAACTGAGTTTGCTCAATGTAAAGCACTGAAAGAAAAAAAAAGTAGCCTCGTGGGCTTTTACAAAAAAAATGTATTCATTCTGAAAAATTAAGGGAGAAATTTGACGAAAAAAAATTTTTTTTTTAGTAACGATATGTTGTAATATGTCGTAAGTAGAGGACAACAAAATTGCTATTTTTGTTCTTTGTTTAAACTTTATCTACACATTGATTTTACGTGATTCCTGCTCGAGACTCGATAATCATTTCATCAAACGAAAAGTTCGTCGATGAACTCGCCAATGTCAAACAGGACGAGCTCACGTGCTTTTATTCGATCATCCACGTGAAATCTGGCAGACGTGATAATTTTTTTAAATCCTTAATCTGCATTTAAACTACACAAACTTTCTTTCTTTCTCAAATAACGTACTCGACGAACTGGGGTCATTTGTACCCCAGCGACAAAAATTCTTATAAAAAATATTTACCATTTAATATTTTAACTTGCAAATTTTTTTAGAACTTCTCAAGAGGGTATTTCCCAAAGTTATACAGGATTTATAGTAAAATATCAAAGTTGAATATGATAAAAAAATTAAAATGTCCAAAAAAATTGAAAAACATGACAACTTTTACGAAAAAAATCATAACTTTCTTTTCGACAAAAATGGCTACAAATTTAACTGAGTTTGTACACAAGAAAAAAAACAACTTTTTTTCAAGTAAAGATATATTGTGATACTTTTTATTTAAACCAAACAATGATAAGCTTTACATTATAAAAAAAGTTAAAAATGCTGCCATAATTCTTGCACAGCGTGATCCATAGCCCCCCTTTTTTAAATATAGGTATACTTAAAAGTAAGGAAATTTAGGCCTGGGGTGTTTTGTACCCCAGTGTGTCAAGTAAGGGTTAAGATAGGATCGTGAGATAAATGGCTACTGCAACAACTAAACTCTTCATTTTGTTCAAGATTTATACATCGATCCATAAAGTATGCTTCGCTAAAAAAAAATCGCCAAGCCAATGAAGACGCTGCGTCAATATTGTTTTTCATCTTCGTTCTTTTTCTTCTCTGCCGAACAAACCGCGATTCGATATCGATGAGGAAACAAAAAACCGAGAGGCGTGTAATATTAGAGAGAAAGGAGACACCTGTTGTCGTCGTCGTCGCAACAGCTGGTCCATATAAATGCGCTTCGACGGAGAAGCACGTGGCGATGTTTTGAAGCGTTCGTGTATTTACCAACACAGCTAATGAGCGATGAATTTTGTGTGCATATATATATAAGAGTAGTGGCGGCACGAAAGGAGTGGGGGAAGGAGCGCCGCGAGTGACGCGACTGCGCATGCGCGCTAGATCTCCTCGACCGCGCGGGTCGCGCGCGCAGGATCTGACAGAGAGCGTGCCAATGAGGCGCGATATGTACCTCTCGAGTCTCAGTTGATAAACCGTCGCGGTAACTTTGCAAACGACTGGACGTGCTCTATCGACATTGGCACTTGCCTCAAACTCTAAAATCCAACGACAGGAATTCAACTAACTTCGATTAACTTCGAGAAAGGATCGAAAGAGTGCACAATGAAATTACCGTAATGCGAAAATGGTGAATGATTAATGTTTGCGAAAATAAAAAAACGGAATAGAACATTTTTAATATTATTGTGAAGATGAAACGAATTTTACGAATAAACTGTCACAATTCGCAGCAGTGATTGCACAATTTTGCATATTAAATCTTCAATAAATTCATGGTACGTACGAATTATATGAAATCATGAATTTTTCGATTAATAAAGTAATTATTATATTCGGTAGAGTTGGAAATATTTACTAAAAAATGTCCTCATGGAAATTCCCTCGAAAATTGGTAGGGATGGATTTTAAGTGAGGTTCAAGGACTTCTTACAAATTAAAATCAATTAAAATTAATAAAAATCAATAAAAATCAATTGAAATTAAAAATCGATACGCAAATTTTTTTCAAGATGTGTATTGCTTAATCTGAAACAAAATGTTCCTTCTATATTATTATTTATTGGTCCTCTCGGTATGAAGAACAATGTTTACTGTTTTTTTTTCCTATTCGTGTCAGTAAAAGCATTGGCATTTCAATCCGTTCCATATTATAATCCTCTCGGACAGTTTAAACCGCCCGAAGCTTCGAATTCGATCTTTTCACACTCTCTCTCTGAGGAACTTGGCACATGATCACAGTCACGAGTTCATAGAGAAAGCAACTGCACATCCGGCGTTTATCATACACCGATCGCTTCAATATAAAAACGGCGTAAAACGGACATTTCAACTATTAAGGTAGACGCCATTTGCGTCATTTTGGTCTTCATCAGACGATGGAATTTTTAATTTATTTTTTATGCCTACATTTAGCCTCTTTTTAATTTATTTTTTATGCCTACATTTAGCCTCTTTTTTTCAATGACCTCGCAGAATTTCTTGAAACTTTCTGCGAATCGTTTAACAAACTTTGGTGAAACCATCGCGAAGATGCTCTTTTTTTCGTACCACCGATTCTTGAAGAATAATTCAAAAAATTCAAAATGGAATTTTTTATTTATTTTTTGTGCCTACATCCAGCCTCTTTTTTCAATGACCTCGCAGAATTTCTTGAAACTTTCTGCGAATCGTTTAACAAACTTTGGTGAAACCATCGCGAAGTTGCTCTTTTTTCGCACCACCGATTCTTGAAGAATAATTCAAAAAATTCAAAATCGAATTTTTTATTTATTTTTTGTGCCTACATCCAGCCTCTTTTTTCAATGACCTCGCAGAATTTCTTGAAACTTTCTGCGAATCGCTTAACAAACTTTGGTGAAACCATCGCGAAGTTGCTCTTTTTTCGCACCACCGATTCTTGAAGAATAATTCAAAAAATTCAAAATCGAATTTTTTATTTATTTTTTGTGCCTACATCCAGCCTCTTTTTTCAATGACCTCGCAGAATTTCTTGAAACTTTCTGCGAATCGCTTAACAAACTTTGGTGAAACCATCGCGAAGTTGCTCTTTTTTCGCACCACCGATTCTTGAAGAATAATTCAAAAAATTCAAAATCGAATTTTTTATTTATTTTTTGTGCCTACATCTAGTCTCCTTTTTTCAATGACCTCGCAGAATTTCTTGAAACTTTCTGCGAATCGCTTAACAAACTTTGGTGAAACCATCGCGAAAATGCTCTTTTTTTCGCACCACCGATTCTTGAAGAATAATTCAAAAAAATCAAAATCGAATTTTTTATTTATTTTTTATGCCTACATCCAGCCTCTTTTTTCAATTACCTCGCAGAATTTCTTGAAACTTTCTGCGAATCGTTTAACAAACTTTGGTGAAACCATCGCGAAGATGCTCTTTTTTTCGTACCTCCGATTCTTGAAGAATAATTCAAAAAATTCAAAATGGAATTTTTCATTTATTTGTTGTGCCTACATCTAGCCTCTTTTTTTCAATGACCTCGCAGAATTTCTTGAAACTTTCTGCGAATCGTTTAACAAACTTTGGTGAAACCATCGCGAAGATGCTCTTTTTTTCGTACCACCGATTCTTGAAGAATAATTCAAAAAATTCAAAACCGAATTTTTTATTTATTTTTTGTGCCTACATCCAGCCTCTTTTTTCAATGACCTCGCAGAATCTCTTGAAACTTTCTGCGAATCGTTTAACAAACTTTGGTGAAACCATCGCGAAAATGCTCTTTTTTTCGCACCACCGATTCTTGAAGAATAATTCAAAAAAATCAAAATCGAATTTTTTATTTATTTTTTGTGCCTACATCCAGCCTCTTTTTTCAATGACCTCGCAGAATTCCTTGAAACTTTCTGCGAATCGTTTAACAAACTTTGGTGAAACCATCGCGAAGTTGCTCTTTTTTCGCACCACCGATTCTTGAAGAATAATTCAAAAAATTCAAAATCGATTTTTTTATTTATTTTTAATGCCTACATCCAGCCTCTTTTTTCAATGACCTCACAGAATTCCTTGAAACTTTCTGCGAATCGTTTAACAAACTTTGGTGAAACCATCGCGAAGATGCTCTTTTTTTCGTACCACCGATTCTTGAAGAATAATTCAAAAAATTCAAAATGGAATTTTTTATTTATTTTTTGTGCCTACATCCAGCCTCTTTTTTCAATGACCTCGCAGAATTTCTTGAAACTTTCTGCGAATCGTTTAACAAACTTTGGTGAAACCATCGCGAAGTTGCTCTTTTTTCGCACCACCGATTCTTGAAGAATAATTCAAAAAATTCAAAATCGAATTTTTTATTTATTTTTTGTGCCTACATCCAGCCTCTTTTTTCAATGACCTCGCAGAATTTCTTGAAACTTTCTGCGAATCGTTTAACAAACTTTGGTGAAACCATCGCGAAGATGCTCTTTTTTTCGTACCACCGATTCTTGAAGAATAATTCAAAAAATTCAAAATGGAATTTTTTATTTATTTTTTGTGCCTACATCCAGCCTCTTTTTTCAATGACCTCGCAGAATTTCTTGAAACTTTCTGCGAATCGTTTAACAAACTTTGGTGAAACCATCGCGAAGTTGCTCTTTTTTCGCACCACCGATTCTTGAAGAATAATTCAAAAAATTCAAAATCGAATTTTTTATTTATTTTTTGTGCCTACATCCAGCCTCTTTTTTCAATGACCTCGCAGAATTTCTTGAAACTTTCTGCGAATCGCTTAACAAACTTTGGTGAAACCATCGCGAAGTTGCTCTTTTTTCGCACCACCGATTCTTGAAGAATAATTCAAAAAATTCAAAATCGAATTTTTTATTTATTTTTTGTGCCTACATCCAGCCTCTTTTTTCAATGACCTCGCAGAATTTCTTGAAACTTTCTGCGAATCGCTTAACAAACTTTGGTGAAACCATCGCGAAGTTGCTCTTTTTTCGCACCACCGATTCTTGAAGAATAATTCAAAAAATTCAAAATCGAATTTTTTATTTATTTTTTGTGCCTACATCTAGTCTCCTTTTTTCAATGACCTCGCAGAATTTCTTGAAACTTTCTGCGAATCGCTTAACAAACTTTGGTGAAACCATCGCGAAAATGCTCTTTTTTTCGCACCACCGATTCTTGAAGAATAATTCAAAAAAATCAAAATCGAATTTTTTATTTATTTTTTATGCCTACATCCAGCCTCTTTTTTCAATTACCTCGCAGAATTTCTTGAAACTTTCTGCGAATCGTTTAACAAACTTTGGTGAAACCATCGCGAAGATGCTCTTTTTTTCGTACCTCCGATTCTTGAAGAATAATTCAAAAAATTCAAAATGGAATTTTTCATTTATTTGTTGTGCCTACATCTAGCCTCTTTTTTTCAATGACCTCGCAGAATTTCTTGAAACTTTCTGCGAATCGTTTAACAAACTTTGGTGAAACCATCGCGAAGATGCTCTTTTTTTCGTACCACCGATTCTTGAAGAATAATTCAAAAAATTCAAAACCGAATTTTTTATTTATTTTGTGTGCCTACATCCAGCCTCTTTTTTCAATGACCTCGCAGAATCTCTTGAAACTTTCTGCGAATCGTTTAACAAACTTTGGTGAAACCATCGCGAAAATGCTCTTTTTTTCGCACCACCGATTCTTGAAGAATAATTCAAAAAAATCAAAATCGAATTTTTTATTTATTTTTTGTGCCTACATCCAGCCTCTTTTTTCAATGACCTCGCAGAATTCCTTGAAACTTTCTGCGAATCGTTTAACAAACTTTGGTGAAACCATCGCGAAGTTGCTCTTTTTTCGCACCACCGATTCTTGAAGAATAATTCAAAAAATTCAAAATCGATTTTTTTATTTATTTTTAATGCCTACATCCAGCCTCTTTTTTCAATGACCTCACAGAATTCCTTGAAACTTTCTGCGAATCGTTTAACAAACTTTGGTGAAACCATCGCGAAGATGCTCTTTTTTTCGTACCACCGATTCTTGAAGAATAATTCAAAAAATTCAAAACCGAATTTTTTATTTATTTTTTATGCCTACATCCAGCCTCTTTTTTCAATTACCTCGCAGAATTTCTTGAAACTTTCTGCGAATCGTTTAACAAACTTTGGTGAAACCATCGCGAAGATGCTCTTTTTTTCGTACCTCCGATTCTTGAAGAATAATTCAAAAAATTCAAAATGGAATTTTTCATTTATTTGTTGTGCCTACATCTAGCCTCTTTTTTTCAATGACCTCGCAGAATTTCTTGAAACTTTCTGCGAATCGTTTAACAAACTTTGGTGAAACCATCGCGAAGATGCTCTTTTTTTCGTACCACCGATTCTTGACAAATAATTCAAAAAATTCTAAATCGAATTTTTTATTTATTTTTTGTGCCTACATCTAGTCTCCTCTTTTCAATGACCTCGCAGAATTTCTTGAAACTTTCTGCGAATCGTTTAACAAACTTTGGTGAAACCATCGCGAAGATGCTCTTTTTTTCGTACCACCGATTCTTGAAGAATAATTAAAAAAATTCAAAATCGAATTTTTTATTTATTTTTTGTGCCTACATCCAGCCTCTTTTTTCAATGACCTCGCAGAATTTCTTGAAACTTTCTGCGAATCGTTTAACAAACTTTGGTGAAACCATCGCGAAGTTGCTCTTTTTTCGCACCACCGATTCTTGAAGAATAATTCAAAAAATTCAAAATCGAATTTTTTATTTATTTTTTGTGCCTACATCTAGTCTCCTTTTTTCAATGACCTCGCAGAATTTCTTGAAACTTTCTGCGAATCGTTTTTCAAAATGGAATTTTTTATTAATTTTTTATGCCTACCGGTTCTTGAAGAATAAATCAAAATATCGATCCAATTGTGATGGAGTCGAGAAAACACTTCCGTGGGATGGAAAAAAAAATTAATGACTCATATTATGAGCATCCCAAGTTGGCAAACTTTCGATGCTAATATTTAACTCACGATCAAAGAGAGAAAGATGTTGATTGTAAATATATGCAGCTATGTGTCGATGTGGGATGAGTTGGAAAGTGATTCATTGTCGAAAAATTTGACATATCATTTGGCAAAGGAATCGGCAAATTTTTTATTGTGAAAAAATGGCGGGAAAAACGATATTTTCAAATATTTCTCGTTGAAAAATCAAAACCTCGCGATATTTTACGAAATGCTCATTTCTTAATGATCTTGGTGAATTGCCGATCAATCTTCTGATTTTTTTTCAACCCAAACTGTTGACAGTCACGCTAATTGTGTTCGTCGCGTGACAAATCATTTCATGCGATCATTTTATGCACTGCGTCCTGTCATTTGTTTGTTTTTCTTCTTCCAAGACTAATGATGTGACATTCGCATTTCGGTATACAGTAGAAACCCGATTCTGATCCCGATCTTCGATCAATCGAAGCTTCACGATTAAACAATGTACCAGGATTTGTTAACTGTTGCACCGAGAAAAAGGTTTGGTGAAGTGAAAAAAATTTGGCTTCAATTAACTGAACCCGGCGATTACGGGTGGCGAACAAAATGTGTAATTAAGTTAACTCAAAACGTGTATCAAAATGGAAACAAAAATTGCATTCCCATAAATACATATGTCCTTGACCCAACAGATTTAAGAATCCGTTCAATTGAAAATTGCATTGTTTTGATTCTGTATTTGGTAAAATGCACTCAATAAGCGATTGCATAACCAAATGGTTTAGTTGAATGAACAGTTTATATTTTCTATGCAATGCGAATGTTGTTGACAGGAAAAAAAATGCATTCAATATAAAGCTACAAAATTTCAATTGAATTAACAAAACATTAGACGATGTGCAATATTTTTTTAAGCTACGAGGGCTTTTACTTAACTAATTGATCGTGAGATTAAACAGTTAAGTGAAAAGGTAACTTATTTATCGTTACCCCCATAAAGAGCACGAGGGCCACCAAAGTGCAATGGTGATCTCATTCAAATATGTAGTCTTTAGTCCATAGAACTGCGCGACCACAGAGCGCGGGTAATGTTCCATCAATTTAAGGGTGGGGTAAAGTTAATTCGGCGAAAAAAGGCATGTTTTTAAGATTTTTTTTTGGCGTAACGGGTAGTGTTCGTTTATTGAAAAATTTACATATAATAAAGTAACATTTGAATAACATTCTCCTAAATTTGCATTGCAAAATATTCAAAATTGAACGAGTGAAAATTAAACCCCGGAGGCGCCTCGAAAAAAAGTTGGTTCGCGGTGTACACCATAACTCGCAATAGAATCATCTAAAACAAAAAAATCAAAATGCATTCGTCAAAGGAGATGTTTCTCGAGGTAATGACGGGAGGATTTTTTTTTTCGATTTTTCGATTTTTCGTAGCACTTGGGAGCCAAAAACCCGATTTTCGCTAAAAAAAATCGGCTAATTTGTTGTTGAAAAATTAGTAATTATTAAAAAAAAACAAAAAATCTCTCGACAATACCTGGTGAATCATGTGAAGAAGTACTGTGCAAAATTTCACAGCGATTGGTCCAGTAGATTTTGAGTCCCGTAGTAAAAAACTCCATTGAATCGCCAATGGCAACCAATGGTCCTCATACGACTCCATTGGACAATGAATGGGGACCCATTGAGATTTCCGCATTTTTCAATGGCGTATAGGAACGACCATTGATCAGTGAATGGATATCCATTGAAAAGTCACCATTGCCCAATGACGTCCATTGGACAGCAAATGCGGATGAACCGAATGATCACCATTACTCAATGATGCCCATTGGAAAGCAAATGCTGATGGACCGAGCCACCAGCATTGCCCAATGGTGTCCATTGGAAGGAAACATTGTCGATTGGATGAACGAAATGATCAGCCTACCCAATGATGTCCATTGGGAAGTAAATGAGGATGCACTGAATGATCAGCATTACCCAAAGATGTCCATTGGAAACCGCGTCGCGTTAGTTCCGAGACTTGGCGCAAGATGTCGCAGGACGGCAACCCGCTGAACTCCCATACGAATTATGCGAAGAGTATGCTTATCTAGACGAGTGTGAGCACGGAATATTAGCAGAAGTCGGTGTCCAAAAAATCCATGCAAGGAGTTCTTGCCGACTGGTGCCCATGGGATAATCCCTATTCCGTTTGAAGTGGGGAAGTCAATCCTCATTGGAAAATCCCTATTCGATTTCAAATGGGGAATTCAATGGATATTTTTATCGTTAACCAACAATTTCCAAAAATAGTTGGTTAATTCCTGCATCCATTTTTTTTACGTTTTCTTCATAAAAACTTAAAATCGAGGTGGAAGCGGAAGCCTGGACATCATGAGTGTTGGTTCAAAAATTTTCATCTTTGACACTGGATTTTTGAGAATTTGTTCAGATTTTTAAATTACGGCCCTCGAGGTTTTTGAAAAAAATGTTCAAAAAATCATAACGTACTTAAATTTGGTTTTAAAAATCTGAATAAAATTTTGAATGCTATATTGAGTTGGAAGAATCATATAAAAAATCGTAAATGTAATCAGGGAAGTCGAGGGTCACACTCAGGCCGCCTTGGTATGGAATGCCCCATATATTTCTTTACTAAAAATAAACTGTTTCCTCAGTGTGAGTCCTTAACTTATTGGAAGCCTTCACATCAGCTGGTGTGTATCCTCAAATAATACGGATGTGTTCTGATTATATATGTGCAATCAAAATCAATAATGACAATCAATCAATCAATCAAATAATCAATCAATCAATCAACCAATCAATCAATCAATAATCGCGTGGAAACGCGATTCTTTTATGGAAAACACGATTGTTTACCTGTTGGAAACTTTTAACGAGCAAAATTTTCCGGAAACCAGTGCATTTTTCGTGTTATCCTCAAGGCTCAATATATGGAGCATTCCATCCCAAATCGGACAGTTTGAAAACTTTTTTTTTTAATTTCTTCAATTTTTTTATATTTTTGAGTACCCATCAAAAGACCCTTCCTGTTAAATTTTGAGATTTTTTTGATTACCCGTTCAAAAGATATAAAATCAATCTTAATCGTCGTGAATTTTTTACACGACCTCCTGAATACTTCATGTAAAAACAAATTAAATTTTCAAAATTCTATCATCATTACTTCAACCTCCTTAAGGGTTAAAATGAAAAATGATGAGAAAATTCTGAAAATTGGGTATGTTTTTTTATGAAGTATATAAGAGGTCGTGCAAAAATTTGACGACGATTATAGGAAGCTCGTTATTAAAATATTAACATTTTGTTAAGAACAATTTTTTGAACAAGTAAAAAATATATATATCAATAAACTTCGTTTTGTTTCTGTTGCTTTCAATATAGTGTAGATATTAAAAAATTGAGGGGTCGAAAAAAAAACTTATCGCAAAGTTATATCAGTTTCCATAAGACTACATTTAATTTAATTTAATTTGTTAATGTTAATCGTTCGATAACGAGCTTCCTAATCGTCGTGAAATTTTTACACGACCTCTTAAATAATTCATCCAAAAACATACCAAATTTTCAGAATTTTCTCATCATTTGCGATTTGGGACTCAACATCCTTAAGCATGCCAGAACTCTATTTTATCGGCTTTAAGGGGTTATATAAATTTTTTTTTTTTAAGTTGAATAATTTGTCATTAATATTGACGACGATTTCAATTTTTTTCCATTTTCAAGACTTGAAAGACTTGAGAAATTGACTGCTGATAAATATTTTGAAAAAAATTGAAAATCAGTGCATATTCTTGAGTATTTAATGGGACTAGATCAAAAAAAGTAATTTTGAGTCAGTCGCGCTAGCTGTTCAACTAAATTCAAATATCAACTCACAATGTTACCTACATAATTTCGAAAATATAAATTTCAAAAAAATACGAAAAAAAATTGTTTTTCAATTTCGAGAGGCTTTGTTGCTTCTTTCTTAACGGGTTTTATAATCATAAAGAATTGATAAATAAAAATTGTACAGCCTCTTTTTAGCGGCAGATACACTTCCGAATATTTACCATAATTATTATTAATAATAATAATAAATAATAATAAAATACAATTATCGAGGTTTAACGGGTTTTACGCAGTCAGGAAGTCGAAAAAAAACGATTTATATCACTCAGTACAATAATGGACGCTTTTACGTCCGCAAGCGGACGTGAAAACGTCCATATTGCACCTCGTGATATAAAATATCGTACATTACTCGTCAGAAAATGTTTTTACGTCCTCGTGATGTAATGTACTATTTTCAAGATTTTTTTCTGAAAAGACATTTTAAATAATTTACGGCCAAATTTATATACATATTTTTGTAACTTTTAACTTTATTTTGAAATTTTTATTTTCAAAAAATAATGATTCTTGAAGCCGCTATAGGCGATTTTTTAGAGTCCTCTAAAAGGACCTCTAAAAAAAGGCGTTTTGCGGTGAGAATGATATCTCTGGATTGGATCATCCAAAATAAAAAAAATGAAGATTTCGTTAATACAAGATATACTATTTTAGTATCAAATCGAGGGAATAAGCAAAGTAGTTATTTTTAACAAAATGGCGGCTTCTAAACAAAACGATTTTTGATGCAAATTTCTGCAATTGTTTATAAAATGTAAAATATTTATCGGTAAAAAAAACCTTCGGTCAATTACTAAAAGATATATTAAAAAACACAGTTTTGAAATAAATGCGTTCAAAGTTTGAAAAGCACTTTTCACATAGTAACGACGATTTTTTTGTGTACTTATATGTACTTAAATATATAAACATTACAAAAATGACATAAAAAAATGGCTTTTTTGAAAATTCTGACTGCGTATAACCCCTTAATGAACTGTTAACTTTCTAAGTGATAGAAAATTTATCGCTGATCTCGAATATATTTAAATAATTTAAAAACAAACTACATTGTTCAGAGGAGTTACGCGCATTAGCAACGACAAACGGGGTTCTACTGTAGACTAGAAATATTTGTCTCTAACTATTGCACTTCCGTCTCCATTGTGTAACACGAACGATTCCGCATTGAACTTTGGTTTTTGTCGCTGATTTTTATCATTTTCGTGAATCTTATTCAGAGTTTCTACAATACGTGAAAAAGATTTCTATCATATGGATATATGTTAGGGTGGTCCTTATTCAGTGCTCGGACGAATTTCGTATCAGATGCCCCCAAATCGACTCCAAATAATTCAAAAACAATACCATAATTTTTTCAGATTGTTTTTGAATTATTTGGAATCGATTTGGGGGGCGTCTGATAAAAAACTCGTCCGAGTTCTGAATAAGAACCACCCTAATATACAATACAGATGTAATTTTTGTCCACTGAAATTTCATTTACTATAATAATTAAATAATTACAAATTCATTACAATTGATATTATAATTAATTAATAAAAGCATATCAATGAAATTTTATGATAATTATTGATTGGTGGATAAATTGATGGGACAAAAAATTTGTCGACGCATCGTTAATGCTTGCAACAAATTTTTGCGATTGTCAATCGTTGGCGAACATTTTGAATTATCGTCGCAAATGATCCCTGGAGACCGAGTGCACTCCTTGAACGAAGTGCATAATATAATCTTGCAGTCGAGCCTTCACGGTATTATACACGCTGATACATGGCATAACGAACGTTGCGGCTCTTTTTTTTCCTCGAGATTATGAAGAATCGTTGAAAGAAGTTTCGGTCGAAGACGTGGACGTGAAATATCAACTGACAATGAGCAGTAGATATTTCTCTGTGTTGAAAGCAATTGCACGGAAAGCAAATAATTCAAGAATTCGTGACTGTAATTTGAGCATGTTAACATGAAAATTATCAACAATTTATCAAATGTAAGATTATCAGAAAGAAGAGAAATTTGTTGCGGGTCGATGGTGAAAATAAAAATTTGAAAATCTTCTTCTCCAATACGTTTTTTCCGCCAAATTGTCCCAAAGATCCCGGGGCTTTTGATGTAGGGCACGCAGTGTTGCCAGATCTGACGAAATGTCCTCAAATTTGGAGAAATTAGCGAGACCCTGAGGAAATTTTGAAGATTTGAAGAAATTACATAAAAATCTGAAGAAATTTTGAAGATTTGAAGAAATTACATAAAATTCTGAGGAAATTTTGACGATATTAGGGAATTACATAACAATCTGAAGAAATTTTGGAGATTTGAAGAAATTACCCAAAAATCTGAGGAAATATTGAAGATTTGAAGAAATTACACAAAAATCTGAGGAAATATTGAAGGTTTGAAGAAATTACATTAAAAAACTGAGGAAATTTTAAAGATTCGAAGAAATTACATAAAAATCTGAGGAAATTTTGAAGATTTGAAGAAATTACACAAAAATCTAAGGAAATTTTAAAGATTTGAAGAAATTACATAAAAATCTGAGGAAATATTGAAGATTTGAAGAAATTACACAAAAATCTGAGGAAATATTGAAGGTTTGAAGAAATTACATTAAAAAACTGAGGAAATTTTAAAGATTCGAAGAAATTACATAAAAATCTGAGGAAATTTTGAAGATTTGAAGAAATTACACAAAAATCTAAGGAAATTTTAAAGATTTGAAGAAATTACATAAAAATCTGAGGAAATATTGAAGGTTTGAAGAAATTACATAAAAATCTGAGGAAATTTTGACGATGTGAGGGAATTACATAAAAATCTGAGGAAATTTTGCAGATTTGAAGAAATGACACAAAAATCTAAGGAAATTTTGAAGATTTGAAGAAATTACATTAAAATCTGAGGAAATATTGACGCTTTGAAGAAATTACATAAAAATCTGGGAAAATTTTGACGATGTGAGGGAATTACATAAAAATCTGCGGAAATTTTGCAGATTTGAAGAAATTACCCAAAATCCTGAGGAAATATTGAAGATTTGAAGAAATTACACAAATATCTGAGGAAATTCTGAAGATTTGAAGAAAATACATAAAAATCTGAAGAAATTTTGAAGATTTGAAGAAAATAAATAAAAATCTGAAGAAATTTTGAAGATTTGAAGAAATTACCCAAAAATCTGAGGAAATATTGAAGATTTGAAGAAGTTACATAAAAATCTGAGGAAATATTGAAGGTTTGAAGAAATTACATAAAAATCTGACGAAATTTTGAAGATTTGAAGAAATATTACCCAAAATCCTGAGGAAATATTGAAGATTTGAAGAAATTACATAAATATCTGAGGAAATTTTGAAGATTTGAAGAAATTACAGAAAAATCTGAGGAAATTTTGAAGAGTTGAAGAAATTACATAAAAATCTGCGGAAATATTGAAGGTTTTAAGAAATTACATAAAAATCTGAGGAAATTTCGACGACGTAAGGGAATCCTACATAAAAATCTGAAGAAATTTCGCAGATTTGAAGAAATTACCCAAAAATCTGAGGAATTATTGAAGATTTGAAGAAATTACATAAAAATCTGAGGAAATATTGAAGATTTGAAAAAATTACATAAAAATTTGAAATAATTCTGAAAATTTGTAGATTATCACCTTTTATTACACGTATCTTTCCTTATCTTATTAATATCACACTTTTTTGGGATACGTTTTTGTTTCCTTGAATACCTTTTCTTTTTTGCATTGAATCTATTAATGTGTCAACGCTCAATGTGTTCACAAATAGAGCACCAAATATCAGTCTCGAACATTAAGTATTAAGAAAAAAAAGCCGAAGATATTTTTAAAAAATCTGAGGAATTCCTGCATTCAGATTTGAGGATTTTCATTTTGTGGACCTAGCAATACTGGGCACAATTTTTTAGGGGGGCCGTCGAATTACGATGAATTTGATGTATTCATCCATTTTTAGACCGATCCACTACAACAAAATTGAAAAATTTAAAAAAAAAAAAATATCTATTATCTAAAAAATAAAAAATAAAGTTTGTTTCGTTTAAAAAAAATAGTAGTTGAAAAATATAGAATTTATTTATTATTTAACGAATTTTTAATTAATCTATATATTTTTTATGTTAAACAAATAAACAATAACATTAATAATGATTTATGATAATTGTTTAAAAACGTAATGAAAATAAATTTTTTAAATAAAACATTGAAGTACGGTGAAGAATATGTGATAAATTATTTTTCACATTGATCACAAATATAGTGGTTAAAGTAATCTTTGTTTATAACAGCAGAGAAATCATGAGACCGCCCCTTACAATTTTTACACTGAATCCATGATTCCGAGTAAAGTCGATTACAATAAATACAATGGCAATAATTATTTTCAACGCTTGATCAATTAAAAAAAAAAATTCTTTTCTGTGATATATTTTCAAATTCATGTGTGATTAAAAAAAAAAATTATCATTTTTTAAAGGTGGGCCATCGTGCCCCATCCTCCCCTATTTTGGATTTATCTTCAATTTGAATAATCCTTCGTTTCCCAACACTTTCCATCCTACGATAGAGACTCATGAATAATTATAAATAATCGTCACTGGAAAATATGATTTTTTTTCGCAGGGTGACGACCCAACACGTGGAGGGAAATGAAAATTACCAGCTCCGGATTATCGTGAAAAGTCGAAAAAGCGAAAAATTTTCCGGACAGAAAAAACAAAGTCTCGATCACGAATTAAACGATACATTCCAAATTTTTTTCACTCGACCATTAGTCTATAAATATTTGGAAAAATTTTAATTTTAACGAACGCTCACATTTTGAGAAGTTAAAATGTCGAGATACGAGATAAACGACGATTTCGATCGGGAAAATCAACGAGAGGTCAGACTCACGGGTTTCAGTGTTCACGATGATACGTTGCGCAATGGAAATTTGAAAAATCACGACGTACCGAGAAACATCGAGGACAGACTGGGCAATAATGAGGATCCCGCTGGAGAACCTAAATTGTCAAATGGCAACGGTGAGTTTTCGAATCATACAATCCATAATCGCATAAAATATATTTCATATTATTTCATAAAATATATTTCAGTTTCAGTGCAATATCTTGAAAATTGCGGAAGTTAGATAGTTTACGCCATTTTTGCAAAAACGAAAAAAATCGATAAAATCTGAACACCCGTTAGAATTGAAACAAAAAAATTTCAAAACGAAGGGCAATTTGCGTTCGACAAGTGCGCCAAATTTCAGCTCGATATCTCGAAGCGTTCTCGAGTTATTAATTATTTACATCTGGAACTCAGGATGCATATGAGGCATTCCGCACCGATTCGACCTGGGTCTGACCCCTCACCTCTCCGATTTTGTCCGCAATTTTTTACGGTTTTGTAGTACCTCTGAAAATCACTCAGGATTTTTTTCAGATTTTTTTGGAGCTATTTGATTTGACTATAATTTTATAAACAAATTATTTTTAGCCCACATTTAAAAATCTGAAAAAAAAAAACAGAAAAATCCTGTTTTTTGTATGAAAAATTAAAAACGTTGAGACAATGTTGATGGGGGTTTCCTTTTGTTTATAACAAGCTTTATCGAAAAAAAAAACTTTAAATAGAAAGAAAAACCTGAATTGACTGGGCCCTTATCCAAACATCTTTTAAACACCTTCACTTTATACAAAAACATTTGGAGAACGGCCCACTCAATTCATGTTCCTCCTTCAATTTAAAAAAAAAACAAAAAACAAAAAACGAAAAAGCTCGTTATACACAGAAGAAAAGCTCTGCCTACTTTGGGAAGAATGGGATTCTTGAGATTTTTTTCAGACCTTAAATTTGGGTTAAAAATCATTTGTTTATAAAATTATAGCTGAGTCAAATCGCTCCAAAAAAATCTGAAAAAAATCCTGAGTGCTTTTCAGAGATGCTGCAAAACCATAAAAAATCGGGGACAAAATCGGAGGCCTGAAGGTTCAGACCCAGGTCGAATCGTCGTGGAATGCCTCATACACACACACACACACAAAATCTCGAAACAAAAAATTTTCCACGAAAACAAAGCTTCCTTTAAGAGGAATCGAAAGATATCGTATGCATCGGGCAATAATTGATAATGGAAAGATCCATTATGCCAACGATCAATTTCTTGGTCATCAGGCATCACTTTCCAGCATCACAAGTGACGCGTGTAATTAACATACTCTCATAATTGACATAGAACAATAACACTCTCGTTTTAATAGAACCATATAATTTCCCGACACCTCTGCTCGAAATTACCTCTTAATTGCATAGAAAACAGATCATCACTGTGCAATTATTCACATTTAAAAAAAAAAAAAAAAAAAAAAAAAAAAAAAAAAAAAAAGGTTGGGGAAAAATTGAAATCGATTCCACGAATTATGCGATATCACATATCCTTTTTCCTGCAAATCGCTCGAGAGATCGATTTTATAATGCTCTGGTAAATTGATTTTAACAAACGAGGCGCTCGCCGTTCCGTCGAAGGTCGCTCGGAAAAGTAATAAATTATATTCCCCCGACGCGGTAATGGAAGTCGAGAGGGAGATTATTGCATTTGCAATTAACAAATGGCGACTCGGTACTCCATTTCTGTTGGATTTCTTTTTTCAAGCAAAGTAAACGACGGAACGGGAATTTCGTAATTAAAATACTTAATTGCTCGTTTCAACTGTCTGTCGCTGAAGGTACAAAGATCCCATGAGATTTTGCCCTCTGGCAGTGTGATATATTTTGCGCTTCGTAAACGGTGTGATTGACCCAGCAAAGACAGTCACGAAGCGAGAAACACTGCTGGAAATTACTCATCCAATTATGTAACGATTTTATTATTTAATCCAGAGATCAATGGCCGTAAAATAATGATAATAATTTTTCTTCATTATTATTTTGTCTCATTTATATTGTTATTATTATTATTATTGTTGTTGTTGTTGTTGTTGTTGTTGTTGTCGTTGTTGTTGTTGTTGTTGTTGTTGTTGTTGTTGTTGTTGTTGTTGTTGTTGTTGTTGTTGTTGTTGTTGTTATTGTGTATATTATTAATGATATCACTATGTTGATATTTATATGTGAGGTATTCCATACCAAGCTGACCAATCCGTGGACCCGACCATTTATGATTTTGTTGAAAATTTTATATTTTTTTGTACGTACTAAAAGCAGTCTCTCAGAATTTTTTTAGATTTTTGTCTTAACCCAACTAATCACGATAATTCGTTCGAAACTTGACACATTCTTTTTTCAAATGCTCATAACTTTTAAAAAACCGGAGATATCAAAATAAAACAAAAGATCCTTTTTTCCGTCTTGAGTTGCAGTTTTATACAAAAAAAAATACAAAAAAAAATATCGATATTTATTTTCATACGTTTTTTGAAGTTTTAAACACAAAATATTTTTTTTTTCCAACTTGGACCCTTTTTATTTTTTTGAAAAAATTCACCACTTTTCAACAGACATTTTTACAGATACTGAAAAATTAGTAGTTTGTGCTTCTCATAACTTGTATTTTTTTTTTCTTTTTTTTACCACGTGTGAACTAAGGGATCTTGTTTCCTCCTTGAATTAAAAAATAGAAAAAAAATACTAGTTATGAATATCACAAACTGCTAATTTTTTTATATCTGTAAAAATGTCTTTTAAAACGTGGTGAATTTTTTCAAAAAAATAAAAAAGGTCCAAGTTGAAAAAAAAATATTTTGCGTTTAAAACTTCACAAAATATTTTTTTTTTTTCAACTTTGAACCCTTTTTATTTTTTTGACTAAATTCACCACTTCTTAAAACACATTTTTACAGATACTAAAAAATTGACTGTTTGTGATATTCATAACTTGTATTTCAAAAACAGAAAAAAATACAAGTTATGAATATCACAAACTGCCAATTTAAAAAAAAAAAATGCAAGTTATGAATATCACAAACTGTCAATTTTTTAGTATCTGTAAAAATATCTTTTAAAAAATTGTCAATTTTTTCAAACAAATAAAAAGGGTCCAAGTTGCAAAAAAAACCAATATTTTGTGTTTATAACTTCACAAAATTTTTTTTTTTCAACTTGGACCCTTTTTATTTTTTTGAACATTTTTTTCGAAAACTTCGAGGGCCGTAATTTAAAAATCTGAAAAAATTCTCAAAAATCCGGTGTCGAAAATGAAAATTTTTGACCAAAAATTCATTATGTCCATCAGGCTTTCGCTTCCACCTTGATTTTAGATTTTTATGAAGAAAACGCAAAAAAAAAGATGCAGAAACTAACCAACTATTTTTGGAAATTGTTGGTTAACGATAAAAATATTCAATCCACTTTTCACGGTAGATCAATTTCTGCATCTATTTTTTTATTTACGTTTTCTTCATAAAAACCTAAAATCGAGGTGGAAGGCAAATCGTGGACATCGTAAATTTTGGGTCAAAAATTTTCATTTTTGACACCCCAATTTTGAGCATTTTTTCAGATTTTTGAATTACGGCCCTCGAGGTTTTCAAAAAAAATGTTCAAAAAATCATAACATACTCAAATTTGGTTTTAAAAATCTGAAAAAAATTCTGATTGCTATTTTGAGTTGGAAGAATCATATAAAAAATCGTAATCGAAATCAGCGAGGTCAAGGGTCACACTCAGGTCGACTTGTTATGGAATGGCCCGTATGTTTCACTGAAAGAAAGATATAGTTGATTTTAATTTAAAAAAAACATTAAACAAACAAATTAATAACAGCAGATTCAAATAAATGAATACATTAAAGTAAATATTGCCCAAGGATCAAATGCAAATATAATTGATGGAAATAAAATTTTCTTTCAATTAATTAAAAAATTATCAAATAGACGATTATAGTACCTACGACTAGATCTTTTTTCTGGGTGTAAGTATCGAGGGCAATTAAAATCACGTAAAATCGTCCGTGTATGCGTTTTAAAGCACACAAACTTATGAAGGCAATTTATGAATTGGTCAAGGCATTTCTCGGAGCAGTCACCTGTGCGCGCCAAATAGGCTGACCTAGAGACTCGCATCTATCATAAGGTACTTATTACATCGTGGGTTTACTATACCGAGCGAGTGTAGCATCGATCAAACTGAGCAATTTTTCAATCAGTCGCCGGGACGAACACGCGCTGTATCCGTTAATATGCAATTCAGCAAAATCATGATCCATTTCAGATTGAATTGGGAGAATTGAAAATGTTCCTTTTCGATTCTATAGCAAATTTCGGGCCAATGGTCTCAATGCTGAAATTTAAAATTTACTAAAGATGACTTAAGAAGTTTCTAAAGCAGAGTTGTAAATAATGCATTACTGTATTTATTACCCGCCATTACAAAATACAAAAGTAATGTGTAATGAATGCGTGTTCCATTACAAATAAAAAAGTAATGTGTAATGGATGCATGTCCTATTACAAATAAAAAAAAGTAATGTGTAATGGATGCGTGCCTCATTACAAATAAAAAATGTAATGTGTAATGGATGCATGTCCCATTACAAATAAAAAAAAGTGATGTGTAATGGATGCACGTGCCACTACAAAAAAAAATAACGTGTAATGGATGCACGTGTTATTACAAAAAAAAAATAACGTGCGGTGGATGCATCTTCCATTACAAATAAAAAAAATAACGTGCAATGACTGAGTGCTCCATTACAAATTACAATTGAAAAAAAGTAATTTTGAGGGGAGAATATTCCATTACAAATGGAAAAATTGCTGTGCTTGCATTAGAAACTTGCACATTGCTGTTTCATTACTTTATTTCGCTCGAAACAAATTGAGATGGAAGAAAAGCAAGTGGGGTCTCACTGTAATATTGTTTGAGCACGTCATCAGTATTCGGAATCAATCGCGAATATTCGGACAAAGTTCGACTCAAGTGGGTCACTCAAGTGGTACACATTACTTTTTTATTTGTAATGATGCATGCATCCATTACACATGACTTTTTTTATTTGTCATAGGACATGCATCCATTACACATTACTTTTTTTCGTAATGGAACACGCATCAATTACACATTACTTTTTTTTTTGTAATGACACATGCATCCATTACACATTACTTTTTTAAATTGTAATGGAACACGCATCCATTACACATTACTATTTTTATTTGTAATGGAACACGCATCCATTACACTTAACTTTTTTATTTGTAATGACACATGCATCCATCACACATTACTTTTTTAATTTGTGATGGGACATGCATCCACTACACATTACTTTTTTATTTGTAATAGAACACGCATCCATTATACATTACTTTTTTCATTTGTAATCGCACATGCATCCATTACACATTACTTTTTTATTTGTAATGGGAAATGCATCCATTACACATTACTTTTTTTATTTGTAATGGAACATGCATACATTATACATTCCTTTTTTATTTGTAATGGAACACGCATCCATTACACATTACTTTTTTATTTGTAATGGCACATGCATCCATTACACATTATTTTTTTATTTGTAATGGCACTAGCATCCATTACACATTACTTTTTTTTATTTGTAATGGAACATGCATCCGTTACACATTATTTTTTTTCGTTATGGAACACGCATC
This sequence comes from Alloplasta piceator, assembly GCA_946863875.1. Taxonomy (NCBI): domain Eukaryota; kingdom Metazoa; phylum Arthropoda; class Insecta; order Hymenoptera; family Ichneumonidae; genus Alloplasta; species Alloplasta piceator. The sequence continues at coordinate 11,956,075 of OX333073.1, read as the reverse complement.
AATTACACATTACTTTTTTATTTGTAATGATACATGCATCCATTACACATTACTTTTTTTAATTGTAATGGAACACGCATCCATTACACATTACTATTTTTATTTGTAATGGAACACGCATCCATTACACTTAACTTTTTTATTTGTAATAGAACACGCATCCATTATACATTACTTTTTTCATTTGCAATCGCACATGCATCCATTACACATTACTTTTTTATTTGTAATGGGAAATGCATCCATTACACATTACTTTTTTTATTTGTAATGGAACATGCATACATTACACATTCCTTTTTTATTTGTAATGGAACACGCATCCATTATACATTACTTTTTTATTTGTAATGGCACATGCATCCATTACACATTACTTTTTTATTTGCAATGGCACTAGCATCCATTACACATTACTTTTTTATTTGTAATAGGATATGCATCCATTACGCATTACTTTTTTTATTTGTAATAGGACATGCATCCATTACACATTACTTTTTTTATTTGTAATGACACATGCATCAATTACACGTTACTTTTTTTATTTGTAATGGCACACGCATCAATTACACATTACTTTTTTATTTGTAATGACACATGCATCCATTACACATTACTTTTTTTAATTGTAATGGAACACGCATCCATTACACATTACTATTTTTATTTGTAATGGAACACGCATCCATTACACTTAACTTTTTTATTTGTAATGGCACTAGCATCCATTACACATTACTTTTTTTATTTGTAATCGAGCATGCATACATAACACATTACTTTTTTTCGTAATGGAACACGCCTCTATTACACATTATTTTTTTATTTGCAATGGAACACGCATCCATTACACATTACTTTTTTATTTGTAATAGGACATGCATCCATTACGCATTACTTTTTTTATTTGTAATGACACATGCATCAATTACACGTTACTTTTTTTATTTGTAATGGAAGACGCATCCATTACACATTACTTTATTATTTGTAGTGGCACATGCATCCGTTACACATTACGTTTTTATTTGTAATGGGACATGCATCCGTTACACATTACTTTTTTAAATTGTAATGAAACACGCATCCATTACACATTACTATTTTTATTTGTAATGGAACATGCATACATTACACATTAATTTTTTTTATTTGTAATGGAACACGCATCTATTACACATTACTTTTGTAATTTGTAATGTAAAACTTGTCAAACTCACATTGTTTAAAGTAATGGGTAATGCATTACTTTTACATTACTATTTTCACAACTCTGTTTTAAAGCTTATGACTTCTATTCTATAAATCACGTGACATTAGTAGAGAGTTTCATAAGTGAAAGTTTTTTTCATTATAATCAATCTTATATTGGTTTTTTACGCGATATCTTATTTCATAAAATTAATTTTCGCCATAAATCCTCCTGTTTATTGATTAACAATATTTTCAGGTATTCAGTCATTCAACTCTCTCTTTTTCTCGCGTTTACAGGTAAACACATATTTCTTTCACTTGAGACACTCACCTTTCGATATGGCCTAAAGTCCATGCTCACAGTCAACGAACACTCGTTTGCGTGGGTTAGTCCAAACATTGGTGCAAACCTGTCAAAAGAGGGTTTTTTTTTTCATCTTGGTCCCATGATCGAATCTCCTTTGGGTCTCCTTTCTCTTTCATCAGACATAATTTGCCTCGGTTTGGCAATCATTCGCGCGAGCAACGTTAACACTATAACTTTCATCACCACTAACATTTTTTTACCAACATAATCTGAATAGACAATGACAGCCCAATTTTTGTATGTAGATGATTTTTCCGTTCATTTGACGCTGTTAAATTTTATTTATTAAGTCCTATTTTCAATAGAACTTATATTGCAATTATATTAATGATTATAATATAAGTTGAATAATAAATTGAATTAAAATCATACTTAATCATATTCAACTCATATGTACTTAAATATAAATATAAATAAATAAATAAATATAATAATAATAATAATAATAATAATATAAATAATAATAGTAATAATAGTATAAATAATATATAAATAAATATAAGTATATATAAATTTTTATAAATTTATTATTTGTTCAAATCAACCAAGAAAGTTTTATTAGCTCAGATTTTTTGAAGTTTTTTTACAAATATCATAACAATAACGTACAGCATGTAAATTTTTTCGCTGATAACATTCATGTTTTGCATCTCATACAAACTATCAGCTCTTTTCTTTTTCTTTTTTTATTATTCTACTTTCTTTTTCCATCTCAGCACTTATTTTTTTGCTAACCCCGTAGTAAAAAAACTCCATTGAATCGCCAATGGCAACCAAAGATCCTCATACGACTCCATTGGACAATGAATGGGGACCCATTGAGATTTCCGCATTTTTCAATGGCGTATAGGAACGACCATTGATCAGTGAATGGATATCCATTGAAAAATCACCATTGCCCAATGACGTCCATTGGACAGCAAATGCGGATGAACCGAATGATCACCATTACTCAATGGTGCCCATTGGAAAGCAAATGCTGATGGACCGAGCCATCAGCATTGCCCAATGGTGTCCATTGGAAGGCAAATGCTGATGAACGAAATGATCAGCTTTACCCAATGGTGTCCATTGGGAAGTAAATGCGGATGAACTGAATGATCAGCATTACCCAAAGATGTCCATTGGAAACCGCGTCGCGTTAGTTCCGAGACTTGGCGCGAGATGTCGCAGGACGGCAACCCGCTGAACTCCCATACGGATTATGCGAAGATTATGCTTATCTAGACGAGTGTGAGCATGGAATATTAGCAGAAGTCGGTGTCCAAAAAATCCATGCAAGGAGTTCTTGCCGACTGATGCCCATGGGATAATCCCTATTCCGTTTGAAATGGGGAAGTCAATCCTCATTGGAAAATGCCTATTCGATTTCAAATGGGGACTTCAATGGCGAAAATGTCCTTGGGCAATTCGGCATTCATCTCCATTGGTTATTTTGGCAATGGGGAATGAATGGCGATTTTTCAATGGTGACGAATGGAGTTTTTTACTATATGAAAGAATCTCCATTGATTATCGCCATTCATTCCCCATTGCCTACAAAAACCAATGGAGATGAATGCCGAATTGCCTATGGGGATTTTCTTCATTGAATCCCCATAGGATAATCCCCATTCCGTTACAAATGGGGAAGTCAATCCTCATTGGCAAATCCTCATTCGATTTCAAATGGGGAATTCAATGGCGAAAATCCCCTTAGGCAATTTTTTAATGGCGACGAATGGAGTTTTTTACTATGGGACTTCAATCCATTCCCCTAAAATGCGCATAAAACCCTTTTTCCATTTTTCCCACCAACATATTTATTTTTTACGTTTCTTTTACTGCCAATTCGACAATTCCTTCTATCCACTCTTCTGCTAATTTTCTTGCTTTCTTCGCTAACAATTGCCAACTTTTTTGTATTTTTATGAATGATTCATTTTTTGATTTTTTTTTTTTGGTGTTGAAATTTTGGCGCATGACCCATGAATTTGTTTGGAACTGTTTTTCGCATGAAGAACTTATAGGAAGGAGTGTAAGCTTCAATTTCGTTTTTTTTAAACTTTCGCACGATTTTTTTTCGCAAAAATATTCATTTTTTTGCAAAAAATGCTCATATTTATAAAATGTAGCGTAACTCTAAAACTACTGTTTTTTCGTGAAATCACTAAGAAGGTAAAAAGTTGCATACACTCATTTTGGATTCAATAAAACAATTTGAGAATTTTTTTTCAATTTTTTTTTTCGCAAAATTTTTCCTGCCAACGAGATATTTTTTTATCGAATAATCGGGTCTCTTACCTCATCTAGAGGGGTTTTCCGATAAAAAAATCATTTAGATGAAGTTTTTCGATGAAAAAGCGGTGTAGATGAAGTACGACACCCGATTGTTTGAGATTAAAAAAAATCTCGTCGACAGGAAAAAATCTCGAAAAAAAAATTTCTTAACATAAATTCTGAAAAAATTTCATTGAATCCAGAATAATTGTATGAAATTTTTTACCCTCTTATTGACTTCACAAAAAACCAGTAGTTTCAGAATTACGCCACATTTCATAAATATGATCGTTTTCTGCGAAAATCGTGAAAATCCACAATTAACATCGAATTTTTTGTTCAATTTTTTAAATATAATACCTTGTACTGATTTGAAAAGATCCTGAAATTTTCAGAAAGGTGTTTTGTTTGTTTCAAAAATATGAATTTTTTTCATGTTGAGCAATCATGTAATTTTGTAATTTTGCGCAGTCAAAATTACATGATTGATCAACTTCACTTAACTTAGAGGTAAAAAAAAAATTTTACCAAAATTCAAAAATTCATATTTTTGAAAAACACATTTCTGAAAATTTCAAGATCTTTTAATATCAGTACAAGGCATTATATAAAAAAAATAAAACCAAAAATTTAATGTTGATCGTGGATTTTCACGATTTTGAAAAATTCAAAGTTCTCCAAATTCATCATTTTTCAAAAATTTGTATCGGAATTTTTTTTTTCGTAACCCCAAGTATACTCTCTAAAACGAACCTAGAACGATTTTTTCGTAACTATAATAGTTTTCGAAATATTTAAAAAATAAACTTGAAAAAATGGTGAAATTTCGAATTTTCGAAAAAAAATTTTAATTTTTTTCCCTTGTTAGAACTTTGTTTTATGATGAAAGAAAACTTCTGACCAAATTTCATCGAAATTGAAAGGGGTCGATTCCAAATATTGGACGATTTTACACGGAATGACCCATATTCAAAGGCCTTGCACATGCAACTTTCAGCAAGACGCATTCAAAAGTACTTTATACTTGTACTTGAAAAAAGTACTTCAAGTACAGAAAAGTACTTGAAATTTTAAAGTACAGTACTTCGAGTACAGGAAGTACTTGAAAAATTTAAGTACAATACTTGAAGTACTTTTTAAGTACTTTGTACTTGCAAGTATACTGTACTTCAAGTACCTGCAAGTACCGAGTACTTTCAAGCACTGCCCAGCTCTGATACTGTCCATTTGTTCATATTTTTATCGGATTTTGTGCACCGAAAAAAAGGTTTGGTAAAGTGAAAAAAATGTGGCTTGAATTAACTGAACCCGGTGGTTACGAGTGGCGAACGAAATGTGTAATTCAGTTAACTCAAAACGTGTATCAAAATGGAAACAAAAATTGCATTCCCATAAATACATATATCCTTGACCCACCAGAGTAGAGAATCCGTTAAATTGAAAATTACATTGTTTTGATTCTATATTTCGTAAAATGCACTCAATATGCGATTGTACAACCAAATGGTTTAGCTGAATGAACAGTTTATATTTTCTATGCAATTCAGATGTTGTTCACCGGCAAAAAAATGCATTCGATATAAAGCTAGAAAATTTCAATTGAATTAACAAAACATTTGATGATTTGCAATATTTGTTTAAGCTCCGAGGACTTACTTAACTAATTAACCATGAGATTAAACAGTTAAGTAAAAATTTAACTTATTTATCCTTGCGCCCATAGAGAGCACGAGCGCCACCAAAGTACAATGGTGATCTCATTCAAATATGTAGTCTTTGGTCCATAGAACTGCGCGACCACAGAGCGCGGGTAATGTTCCATCAATGTAAAGTTAATTGAGGACCCCGATGCAGGTAATACACTGGTACTTATAGGTGCTCGGTGGCTGTCTCGCTTGCGCGAGGGCGAGCGCCGATCGTCGCCACCATGCGGATCTCGGGTGAAGTGCCGAGATCGTGGTAGTTACTATACGTACTATCGACTAAATGTGTTGTGGCCGCATTGAAATATTTAGTCAAATTTATCAAACAATTTGATCGACTTGGAAGCATTTGCTATTCTTTTTAACTGGATGAATAGCTCAAATTAAAACTAGATTTTATTGATGAGACGAAACATACAGTTCAAACAATTTTATTTACTGCCAATAAATGACTAAATATTCGATTGAATGAGAAAACAAGTTGTTGAATCAATCTCGTTTGAAATCATTTTGATCCAATGTTGTTGCAATTGCGGTACACATTCGAAACAACGACGCCAGTTTTATTATTTCAACAACGCACCCAGAAAAAAGATCTTGTACATTTAACTACATCCTAGTCAACCCAAATTTTTTTTTTTTAGTTGTAGGCCGGCCTAATACAACTCTATTCATCTCAACGAAATTTTTTTTTTTTAATGTACTAGGAAAATATATTGCGGTCTAATAAATTTTTATTCAATATCAATAAATATTATTTCAAACTGAACAAATATGTATTTAAGGTAGAACGATACCATATATCAAAAAAGAGGGATTTTGATGAAAACTGGTAGATACGTTTGAAATTGACTAAAATGTTCGCTCGAAAAAATTCAACGGATTCGATCGAACCGTTTCTGAGAAAATCGAATTAGTTTTTTACATTGGATCTTATGGAAAAGGGTCAAAAACCGCAAAAAAACATTGAAAAAGTACCGTTAAAAAAGCCACTTTTTGATGAAACTAACACAAGTACATGAAGCAACTCTCAAGATCACTCCCGCAAAGTTTATAGCAATTTCATCGTACCAATAAGCTGCAATGTGCAAAAGAAAATTATTAAACGCAGTTTTTCTCTATCTTCTTCTATATCTATATCTATATGCGCAGCAGCCCGGCGCGGCGAACGCGCTCTCTCCGTGCTCTCGTATACCTATATACATGCGACTTATAATTTTTGTGCAGTTGGTAACAAGAGACTCTCCCCATGTTTAAGCATAGGAGTACCCCTCTCACCGCCTGCCCCGCAAAAGAGGTGTCGTTCTACCTTAAATGAAATAATTTTTTTTTAAATATTTACATAATATATATTTTTGAACATTTCAATCTTTGAATGTGTAGCTACACATGTGGAGTCTACAATTTCATCAAGCTTCGTCTTTTCTTTAACAGAAGGGAAAAGAAAAAAGACCCTTTTTTATGGGAAACCGTTTCGGGGATTCGACCATCTTGCATTTTGCCGCAATGTTCAATGTATTAAATATCCATACTGAAAAATAAGGATATCGAACATAGACGAGCTTGGAAAGGATATAGGCGTCGAGAGGCAGGTTCGCTTGCGCGAGAGGTAGCCATCTGACGAATTTTTGGGGAACTGACAAATCTGCAGATATGATCGGATGAGATTAGGGGTGAATATAGGTATTTAGTAACAACAAATAGAATTTTTCTTCGACGCCTGTTTCTCGATGACAGGGAATTCAAATAAATAAATATAGTGGAAGTAAATATCGCCCAAAATTGGATGGAAAGAAAATTTTCTCAAAAGTAACTAAAAAATAGACAAATAAACGATTATAGTACCTACGACTAGATCTTTTTTCTGGGTGCGGCGTAATCAATTCAAATATGTGACGATTGATTCAAACGAATTTTTCGTGATCGCAGCTGGGTAGTTGATATTACTAAACCTTTTTTTCGGTGTGGGTATTAAAATTTTTATGTTTGTCAGCTTATTCCGGTGATCTCTCAATGTTTTCCAGATCATTCCAGATTGCTAATTGCGACTCTGTACTATCCATTTACTCTCTACCTCCGTGTTGCATTCTTCTCTGAATCATATCCTCCGTTTCCGACGAATTTCTTCTGTATTCTTTGCAATGAATCATGACTAATCATTTTTACTCATCGTTAATTTGCAGCGTGCTAAATTTGCTACATTTGGCATACAAAAGACGAATAACAAGGAAAAAAAAACGCCTTATTTTCGTACGACGTTTCCAAATTTTATGAGAATATCAATTTTGTTTTTTTGTCATTGAGAGGTAATTATTTTTGTATCGATTATCAGTCGCAGGAACCAATATCCTCTTGTCTCTCTCGGGCGAGTCTCAGTTTTCGCAAAAATTAGAGCGATCGCCGTTTTTGAAAAATGCCCGCCGTAGCTATAATCAATGTCTCGGGTTGAACGATCTGCAAAAGTGCAAATTGTACCTGTACGACCGATAAGAAAGTGTGCAAAAAAAATTTGCGTTGCTTATTTAATAGCTCAATTATCGTCACTTTGAGAAATGCGGTCATAAATGTTCAGCTCTAATAAGCTTAAAAAAAAAAAGGAAAGCAAACTGAAAATAATTGACCGAGACACAGATCCTGACGTTTTACAAAGTAGAGGACAAGAAAATTGCTATTTTTGTTCTCCGTTTGAACTTTACCCCTGCACATCGATTTCACGTGATCCTGCGAGAATATCGATAATCCTTTTATTGCACTCCGTGCGTAAAGTGACCACTTCTCGCACGCTTCGCTTCGCTGCGCGTGCGAGAAGCGGGCACTTTACGCACTCGTGCAATAAAATTTCGTACGATACTAGTGCGAGAAACTTTTTCTCAACTCGTGTGATTGCAACATTCGCCTTCGGCTCATGCTGCAAACTCACACTCGTCGAGAAAAAGTTTCATCGCACTCGTATCGTAATGTACTATTATCAAACGAAAAGTTTGTCGATGAATTCGCCAATGTCAACAGGACGAGCTCGCCTAGTTTTTGTTCGATCATCCACGTGAAATCTGGCAGACGTGATAATTTTTTTTTTTTAAATTCTCAATCTCAGTTTAAATTACACAAACTTTCTTAACCCTTACTTGACACACTTCTGCACAACAACGTACTTGACACCAGAGTTGTAAATAATGCATTATTTTGATAATACATTATTGCATTTATTACCCATTACATTGCATAATGTGAAATGGACAAGTGTACTATTACAAAATACAAAAGTAATGTGTAATGAATGGTTGTTCCATTACAAATAAGAAAAAGTAATGTTTAATAAATGCACGTGCCATTACAAATAAAAAGTAATGTGTAGTGGATGAGTGCTCCATTACAAATTAGAATTGAAAAAAAGTAATTTGTAGTGGAGAATATTACAAATTAAAAAAAAAAAAAATTTGTAGTGGAGAATATTTCATTACAAATTAGTGTGTTTCTACGACAATTTGGAGCAGGTACTATTTTGCCCAAAGGTAACCCAGTGGACACAGCAATGTTGCAGCAATGTAACGGCAATGTTACACTGAGAGAAACAATTACTAGAACCAATAAAATAAAGTTTTGAAGGCAAAAAAATCATTTTTTTATTATTTGCCAAACATATTAGATTGGTTCCCTTATATATTTACTTGGTTCATTTTTTTCAGTCAATTCCATAAATCTCCGTTTCAATAAACGAATTTACTTGAATCTCACAATATGTTATCAATTATACAATGTTGTTTGAATCAAGAACACATTTTATCATTCCAAAGATGCATGTCTTTTAATACAGGAAGCACTGAAAAAAAAATTTGTTGAATCAACAAATTAATTAGTCCAATCAACAGGAAAAATGATTGATTCAATCAAATGCGTGTTTATTAATTGTTGCTAAACATTTTATAAAAAATATATAGCCCTTGCCAAATAATTTAATATGCATAGTTTAGTGACCCCAAAAAGAGATAAATAGAAAAAAAAGACAAATCTGCGCCAATTCTCCGATCTAATTTTTCTGTCCGACCGAGATTCGAACCCTCGACCCTACCTACCATCATACCTATCCTACCTAACTACCTAACACGCTACCTATTACGCTATCGACTACTACTATGCACTTGAAAAAAATTAGGAGTTATGAAGATTCGAATATAAGAAAACATTTACAAAACCAGTTTTTTAATTTTTAACAACTTATGTATACTATTAAAGTCTACTATAGAAATGATAGTTCTTTGCTTGAAGGAAATAAAAATTTCATCATTCCAAACAAATATTCCATTGGAATAAAATAATGTGTTATTTATTTTACTACAGCTTCTTTTCAAATAATCACAATCAATTTTATATCGAATAAATATTGGAAATAATAAAGAAATATTTTTTGAAGTAAAATAATAATGACTTCATTGCAAGAAAATAGTTTTTTCGAAAAAAATAATTTTGTATCGAATTCGTTTTTTAGATTCAAATAATCTCATGTTTATGATGCGATCAATGTAATTAATCCAATGAATACAAATTTAATCAAATCTATCATGCATTTAATTGTTACTATTAAATATATAATGGAGTAATAGATTCGTGAAAATATTTTTTTAAATGAAGAGTGATTTTCTCGGTTCAACAAATAAATAATCGAATTAATACTTTCATCTAATAAATAAATTCATGTTCTCAAATTCAGTAATTTTTTCTCTCAGTGTACCGTTCGTCACATGTAACATTACATGGACGTTACATGTAAGTTACAATTTCCTACTCAGCAATGTACCTATTAGTGTGTAACTTCCATGTTTTATTACCGAAATATAACATATGTTACGTTACTGTAATGTAACAAAGTTATATAGCAGTTATGTAACCTGCATGTAACAAAAGTTACATAACATGTTACTGGCACGTTATACAACATCAACGTTACATAGGAATAACATTGTAACATTACACGTAACTTCCATGTTATATTGCTGTAATGTAACAAAGTTATATTGCAGTTATGTAACTTACATGTAACTAATGTAATATAACATTGTTACTTGCACGTTATATAACAGCAACGTTACATAGGGATAACATTGTAACGTTACATGTAACTTCCATATTACATTGCGGCACCATAACGTGTTCACTGGGAAGTCTATCAATTTTTCAACGAAAATGATTTGTGTGTATCAAGTTTTTTTCAAGTTTATACTATCGTACTGGTAAATGTATGAACCGAATATACACTGATACCTACAAGTTTTTCTTGAATTGTAATTTTTACAAAAATGGAGTAAACATTACTCCAAAAAATCACTGTTCATACATTTACTACTGCCATAGTAACGTTAACAAAAACGATACACACAAATTATTTTCATTGAAAAATTAATAGACTTACCTTTGAGCAAAATCGTACCTGCTCCAAATTGTCGTAGAAACACACTAATTTGTAATGGAATATTCTCCACTACAAGTTACTTTTTTTCAATTGTAATTTGTAATGGAGCACTCATTCATTACACGTTATTTTTTTATTTGTAATGGCAGACGCAACCATTACACATTACTTTTTTTTTATTTGTAATGTAACATGCATCCATTACACATTACATATTTTCATTGGTAATGGAACATTCATTCATTACACGTTACTTTTGTAATTTTTAATGGAAAACTTATCCAATACACATTGTTTAGAGTAATGGGCAATGCATTACTTTTACATTACTATTTTCACAACTATGCTCGACACACTGGGGTCGTTTGTACCCCAGCGACACAAATTTTTATAAAAACTATACCATTTAATATTTTAACTTGCACATTTTTTAGAACTCCTTAAGAGGTTACTTTTCAAAGTTATACAAGATTTATAATAAAATATCAAAGTTAAATATGATGAAAAAATTTTTACATTAAAAAAAAATGAAAAAATGACATTTAAGAAAAAAATCATAACTTTTTTATTTTTCGACAAAACTGGCTAAAAATTTGACTGAGTTTGCTTAATATGTAGCACTACAAAAAAAAAATAGTAGCCTGGTGAACTTTAAAAAAAATATATTTATCCTGAAAAATTAAGCGAGAAACTTGAAGTAAAAAAAACTTTTTTTTAAAGTTTTGTACCCTAATGTGTCAATGGTTAAAACAAACGTCTCTTCATCGAACAACAATCATTGAAATTTTGTGGAAATCGTTAAATCCCGGAGTAAAAAACTCCATTGAATCGCCAATGGCAACCAATGGTCCTCATACGACTCCATTGGACAATGAATGGGGACCCATTGAGATTTCCGCATTTGTCAATGGCGTACAGGGCTGACCATTGATCAGTGAATGGGTATCCATTGAACATCAAATGCGGATGAATCGAATGATCATCATTACTCAATTATGCTCATTGGAAAGCCAATGCGGATGAATCGAATGATCATCATTACTCAATGATGCTCATTGGAAAGCCAATGCGGATGTATCGAGCGATCAGCATTGCCCAATGGTGTCCATGGGAAGGTAAATGCTGATGAACGAAATGATCCGCTTTACCCAATGATGTCCATTGGAAAGTCAATGCGGATGAACTGAATACCAAGGATACCCATTGAATAATAAGTAACTACGAATTATACAATAATGATCAACATTTATCAATAATGTCACTTCATTGACGACTGATCGAATGATGAGCAGCATTCATTAACGATGTTGCAATCCATATTCGAGGTTCAATGCAGAACAATTGAGCCCATCGATCGATGAGAATTTTTCCGAATGCGATATTTCTCAAACGGCGGTGAATTAATAAAATTAAGTAAGAGTAGATGTCGCTGATTCTCATATATGAACCAAATATTTTCTTCAATTGTAATAAATGCTGATGATTATATCGATGGTCAATCAGTTTAAAATATAATATAATAGTTTAAAATAAAATATAATATAATATATTTAAAAAAAATATATTATATACTGCTCATCAAGTGCGCGTACGTTTGGGATAAATGATTTTTAAAACCGTTTATTTTTAACATATACACATAATTTTATCAGTCCCTCTCAACTCGATTTGTGAGAGGAGAAACGTATATACTTTCATTATCAATCGTCATCTGAATACACTTACAATGTATTTTCTCAATTCTGAGCTTCAATAATTTCTATTAAATGTAATATATATGATTGCTATATGATTGCTATATATGATATATGTATGATATAATTATTGGTCGTTATGCTAATATTAGCATTATGATTAACCTTACTTACTTATAACTTACTTGATTATTTAATGTGTAATTCCATGTATATATAGCAATCACATGAAAGAATCTCCATTGATGATCCCATTTATTCCCCATTGCCCACAAAAACCAATAGAGGTGAATATGGCGAATTCACTAGGGAGATTGTCTCCATTGAATCCCCATGGGATAATCCCCATTCCGTTTCAAATGGGGAATTTAATGGCGAAAATGTCCTTAGAAAATTCGGCATTCATATCCATTGGTTTTGTGGGCAATGGGGAATGAGTGGCGAACAGCAATGGAGATTCTTTCGTATAGTAAAAACTCCATTCATCGCCATTGAAAAATCCCCATTCATTCCCCATTGCCAAAATAACCAATGGGGATTAATGCCGAATTGCCTAAGGGGATTGTCTCCATTGAATCCTCATTAGATAATCCCCATTCCGTTTCAAATGGGGAATTCAATGGCGAAAATCCCCTTAGGAAATTCGGCATTCATCTCCATTGGTTATTTTGGCAATGGGGAATGAATGGGGATTTTTCAATGGCGACGAATGGAGTTTTTTACTACGGGATGGGACACGATGAAAAATCAGTTGTATAAAATTGATGTCTTATTTTCCATTTTTTGAATATTCATGATTTTTTTGAAATCGCCTTTAGCCCAATTGGACGTGGAGAGAGGAAATTTCACAGCAGTGAGATGGATCAATCGCAGAATCAAAAAATCTTGTCAGATGAAATTGCTCTACAAGAGAATACCGATACTCGACTGGTTGCCAAAGTATCGAAGGGATTACATTGCCAACGATTTAGTTGCCGGTCTCACAGTCGGTCTAACGGTCATTCCTCAAGCAATTGCGTATGCCAACGTCGCGGGACTTCCCTTACAGGTTTGTAATGCAATTTGCATACAAACATGTCGCTATGAATCGATAATTCATAAATCAATGAAATGATAAAAATTACTTCTTCCAAATGAAAATATAACGGTATTTTTTATGATGTTAAAGCTTGCATCAATTAAACGCAACGGAAATAATGTATTTTTTGAAAAATTCATTGTACAAAGTTTCCAAAGTGAAACATCCTTGAAATGTATTTTTGGCTCGTCATCAAGAACTTGGGATGCTAAATGCACGAACAATCTCTAAAAATAAATTTTAAAAAAACTTATTTTTGATTTATTAATTTATTAATCGCTAATTTTTACAGCAGCATAAACAAAATATTAGTAACGATGAGAATAAAAACTAAATCCTGCAAATTATCGAGGAACACTTGAGAACGTTTTTATGTTTTGAATTTGAAAAAAATCAGTAAAGAAATTCCGGTTGTGTGAAAAAAAAGGAATATTAAATCGTATCAGAAAAAAGATCTAGTCGTAGGTACTATAATCGTTTGTTTGATTATTTTTTAGTTACTTTAAAGAAAATTTTCTTTCCATCCAATTTTGGGCGATATTTTACTTCCACTATATTTATTTATTTGAATTCCCTGTCATCGAGAAACAGGCGTTGAAGAAAAATTCTATTGGTTGGTACTAAATCCTATTCACCCATAATCTCATCCGATCGTATCTGGAGATTCGTCAGTACCCCAAAAATCCGCCAGGTGGCTACGTCTCGCACAAGCGAACCTGTCTCTCGACGTCTATATCCTTTCCAAGCTCGCCTATGTTTGATATCCTTATTTTTCAGTATGGATATTGAATACATTTAACATTGCGGCAAAACGCAAGATGGTCGAATCCCCGAAAAGGATTCCCATAAAAAAGGGTTTTTTTTCTTTTCCCTTCTGTTAAAGAAAAGACGAAGCTTTACGAAATTGTAGACTTCATATGTGTAGCTATACATTTAAAGATTGAAATGTCTAAAAATATATATTGTGTAAATATTTTAAAAAAATTATTTCATTTAACTACATATTTGTTCAGTTTGAAATAATATTTATTAATATTTAAAAAAAATTTATTAGATCGCAATATATTTTCCTAGTATAGGTCATTCAAAAAAAAATTTCGTTGACGTGAATAGAGTTGTATTAGGCCGGCCTACAACTAAAAAAATTTATTTGGCTTGACTATAGGATTTAGTTAAATGTACAAGATCTTTTTTCTGGGTGCATTATATTCAAAAAGTATGTACATTTTATATCAGATACATTTCTGTTAAAATTATTTAGCTTGACTAGGATTTAGTTAAATGTACTAGATCTTTTTTCTGGGTGTACAAATTAAAAATACAAAAGATATTTTTCATCTTTCGTGAAGCTTCTTTTGTAGGAGAGCCAATATTAATAAAATTTAAAAAATTGGCCAAAAAATGAGGAAACTATTAGGACCAATTTCCTTTGCAAGGATAAAGCTTTCTTTATGAGGAAGAGAGATAATAATCGACTGATAGACGAATATGAATTCATGAATGTATTCATTGATTTTTATTGATCTCCATTTTTTTGAGCTTGGAATTTTGAAAAAAACAAAAATTATTTTGCAGTACGGATTGTACTCATCCTTCATGGCATGTTTCGTCTACACGGTTTTTGGCTCCTCCAAGGACGTCCCGGTCGGTCCAACGGCGATTGCGGCGATTCTAACACGCGAGACACTGGCAAAGTCTCATCTTGGCCCTGACTTTGCCGTTCTTTTGACCTTCGTTTCCGGTTGCGTAGCATTGATCATGGGAATTTTGCAATTAGGTGAGGATATATATTCGATGCTGAAAGTGAACGTAAGCAATACAAAAATAAGTGAGCCATTGGTCACGAAAAACGAACAATTGCGTAACAAAGGAAATTCTGCCGAACAAAACATCCGATTGAATAACATCGTAATACATATAAAAAAAAAAGCGGAGGTCTATGTTCTACACATTTTTATTTTACACATGACATTTTCGGCACAACATTTTCTACACAAATTATTCTACACAAAAGAAATGGCAAGGAATATTATTCTACACAAGAGAAGTTGCAAGAAATATTATTCTACACCGGTTTCTACACACATTATTCTACACGGGGAGGACTCTATTCTACACATGATATTTTTTATACACCGAGAAAAAAGTTTGGTGAAGTAAAAAAAATTTGGCTTGAATTAACTAAACCCGGCGGTTACGGGTGGCGAACGAAATGTGTAATTGAGTTAACTCAAAACGTGTATCAAAATGGAAACAAAAATTGCATTCCCATAAATACGTATATCTTTGACCCAACAGAGTCGAGAATCCGTTCAATTGAAAATTACATTGTTTTGATTCTATATTTGGTAAAATGCACTTAATATGCGATTGCATAACCAAATGGTTTAGTTGAATGAACAGTTCATATTTTTTTATGCAATTCAGATGTTGTTGACCGGAAAAAAATGCATTCAATATAAAGCTAGAAAATTTCAATTGAATTAACAAAACATTTGATGATATGCAATATTTGTTTAAGCTACGAGGGCTTTTACTTAACCAATTAATCGTGAGATAAAACAGTTGAGTGAAAATTTAACTTATTTATCCTTGCGCCCATAAAAAGCACGAGCGCCACCAAAGTGCAATGGTGATCTCATTAAAATATGTAGTCTTTAGTCCATAGAACTGCGCGACCACAGAGCGCGGGTAATGTTCCATCAATTTAAAGTTAATCGAGGACCCCGATGCTGGTAATACACTGGTACTTATCGGTGCTCGGTGGCCGTCTCGCTTGCGCGAGGGCGCGCGCCGATCGTCGCCACCTGGCGGATCTCGGGCAAAGTGCCGAGAACGTGGTAGTTACTATACGTACTATCGACTAAATGTGTTGTGGCCGCATTGAAATATTTAGTCAAATTTATCAAACAATTTGATCGACTTGAAAGCATTTACTATTCTTTTTAACTGGATGAATAGCTCAAATTAAAACTAGATTTTGTTGATAAGACGAAACATGCAGTTTAAACAATTTTATTTACTCCCAGTAAATGACTAAATATTCGATTGAATGAGAAAACAAGTTGTTGAATCAATCTCGTTTGAAATCATTTTGATCCAATGTTGTGATTGCGGTGAATGCAGTACACATTCGAAACAACGACACCAGTTTTTTTATTTCAACAACGGGGTAATCAAATCAAATATGTGACGATTGATTCGAACGAATTTACCGTGATCGCAGCTGGGTAGTTGATATTACTAAACCTTTTTTTCGGTGTACAAAAGTTTCCACACAAATTATTCTACACAAGACTAATGGCAAGGAATATTATTCTACACAAAATTGTTCTACACCAGTTTCTACACACATTATTCTACACGAGTGAAGTGGCAAGGCATATTATTCTACACGGGGAGGACTCTATTCTACACATTTTTAATCCACACATGACATTTTCTACACAAAAATTACTGCACAAAGTATTCTACACAAGAGAAGTTGCAAGGTATATTATTCTGCGCCAAATTATTCTACACCGCTTTGCACACACAATTCTTCTACACGGGGAGGACTCTATTCTACATATTTTTATTCTACATATGACATTTTCTACACAAAAGTTTCTACACAAATTATTCTACACAAGAGGAATGGCAAGAAATATTATTCTACACGAAATTATTCTACACCGGTTTCTACACACATTATTCTACACGAGTGAAGTGGCAAGGCATATTATTCTACACGGGGAGGACTCTATTCTACACATTTTTACTCTACACATGACATTTTCTACACAAAAATTACTGCACAAAGTATTCTACACAAGAGAAGTTGCAAGGTATATTATTCTACACCAAATTATTCTACACCGCTTTGCACACACAATTCTTCTACACGGGGAGGACTCTATTCTACCCATTTTTATTCTACATATGACATTTTCTACACAAAAGTTTCTACACAAATTATTCTACACAAGAGGAATGGCAAGGAATATTATTCTACACGAAATTATTCTACACCGGTTTCTACACACATTATTCTACACGAGTGAAGTGGCAAGGCATATTATTCTACACGGGGAGGACTCTATTCTACACATTTTTACTCTACACATGACATTTTTTACACAAAAATTACTGCACAAAGTATTCTAGACAAGAGAAGTTGCAAGGAATATTATTCTACACAAAATTATTCTACACCGCTTTGTACGAACAATTCTTCTACACGGGGAGGACTCTATTCTACATATTTTTATTCTACACATGGCATTTTCTACACAAAAGTTTCTACATAAATTATTCTACACAAGAGGAATGGCAAGGAATATTATTCTACACGAAATTATTCTACACCGGTTTCTACACACATTATTCTACACGAGTGAAGTGGCAAGGCATATTATTCTACACGGGGAGGACTCTATTCTACACATTTTTACTCTACACATGACATTTTTTACACAAAAATTACTGCACAAAGTATTCTAGACAAGAGAAGTTGCAAGGAATATTATTCTACACAAAATTATTCTACACCGCTTTGTACGAACAATTCTTCTACACGGGGAGGACTCTATTCTACATATTTCTATTCTACACATGGCATTTTCTACACAAAAGTTTCTACATAAATTATTCTACACAAGAGGAATGGCAAGGCATATTATTCTACACGGGGAGGACTCTATTCTACACATCTTTACTCTACACATGACATTTTCTACACAAAAACTACTGCACATAGTATTCTAGACAAGAGAAGTTGCAAGGTATATTATTCTACACAAAATTATTCTACACCGCTTTGTACGAACAATTCTTCTACACGGGGAGGACTCTATTCTACACATTTCTATTATAAACCTGACATTTTCTGCACAAAAGTTTCTACACAGAATTATTCTACACCGGTTTCTACGCACATTATTCTACACGAGAGAAGTGGCAAGGAATATTATTCTACACACAGTTATGTATTCTACACGGGGAGGACTCTATTCTACACATTTTTATGCTACACATGGCATTTTCTACACAAAAGTTTCTACACAAGAGAAATGGCAGGGAATATTATTCCGCACGAAATTATTCTACACCAGTTTCTACACCCATTATTCTACACGCGAGATCTGGCAAGGAATATTATTCTACACATAATTATTCTACACGCCGAAGACTTTATTCTACACATTTTTATTCTACACATGAAATTTTTCACACAAAAGTAAAAAAAATTAAAAAGAAAAAAAACAACAAAAATAACGACGCATCACAATTGTCATTTGTTATAAATCATCTTTGACCACTATCTTGAACCATTCGGACCGATTGCATAACCCAATTCGTCGAAATAACGACGACCAGTCGTCCTTAAACATTCTTCTGTTTTTCATTTTAATTATACGCCGATAGCATCGTTTGTTGTTTCTTTGAAAATCCAAGCGGGAAGTAAAAAAAAAAAAAAAAGAAAACAGTTAGAATGAATAATTCATTCTCGTGATTGCACGATTGGCATTCCTCGACGTTTTCTCCAGTTTAAAGTGAAGAAAGAAAAACAGATTGAAATCTCCCACGCATTAAATTCAATAATTTTCTACGATCAAACTATATATAACTATTAATCCCACGAATTTATCATCGTGCAGCTGGACGAATGTATCACGAAGAAGGAGAGAAAAAAAAACGAATTGATCGAAGGTCAGTTTTGTGCAACCTCCGTTTGTGTCACGGTGAGACAATCGAACAAACTTTGAGGAAAACAAAACAAAAAACAGAGCGAAAAAAAAAATCTACTCTGTAACGAGGGATTGGTCATTTCACTTTTGAAAAAATGTCTCTATTTGTACCGTTAACGAGCCTCAGCTGACTAAACACGATTACGAGACAATTCTTACAGACCGGATGCATTTAATCTTCGGCACACTTTGAAAGACAATCTCTTTGGATTCATTTTTATCCCTTCTTTTTTCCGATTAAATTATTACCCATCGAACAAAGTGGGAAGAAAAATTTATTGAATTTAAAAGTAAGAAGTTTTACTCAAGTGCATGCAGCTATTATTGGCAATTACATTGTCACGTTGCGATGATGAATTATTGAAGTTTGAATGTAATTAGGAGGGTGGATTTTTCACCGATCATCGATCGATAGAATCGAAGAGACATTTTTCCATTCTGTTACGTTGTTTCTTATTTTATTATCACCGCTTTTTTTCTTCCACGTTCGTTTGTAGGTTTCCTGATTGACTTTATCTCCGGACCGGTCACGGTCGGTTTCACTTCAGCCGCTGCTGTCATCATAGCAACCTCACAGGTGAAGGACATTCTTGGCATAGAATTCTCGGCCAATAAATTCGTTCGGGTCTGGCAGATGATATTCGAGCACATCGGAGAAACCAAACTCTGGGATGCAGTTCTTGGCTTCACGTGCATGATCGTCCTCCTTGTCCTCAGGGTTAGTTTTTTTAATAGTACATTACATCACGAGGACGTAAAAATATTTTCTGACGAGTGATGTATGATATTTTATATCACGAGGTGAAATATGGACGTTTTCACATCCGCTCGCGGACGCAAAAGCGTCCATTATTGTACTGAGTGATATAATAGTACATTATGACACGAGTACGATAAAACTCTTCTGACGAGTGCAAGTTTGCAGCATGAGCCGAAGGCGAATGCTGCGCAATCACACGAGTGAGAAAAAGTTTTTCGTACGAGAGTGTCATACAACATTTTATTACACGAGGGCGTAAAAGCTTTCATTTAGTTTCACCTGTCCCGGTGTCTGCCTGTAATCAAATCTTTCAAGTTAAATTTGACCCACTTCCCGGTTTCCGATTGAGTTAAAATTTGTCATGCATATGTAAATCGGATGACAATGCAATATTATCACAAAAAATTTGCAAATTTTTTGCAAAAAAAATTGTTTCGCAAAATTTTTATTACAAATTTGCTTGAAAATTGGTTTGCAACAATAAATTTTTCGCATAATTTTTTGCCAAAAAAAATAATTCGCAAGATTGTTTGCAAAAAAATTGTTTTGCCAAATTTTGTTTACAAAATGGTTTTAAGCAATTGATTTACAACATTTCTCTACGAAAATTTTGCGCAACAGTCTTTTTCCAAACATTTTCTGAAAACATTTTTTTTGCATAAATTTTGCAGAAAAATGTTGCAAATTAATTGTGTGAAATTATTTTGTCGACAAATTTTGAAAAATAATTTTTGTGCATGAAATTTTGCGAAACATTTTTTTTGCAAAAAATTATGCGAAACTAGGTATACATCACTAAACCAATTATTTAACATCATAAATACTAAAAAGTAAAAAATAAACAAACGAAAGAAAAATTTTTTTTAAAGAAGCTTTTATTAGTTGTTAATAAAAAATAACTAAAAACTTAAAAATAAAGCTATTCCGATTGGAAATAAGTTTTCAAATAAAAGCGTGTTACATATTTTAACAGCAAGAGAAAAAAGAGGGTGTAACACGCTTTTATTTGAAAACTCATTTCCAATCGAAATAGCTTTATTTTTAAGTTTTTAGTTATTTTTTATTAACAACTAATCAAAGCTTGTTTAAAAAAAAATTCGGTCCTTTTTTATTCGATTAAGGCGATATTCTGGTTCGGAGACACATTTTGAGGCGTTTTGTCGAGCTCGAACAAAACAAAATATATTTTTAGAATTTTCTTTTTTACTACGCTACAATTAAGGGGTCAAAAAAATTTCCTAAATTTAGTGGTTTTTAAAAATGCTGTATCTTAGCGAAAAATGGTCGCATCGAGGTCTAAAAAGAAGCAATTTGAAGCCTAATAAACAAGGTATTCGGTCCATGCGATGGTTTGACTGGAAATTTTTTTTCCATGTCACTGCAGCCAAAAATGAAGTACACAAAATTTGCAAAATTTTCTTTCACACTATTTCTTAGGATTGCGCGAAAACTGTTGCATCGGAAATTTTTTTACCGAGAGATCTTGAAACTAGAAACTTGGAGCTTCAAAATGCTTTTTTTAGACCTCGATACGACCATTTTTCACTGAGTTGCAGCGTATATAAAAACCACTAAAAATTTAGGACATTTTTTTATCCCTTAATTTTTTCCATTTGTGTATTTATTGATATTTTGACAATAAACAAAAAAATTCCAAGAAATAAGAAAAATTCCGAGAAAGATTCTTAATCATTAACAATGTTGTTATAGCCCCTGTTTAGAAAAAAACGGAAAAAAATATTCGCAAAATGGCGGCTGTCTGAACTAAAAAAAGGCGTTTTTCGATTCTTTTTTTCATAGTTTTTAATTTTTTTAGAATAGAATTTAGAATTTTTTTTACAGTTATACATTAAATAATGTACATTTAACGCCGTAATAATATAGCTATAACTCCGCACTGAGAAAAAAGTTCAGTTAAAACAACTAAATCCATTTATTTTTAAAAAATTTAGTCGATTCAATATTAATTTGTTTGAAATAATGAAACTATAATTAATTTAACAAATGTATTTGGTTAACCATAAGATATGAGGTGAATGAAATTATTTGGTCAATTTCCAGATACAGTTTAATCCAATTTACACGTTACTGAGTTGCTGTACAGAAATATTTCGTTGATTTCTAGTATATTTTAACTAAATAAATGTAACTGTAACAAAAAAACAATTCGTATTTTCAATAACACTATTTCTTTGGTATAAAGATATTTATTGCACTCCGTGCGTAAAGTGACCACTTCTCGCACGCTTCGCTTCGCTGCGCGTGCGAAAAGTGGGCACTTTACGCACTCGTGCGATAAAATTTTGTACGATACTCGTGCGAGAAACTTTTTCTCAACTCGTATGATTGCAGCATTCGCCTTCGGCTCATGCTGCAAACTCACACTCGTCGAGAAAAAGTTTCATCGCACTCGTATCGTAATGTACTATTATTTGATTGAACTGAAACTTTGCGCATTCACGATTTAACCGATTTACATTATCTTGTCTTTGACATTATTTTATGAAAAGACCGCGACGTAAGTTTGGAATCCAAATCACGAGATAAATGTTGATAAATTTCGGATTTCATCGAAAAAAAAATCGCGAAATTAAGTTCACAGAAATCCGAAAGAGGGCGGCCCCATGTGGAATTCCTATGAAATAAACATTACTTTCATCAGACTTCTATCGAAACTCTCTGACAAGTCAGTAGCAATTAACGAAAACGTTGATTTGTGTCTCGCATTTGCATTTTGCAATTAATTCATACATTTAATTGATTTTAATCCACCAGTATTGGAAAAAGTTTGGACAGCGATTTTGAGTCGATAATGTAGGGCTCCAGTAATAATGTCGGTATTTAGCCTCGCCTTAACTAAAACTTCCACTGTATCTTTGTTGAATTACCAAAATGATCTCGTTGAACGTCCGGAAACAAACATTTGGTTGGGTCAAACAAATTTTTGCATTTTCAACAAAAAAATGTCCTCAGTGCGTAAATTATTGGAATTTAGAAATTTTCTTTCAAGTATATATTCTTAAAGGTCTAAACTTTAAGAATATCCACAAAAAAAAATATTTTTTCAAAATTCTCGACCAGAATACTGCCTTAACTTGACATCGATTTGGTCAACATTTTTTGGAATTTTTTTCTCAATATGTTTGTAATTTTTCTGAAACGTTAATTAATAAATTAGAAACATTTAGAAAAATAGTGTTCAAGTATGTACTGGACTCAATTCAAAATTGTCCCATACTTTTTGTCAACATTCTGAAACAATTTTCAATTTGGCGCGATTTCTAATCATCCAATCTCGTTTGAATTGAATTTGAAAATAAATTCTCGAGGCGTTTGGTTTGAAAACAAAAAATTTATTTTTCAAATAACTATATTTAAAATTTTCGGATTTTTGGAATTTGCAGCAATCTGTCTCCAATTTTTTTGCACAAATATACAAGGTGAAAAAACTTTCAATGTCGAATCAAAAAACAATGCCTGAAGCAAATTAATATTGGAAACAAAAATTTCTGTGCAAAAATTGTTTAAAACCCTCGTCTTTTGGTAATTTTGCAACTAACGAGCTTAAAAAATTGACGAAATTGTACAAAGTGACAAAAAGTGACTTTTGAGATATTGAAATTTTCGAATTTTTTTTTTAATCGTGCAAATTGGAAATCGGCACATCTCTTTATTTGTATTTGTCGATCGTCAAGCTTCCTTTATTAGTAAACCATAATCGATCGACATTCTTATCGTGAAAAGAGCTCAAGGAATTGCTCGTTAAGGAGGTTCGACGAACGATGTGAAAAAATGTGGAAATTGCTAATTTACAAGATTTTTTTAAATATTTTATATTCCAAAGTCGTTTTTTTGTCTCTCCTGATTGGATACTCTAGGATTAACGATTCAGAAAAAAATCTTTCTCATTGGCAATTATATGTGGATCATTCCATGTCAAATCGACCAAGAGTTGGAATCGACTTCTTTCAATTTCCATGAAATTTGGTCAGAAGTTTTCGTTTTCAATAAAACGAAGTTATATCGAAAGAAAAAAAATTAAATTTTTTTTTTCGAAAGTTATGTAAAATTCAAAAATTCACAATTTTTCAAATCTGTCAAGTTTATTTTTTAAATATCTTGAAAACTATTATAGTTACGAAAAATCGCTCTGAATTCGTTTTAAAGAGTATACTCGGGGCTACGACAAAAAAAAATATTCCAAAAAATTTTTTTGAAAAATGATGAATTTGGAGAATTTCGAATTTTCAAAAATCGTAAAAATCCAAGTTCCATATTTTATTTTTAGTTTTTTTTTTTAAATATAATACCTTGTATTAATCTTAAGAGATTCTGAAATTTTCAGAGAAGTTTTTTTTTATTTCTAAAATATAAATTTTTTAATTTTTAAGAATCGTTCAAATCCACAATCAACATTAAATTTTTGGTTAAATTTTTTTTATATAACACCTTGTTCTGATTTTAAAAGATCCTGAAATATCCAGAATGATGTGTTTTTATTTCAAAAATATAAATTTTTGAATTTTGATAAACAAAATTTTTTTATAGGGTCATTAGTTGAAATTTTTACTGCTCAAAATTACAGAATTACATTATTGCTCAACTTTACTTGACTTGGAGGAAAAACAAAAAAAAAATTTTTTACCAAAATTCAAAATTTTTTATTTTTGCAACAAAAACACACCATCCTGAAAATTTCAGGATCTTTTAAGATTAATACAAGGTATTATATAAATAAAAAAATAACGAAAAATGTAATGTTTATCGTGGATTTGCACGATTTTTAAAAATTCCAAAATTTATATTTTTGAATTAAAAAAAACACCTCTCTGAAAATTTCAGGATCTTTTAAGATCAGTACACGGTATTATATAAAAAAAAAAGAATAAACCAAAAATAAAATATGGAACTTGGATTTTCACGATTTTTGAAAATTCAAAATTCTCCAAATTCATCATTTTTCAAACATTTTTTTCGGAATATTTTTTTTCTTTCGTAGCCCCAAGTACACTCTTTAAAACGAATTCATAACGATTTTTCGTAACTATAATAGTTTTCAAGATATTTAAAAAATAAACTTGAAAGATTTGAAAAATTGTGACGTTTTGAATTTTGCATAACTTTCCTTTTTTCCTTTGGTACAATTTCGTTTTATTGAAAACGAAAACTTCTGACCAAATTTCATCGAAATCGAAAGGGGTCGACTCCAACTCTTGGTCTATTTGACATGGAATGACCCATACTTATGCAAATTTTTTTTATATCTTGACGTTAAAATCACATCGTTAATTTTTTTTCTCGATCGTTTTTTTTTTCGATCCTTCGACAGAAAGCGAAGGATATTCCGGTGGTATCGAAAGACACGAAAGTACCGTCGTTGCTCCAGGTATTGATATTGAAGGTTCTCTGGTTACTCTCGACAGCCCGAAATATCATCGTTGTCGTTGTTTGTGCCGTTGGATGCTGGATGCTCGAGGCGCATCTCGGCGCATCACCGGTCAGACTCACCGGTCACGTGAAGGAAGGTCTGCCGAGATTCGAGCCACCGCCCTTCGAGGCCAAAATTGGCAATCAGACCTACGAATTTGTCGATATGATATCGATTATGGGATCCGGTTGTCTCGTCATACCGATGCTCAGTCTACTAGAGAGCATATCACTTGCCAAAGCTTTTGGTGAGTAAAAAAAAGTTCCTTGGAGCATTCTGGTCAAAAAAAAAAAAAAGACTGGAAATTGAACATTTCCACATTGCTTCCGCATTTTTGTCCATAGTTCACATGACTTCCTTTAGGGGGCGTCCATTAATCACTCAGGATGGGAGGGAGGGGGGGGGGGTCTTGCACCCAGAAAAAAGATCTAGTACATTTAACTAAATTCTAGTCAAGCCAAATAAATTTTTTTAGTTGTAGGCCGGCTAATACAACTCTATTCATGTCAACGAAATTTTTTTTTTTTTAATGACCTACTAGGAAAATATATTGCGATCTAATAAATTTTTATTTAATATTAATAAATATTATTTCAAACTGAACAAATATGTATTTAAATGAAATAATTTTTTTTTAATATTTACACAATATATATTTTTAAAAATTTCAATCTTTGAATGTATAGCTACACATATGAAGTCTACAAATTCGTAAAGCTTCATCTTTTCTTTAACAGAAGGGAAAAGAAAAAAGACTCTTTTTTTATGGGGATCCTTTTCGGGGATTCGACCATCTTGCGTTTTGCCGCAATGTTCAATCTATTGAACACCCATACTGAAAAATAAGGATATCAAACATAGACGAGCTTGGAAAGGATATAGGCGTCGAGAGGCAGATTCGCTTGTGCGAGAGGTAGCTACCTGGCGGATTTTTGGGGTACTGACAAATCTGCAGATATGATCGGATGAGCTTAAGGGCAGGCTAAAGACCCTCTCTCTCGCTCTCACACGGCCCCTATCATCCTTTCTCTCTCGCACTCGCACGAAAAATGTCGGTATTTAGCCTCCTCTTAAGGGTGAATTAATAACAACGAATAGAATTTATCTTCAACGCCTGTTTCTCGATGACAGGGAATTCAAATGAATAAATATAGTGGAAGTAAATATCGCCCAAAATTGGATGGAAAGAAAATTTTCTTTAAAGTAACTAAAAAATAATCAAATAAACGATTATAGTACCTACGACTAGATCTTTTTTCTGGGTGTGGGCAATATCACGTGTATTTTTTTGGTGCTTTTTTCATAAAACTTAGCATATTTGGGATTTTTTTTTAACTTACCGACAAGCGATAAATATATTCATGTTGATAGAATTAACGATTTTTCACGGTGAAAATTGTTAGGAAGTGTGAATTAGATTGAAAAATTAATTATTTTTGTTGCATTTAGGCAATACGAATTTCAGCATCATATTTATTCTTACTAATTGTTGATAAAATAGAATATATCATATGGGGCATTCCATGTCAAATCGACCACTTTCAAACCCGACCCCCTTCGATTTTGCTAAAATTTTGTTTTCTTTTTCTACCCAATTAAAAACATTTTTCAGGAAATATTGAAATTTTTTTGTCCAATCCAAAAGAAAAAGCTTTTATTTTTAAATGACCATAACTTCTTCAAAAATTGAGTAATTGGGACGTTCTTTTTATTGTGAATTTTCGTTTTTAAATATACTTTCCAAAAAAAATAGAAAAAAAATGTCAAGATATTTGAATCTAAGAAATTTTTCACTTTTTTTTTAGAAGAAATCATCGTTTTATCGGAGTTCGCCTTTTTTTCATTCAAAAAATACTTTGATCAATTCCGGAAAAAATGCCGCCCAACCTGGAGTAGGTCGACATTTCCTTTTATTTTTTTCTAACGATGAATGAAAAAAAAAAAATTCTCAATTGGGCTTATTTCACAAAGTACCACTCTGAAAATTTTTGAGGATTCATGAAGGACCTCGGAATTTAAAAAATTGAGAAGAAATAGAAAATTGAAAGTAGTAATCGTCGATTTTTTTTTTTAAGCGAAAAAAAAATAGAAGAAAAAGTCGAGCCACTCCAGGTTGGGCGGCATTTTTTCCAAAATTGATCAAAGTATTTATTGAGTGAACAAAAAAATTAAAAATGGCGAACTTCGATAAAAAGATGATTTTTCTCGAAAGAATGAAAAATTTCATAGATTTTAATATTTTAACATTTTTTTTGATTTTTTTTCGGAAAGGACATTAAAAAATGAAAAAATTAAAGAAAACGGCCCAATTAGTCAATTTTTGAAGAAGTTATAGTCATTTAAAAACAAAAGCTTTTTCTTTTGGGTTGGATAACAAAATTTGCAAATTTCCTGAAAAATGTTTTTAATTGGGTAGAAAAGGAAAACAAATTTTCAGCCAAATCGAAAGGGGTCGGATTTAAAAGTGGTCGATTTGAAATGGAATACCCCATATGGATTCTATAAAAGTTTTTTCGTTCTTGAAATAAAATCGTTTGTACCCGGATCACGTTACTAATTGCAATATCCATAACTATCGAATTTTAATTTTTCGAAAATATATATTTATCACTATTGCCATTGGTAAAAAAAATCACGTGACAACGGCAGGGGGGAGGGGGTAAGCCCATGAGAGATTTTCCTTGAACTCATATTCAGGGAATTACAATCAAATGCAATTTATTTATTTTTTTCTGAAAAAATGGGCAGATGCATATTTTCAAATTAAATTTTGCAGATCCATAAAAACCGTTAAAAAAAACTTCTCTTTCGTATCAGGCATAATCTGGATAGCATCTTGACTCAATACATTTAATAGTAAATTTTTAAATCAACCTTCACTGATTCGAAATCCAAGAATCAGTTGAGAATTCGAAAAATCGAATAACGAACTAATTTCAAATTTCAAAAAATTACAAAATATACTCATTCAGCATGATTTTTCATGGCTTTTCAAGTCGTCGGAAAAATATAAAAAATTTCCATTCCACGAGAACTCATTCCAAATTTTTTTTTTTCAAATTTTATTTTCAATTCATATATTTTGAAAAATTACAAAAACAAAAATATTCACATTTTCTTTAATTTCCAATTTTTTTATAAAACTTGGACCCTTCAAGCGATTCTTTTCAAATTCGAAATAAACCAACTTCCTTACTTTGTGCATTTGTAAAAAAAAGAAATAGAACTCAATGGCAGAAAAATTCAAAGTTAGAACCAGAGTTTCGAAAATAGTAATGTAAAAGTAATGCATTACTCATTACTTTCAACAATGAGTATTGGACAAGTTTTCCAGTTTCAGCATGATTTTTCATGGCTTTTCAAGTCGTCGGAAAAATATAAAAAATTTCCATTCCACGAGAATTCATTCCAAATTATTTTTTTTTTCAAATTTTATTTTCAATTCATATATTTTGCAAAATTACAAAAACAAAAATATTCACATTTTCTTTAATTCCAAAATTTTTTATAAAACTTGGACCCTTCAAGCGATTCTTTTCAAATTCGAAATAAACCAACTTCCTTACTTTGTGCATTTGTAAAAAAAAGAAATAGAACTCAATGGCAGAAAAATTCAAAGTTAGAACCAGAGTTTCGAAAATAGTAGAGTAAAAGTAATGCATTACTCATTACTTTCAACAATGAGTATTAGACAAGTTTTCCAGTTTCAGCATGATTTTTCATGGCTTTTCAAGTCGTCGGAAAAATATAAAAAATTTCCATTCCACGAGAATTCATTCCAAATTTTATTTTTTTCAAATTTTATTTTCAATTCATATATATTTTTGAAATTATTTCGAATATTCAGCCGATGGAAAGCCAACCGATGCCACACAGGAGATGCTCGCGATTGGAGCTTGCAACATTATATCTTCCTTCGTTTCTTCGATGCCGGTCAGCGGTGGATTGAGTCGAGGAGCCGTTAATCACTCTTCGGGCGTTAAAACGACTCTCGGTGGCGTTTACACCGGAATTCTCGTTCTCGTATCACTGCAATTTCTAACTCCTTATCTGTATTACATTCCCAAAGCTGCACTCGCCGCTGTAATCATAGCCGCGGTTGTCTTTATGGTCGAACTGCACGTCGTTAAACCAATGTGGAGAACAAAAAGTAAGTCTTCATTTAAAAAAAAAAAAAAAAAAAAAAAAAAAAAAAAAAAAAAAAAAAAAAAAAAAAAAAAAAAAAAAAAAAAAAAAAAAAAAAAAAAAAAAAAAAAAAAAAAAAAAAAAAAAAAAAAAAAAAAAAAAAAAAAAAAAAAAAAAAAAAAAAAAAAAAAAAAAAAAAAAAAAAAAAAAAAACACACAAAAAAACACAAAAAAACAAAAAAAAAAACAAAACAAAACAAAACAAAAAAAACAAAAACAAAAACAAAAAAAAACAACAACAACAACAAAAAAACAAAAAACAAAAAAAACGAGAAACAAAAAAAAACTTTTTTTCTTAGGGATCTAAAGATTTTTACCAATTTATTTATATCTTTTGTTACATCGTCAAGAGGTCGACTTGGTACCAGCAGTTGCGACTTTTCTCTGCTGTCTCTTGATCAGACTCGAGCTCGGCATAGTCATTGGAATCGGTATAAATCTTCTGTTTCTTCTCTACGCTTCGGCGAGACCGTCCGTGCGGCTTAGCAAAGTTGTGGTAAGCTTAGAACGTGGGAAAATTGCAGAGAAATTTTTTTTTTTTCAATTTTGTAAAATTCCCTGTTATAAGACAAAAAAATCATGCAAATTGGAAATTTGCACGTACTTTCCTACGTTTGTTTCCGTCGTCCGTCAAGCCTTCTTTATGGGAACCTCCCTGACCGTCTTTATGGCATGTATGTGGGTCATTCCATGTCAAATCGACCAATTAGTTGGAATCGATCCCTTAGAATTTCGATGAAATTTAGTCAGAAGTTTTCTTTTATCGTAAAACAAAGTTCTGACAAAGGAAAAAAATTTAAAAAAATTGTTTCAAAATAGTTAAGCAAAATTCAAAGTTTTACCAATTTTTCAAGTTTATTTTTCAAATGTCTCGAAAACTATTATGGTTACGGAAAAATTGTTCTGGGTTCTTCAGGGTATACTTGGAGCTATGAAAAAAAAAAATTCTGAAATTTTTTTTTAATCATGAATTTGGAGAATTTTGAATTGTCAAAAATCGTAAAAATCCACGATCAACATTAAATTTTTGGTTCAATTTTTTTATATAATACCTTGTACTGATCTTAAAAGATCCTCAAAATTTCAGGATTTTTGTAAAATCTTTTTTGAAAATTCGAAATTCTCCAAATTCATCATTTTTCAAAAAAAAATTTCTGTACATTTCTATTCATAGCCCCAAGTACATATACTCTTTAAGAGGAACCCAGAACATTTTTCTCGTAACTATAATAGTTTTCAAGATATTTAAAAAATAAACTTGAAAAATTGAAAAAATGGTGAAATTTTGAATTTTTGAAAAATGTCTTTAATTGTTTCCTTTGATAGCACTTATGATGAAAAAAGACGTCTGACAAAATTTTATCGAAGTTGAAAGAGGTCGATTCCAACTATTGGTCGATTTGACATTGAATGATCCATGCTTATTATCATGGTTTCCTCGTAATAGAGACTATGTGCAAATTTCCAATTTGCATGATTTTTTAGCAATTCCGTTCAATTACATTATTGTTTTTGTTTGTTGCCTCTTTTGTTTTTATCCTCTGGTGTATTGGTGGTAAAAAAGTGAGCTCGATAGCTGCTAAATTAGGAAACTTAGTGTTCACAAGTATTTTTCGAAAATTTCAAAAAAAAATTGAGAACAAACTTCTCCAGCGTTTTTCTCAAAATTCAACACTAACCATTCTTGTCATCTAATGTATTTGCACAAAAAAATTTAGCTCGGTATTCTAAAAATGCGAATGTTGGAACGTTAACAAAATTTTTTCGAAAAATTCAAACAAAATTTTGAATTGAACCTCTTCAGCGATTTTTCTGAAATTCAGTATTATTTTTTGTTATCATTGAATATATCGTCACAAAAAAATCAGCTTGATAGTTGGAGTACTCACAAACTCTTTGCTAAGAATTAGAATTTTTTTTAAACCGAACCTCTTGACCGATTTTTTCCATATTCAATTCCAACCGTCCTTATTACAAATTGTATCTCCACAAAAATTTTCAACATGATAACTGCAAAATTACAAAAGTTAGTTACTACAAACATTTTGCAAAAAATTAAAAGTCCCGCCAAATTGACATTTTGCAATTTAAAAAAAATGCACTGAATAAAGGGACATAGATGACCCATTTGCATACCAAATTTCAACTCGATCGCTTCAACCGTTCTCCAGATATATATCCATTTCGACATATCCATTAGCGAAAGCTTCCTTTAATGAGAAAGCAGGAAAATTAGAATTTCGATTTTTTCATCTTTTATTTTTTTTAAATTTCAGAGCGCCGGTGGCTGCGAATATCTGATGATAACTCCGGACAGAAGTCTCGCATTTCCCAGCGTCGAGTATGTACGTGCGATAATTAGCAAACAGGGAACAAAACAGGGATACGCCGTTCCAGTTGTCATCGACTCGACGCACATCCAAGCCGCCGATTTTACCGCTGCTAAAGTAAATTTCATTGAATATGAGAAAGATTTTTATTGCACTCCGTGCGCAAAGTGCCACTTTGCGCATGCTGCGCGTGCTCGAACTGGCACTTTGCGCACTCGTACAATAAAATTTCGTACGATACTAGTGCGAGAAACATTTTCTCAACTCGTGTGATTGCAACATTCGCCTTCGGCTGTATCGCACTAGTATCGTAATATACTATTATAGCACTCAGTACAATAATGGACGCTTTTACGTCCGCAAGCAGACGTGAAAACGTCCATATTGCACCTCGTGATATAAAATATCGTACATCACTCGTCAGAATAGTATATTACGATACTAGTGCGATGAAACTTTTTCTGACGAGTGTGACTTTGCAGCATGAGCCGAAGGCGAATGTTGCAATCACACGAGTTGAGAAAAAGTTTCTCGTACAAGTATCGTACGAAATTTTATTGTACGAGTGCGTAAAGTGCCAGTTTGAGCACGCGAAGCGTGCGCAAAGTGGCATTTTGCGCACGGAGTGCAATAAAATGTTTTTACGTCCTCGTGATGTAATGTACTATTTTTCAGGAATTTCGTCTGATTTTATAATTATTATTTTTTTCCCAAGGGAATAAAGAGTCTCATCGAGGATTTTGGGAAGAGAGGACAACCGCTGATATTTCACAACCTCAAACCGAGCGTCGTTGCTATATTCAAAGGTGTCAAACCATCGGACTTGAGATTATGCTCCAGCGAAGTCGAATTGAATGATTATCTCAAAGGTTATTATTAAAAAAAAAAATTTAGGGGATTTTGATTGAAACATTGCTTTCAGATTATTTTTTCTTTTTCCCAAATCACTCTTCTAGAATTTTATTAAATTGACGACGGTTTTATGAACAACAAAAAAAAGCTCTAGATTCGCAAAAATTTTTGAAAAATTTAAAATATCATCAAATTGAAGCCCCTTGATTTATTAAAAATTGCATATCAATTGATCTCGTCTTATCATGTTTTTGCAAAAAAATGAAGCCAATGGTTGCAAAATTACAAAAATATTCACATTTTCTTCAATTCCAAATTTTTTTATTAAACATGGACCCTCCAAGCGATTCTTTTCAAATTCGAAATAAACCAACTTCCTTACTTTGTGCATTTGTAAAAAGAAGAAATAGAACTCAATGGCAGAAAAATTCAAAGTTAGAGCCAGAGTTGTGAAAATAGTAATGTAAAAGTAATGCATTACTCATTACTTTAAACAATGTGTAT
Source organism: Alloplasta piceator (assembly GCA_946863875.1). Classification (NCBI taxonomy): domain Eukaryota; kingdom Metazoa; phylum Arthropoda; class Insecta; order Hymenoptera; family Ichneumonidae; genus Alloplasta; species Alloplasta piceator. Next base: position 11,922,582 of record OX333073.1, on the reverse strand, counting down.
TAGACAAGTTTTCCAATACAAATTACAAAAGTAATGTGTAATGTATGCATGTTTCATTACAAATAAAAAAAAGTTATGTGTAATGGATGCATGCCCGATTACAAATAAAAAAGTAATGTGTAATGGATGCATGTGCCATTACAAATAAAAAAGTAATGTGTAATAGATGCATGTGCCATTACAAATAAAAAAAAGTAATGCGCAATGGATGCGTATTCCATTACAAATAAAAAAGTAATGTGTAATGGATGCATGTTCCATTACAAATAAAAGAAAGTAATGTGTAATGGATGCATGTCACATTACAAATAGAAAAAGTAATGTTTAATGTATGCATGTTCCATTACAAATAAAAAAAAGTAATGTGTAATGGATGCATGTCCCATTACAAATAGAAAAAGTAATGTGTAATGGATTCATGTCCCATTACAAATAAAAAAGTAATGTGTAATAGATGCATGTGCCATTACAAATTAAAAAATAATAATGTGTAATGGATGCGTGTGCCATTACAAATAAAAAAGTAATGTGTAATGGATACGTGTTTCATTGCAATTTAAAAAAGTAATGTGTAATGGATGCATCTCCCATTACAAATAAAAAAAATAATGTGTAATGGACGCATATGCCATTACAAATAACAAAAGTAATGTGTAATGGATGCGTGTTCCATTAGAAATACAAAGAGTAATGGGTAATTTATGCATGTTCCATTACAAATAAAAAAAAGTAATGTGTAATGTATGCATGTTCCATTACAGATAATAAAAGTAATGCGTAATGGATGCATGTCCAATTACAAATAGAAAAAGTAATGTGTAATGTATGCATGTTCCATTACAAATAATCAAAAGTAATGTGTAATGGATGCATGTCCCATTACAAATGAAAAAGTAATGTGCATTGGCTGCATGTGCCATTAAAAATAAAAAAAAGTAATGTGTAACGGATGCATGCGACATTACAAATAAAAAAGTAATGTGTAAAATGGGTGCATGTTCCATCACGAATAAAAAAATGTAATGTAATGTAATGTAATGTAGTAGTTTTGGTACTTCATATTTAACGATGAACTGTCTGTTTTTTTGTTTCTATTTTTTTGCTTTATGGATCATTTGTGATAATTGTGAATGAACTTTTAGTGAGCAAAATAAAATAATGGGACAGCAATGTGCAAGTTTCTAATATGAGCACGACAATTTTTCCATTTGTAATGGAATATTCTCTACTGCAAATTTTTGTTTAAATTGTAATTTGTAATGGAACGTGCATACATTACACATTACTTTTTTATTTGTAATGGAACACGCATCCATTACACATTACTTTTTTATTTGTAATGGCACATGCATCCATTACACATTACTTTTTTTAATTGTAATGTTTTTTTAATTATGTTTGCAGAATTCTCAACAGCTTCAACGATAACCGTGAGCAGACACTGAAGAAATGATAATTCTTCGAAAAAAAATACAGTGAGACAAGCAGTATTATTATATAAACGAGTGTATTTCGCTGGACTCGAAATGCCAGAATGGACTCGATTGCGATAAGGAGAAAAAAAATCTCAAAACAAAAAGATACAACGAGAGTGACGAGCAAAAGCAAAACAGAGGAAAATGAGCAAAGAGTGCATCTTGCAAAGATCTTCGGTGCCAGTAAAAAAAAAAAAATTCCTCCGTTCTTAATTGTACATATTGTATTTTACTTAAAATTCATCGAATATCTCGTCGTCGAGTTAAAAAAATAAAACGAAAACGTTTCATCCACAATTCGCTTTCGTTTTCCTCATTGCTTTTGCAAGCTTGAACGAAAAATTTCCAACTCAAGATTCAACGATTTCCAGCCTCTGCAGATATCGATTTCCAGTCTCAGATATCGATTTCCAATTTTCGAGCACCTCGTGCAGGTTTTGCAATGTAAAAACTCCCTTTTCCAGGATATCTGGAAAAATAAAGAAAAGTTAATTTTTCATTCCGACGATTTTCGGACTAATTTTTATTCTGGGAAATTCGAGACGAGACAAACTTTTCTTTGATACGATTTATCGCAACGTCGACGAGATTTTCAGGCAAAAGCGTGACTGTGCAACCACCAAAACCAGCGCCGGTCAAACGACTGCCCAATACTCCTTCGATTTCTCGAACAGTCGAAACCAATGTGTCGAGCTCCTTCGAGGAAACCTCATAATCGTCCCGCAACGAATCGTGACTCTGATTCATCAATTTTCCAAATTCGACGAAATTTCCGGATTGAAGAGCAACCGCGGCCAATCGAGTCCTCTCGATCTCACTGATAACGTGACGCGCACGCTTTATCATCGTTTCCGTTGCATTGTTGACCTTGAGAACTGCAATTTCATTGTAAATTAGTCAAAACAGTGATATCAATGATTTTTATGAATTTTCATTTCTAGATAAATTTTTGCAGATTCAATGTGAAGTCTGATGTGAGAAAAAAAACGCCTGTAAATTGGGAACAGAGTTGCAAAAAATTCATTATTTTAATAATGCATTATCGATTTCATTAATGATTATTTTTTCACTCAGTAATGGGACTTAACTTCCATTATGGAATATTCATTCAATGAATAATGTGATAAAAAAAATATTGCAATATATTTTTAGTTAATAATGCAAATGTCAGACCATTGAGCGTTACATTGGTATTGGAAAATGAAAAAATGAAACATTATGCATTACGTTATTAATGAGTACTTGGAAAAGCATTACATTATCCGTTGCTGAAGTAATGGATAATGTGTAAAGAGCTACATTACTCATTACTGAAATAATTAGTAATGCAAAAATGTTCCATTATCCATTATTAAAGTATTGCAAAGTAGCGTTAATTTTTTATTACTGTAATACTGAATATTTTGAATAATGCATTATTCGGAATAAAAATATTTTATGCATTCGTAGTCCAATAGGAGAATGCGATAAAATCTTCCTTTTATTTACGAAAGTGGAAAATATGGATTGATGAAACCGGTTCAGGGACTCGATGGTATGGGTTTATGAAATTTTTTTAAGTAAAAAAACCCAAAAATGTAAACATCGGAATGTCAACGGAACTAATAATCCCCGTTTTGAAATTTGAAATTAGAATTGAAAATTTGAGTCGAAAAAGAATAAAATACATGTATGCTGCGCATTTCCCTTTGATCTGACAAATAAAAAAATGCACAAGTGGAAGATGATTTTTTTTTTGGTTGATTCACAAATAAAAAAAAATACATGGAATTATTCGAGAGTAAAAAAAAGTGAACAATCGTGTATGAACAGGAACTATTATTCTCTTGACAATTTCCGGTCAAAGATAAAAAAGGAAAAGATGCTGTAAATCTAAATCTGATCTAACAAATAAAAAAAAACAAAACAAAGTACTGAATTATATTTTCGAAGTAAAAAATTACGAATCTAAACGAACGAATTTCCATAGAGGGAAATCTAAACAAACAAATTACCCTGTAAAAAATTTGGGGGAATAACTCATACAGTCTGAGATGTATCATTCTTACGCATTTTAATTATAAAAAATCATACGAAAAGGAAGATTTCATCGACATTGCTCTCTACATACAGAAATTATTTTTATTCCTTCAAAACATTACTCAAAGTAATACATTATTTATAGATGTAATGCGTTATTTGAAGTAATGCACTGCTCGATGTAATGTGTTACTCAAAGTAATGAATTGCTCAATGTAATGCGTTACTAAAAGTAATGCATTGCTCAATGTAATGCATTACTCAAAGTAATGCATTATTCTTCGGTTTTGTACCATTCATTATTATAGTAATGAAAATTTGTTTCTACTTTGAATTACCCAATACTGTAATAATGGAAAATGGCGGCGTTTAGCATTATCCATTACTGTTGTAATGAATAATTTTACGTTTTTTGCATTATTCATTATTAATTTAATGCATAATCGTTAGGTTTCACATTTTTCATAACAAAAATAATGTTTCCATCATAGAATTTTCATTATTTCCAAAATAAATAATGCATTATTTTTACATTATAATTTCGACAACTCTTATTGGGAATTGGGAATTTTCTCATCTTTTACAATTTACAATTTTTAGGGTTTGATACTTTAATTAATGGAGTGCTAATCATAAAACCCTGCAATTGCTTCCTCATCTTTATCCATAATTCACACAGCTTCCTTTATTACAAAGTATGGCGATCAAATTTGGCTCCGTCATAAAGGAAGCTTTGTTAACTATCGAAAAACATGAGTAATTAACGTGCAAATTTGTCAAATTCTTTTAAATTTACTTCTTGCCAAATTTGATTTTTGCAAAATTCAATAGCGAACAACCTTGATCACTATTTTGAATGTGTACAAAATTTCAGTACAATATCTGGCAAATAGCCGAAGTTGAAGTACGCTATTTTTCAAATGAACCAAAATTTGATAAAATTTTAACCATTCGATCGATTTTCGCCAAATTTAATAACGAACATCGTCGATAGCTATATTAGCTCTGTGCAAGGTTTCAGTGCAATATCTTAAAAACTGCACAAGTTGAAGCGTTTATGCTATTTTTCAAAAAATTACAAATTTCATAAAATTTTGATCCCTCGATGGATTTTCGCCAAAATCAATAGCGAACAACCTTGATAGCTATACTAGTTCCTTACAAAGTTTCGCTGCAATATCTTGAAAATTGTGCAAACTAGATCGTTTACGCTATTTTTCAAAAAATTCAAAATTTCATGAAAATTGATTCGTTCGATCGAGTTTTGTCAAAATTAATACCAAACGACCTTAATAGCTTGTAAAAAGTTTGAATGCAATATCTTGAAAATTGCAAAAGTTAGAGCGCTTATTTTTTCTAAATATGATTTCTTGATATTTTGGGACATTTTTAACACATTGGCATAAAAATCTCGAAAAAAAATTTTTTCACACAAACAAAGCTTCCTTTATGAGGAAGCAATACCGTGAGACAGTGGAATATCTTGATTATTTTTAATCTACATGTCACATTAAAAAAAAAAAATTATATTGATATTTTAACGCTTTCATTAATTTTTTTGAAATGTAGTGCTGAACAACTTCGATCATTATAAAAATTGTCTAAAAAATTTCGGTTCAGCATCTTAAATATTCATAGAGTTACAGAGTAAACTGATTTGTTTTTATTTAAAATTTTATACAATATTCCAACCCTCTGATCATTTTTTGCTAAATTCAATGGCGAGCAGTTTTGCTCATTAAAAAATATAAAAAATATTCGTGAATATTGATAAATTTGCACGGTAAACCGGTTTTTCTTAAAAATTAAGGGTTTTATAAAATTCCAACCCTTTGATTGATTTTTGTCAAATTTAATGGCAAAAGACTTTGGTCACTAAAAATCCAGCATTATTTTGTGGGATAAAAGAGCTCGAAAAAGTTTGTTTAAAAAAAATGTTTATCCACAAGATATTCAATACGAGTTTCAGCTCTTACCCTCGAGATCCTGCAGGGTCGCTTCCCGCAGACTTTTTTTTCCCAACTTTTTTGCCGCCTCGTAACAAGCGTCTCGTCTCTCGCAGTAAGCGCTCGAGCTCAGTTTGTGGGGCGCATTTGAATTCGTTATGAGAAAAACGTTATCGCCAATTTTCATTGGAATCTGAACGACGCTGAGATCACGACAATCCAGCATTAGAGCGTAACCCTCTTGGCCCATGGACGAGATAAATTGGTCCATTATACCGCACGGTACACCGGCGAATTCGTGCTCGGCACGTTGACAAGCCAGAGGCTGAAGATAAATCGATGAGGGATAAAATTCATTAAAAATAATGAAAAAAATACATGGGGCGCTTCATCCCAAATAGGACAGTTTGAAATTTTTTTTTTTAATTTCTTCAATTTTTTAATATTTTTTAGTACCCATCAAAAGGCCCTTTCTGTTAAATTTTGAGATTTTTTTTTATTACACGTTCGAAAGATATTAAATTAACCAAAAAACCGCTCTTTTTTGGTATTTTGGTCCTAACTTCTTTGATAATGATCCAAATTAAAATTTTTTTTTTTCAAAATTTTTGTTTTTTTCATGGGCTTTTCAGAAAAAAATACAACAAAAATATTCGACGAGTTTTTGAATGAGTTTTTTGAGTTTCAAACTTTAAATCGCGTTTTTAAAAGTGAATGTCATTTTTTATTTTTTGTTATATTTTTTGTTTCAAATATCTATCTATTCAACAATTTTTAAGACTAGTGTGCGATCGTGGGATTTCCATAACTACTATTTTTTTCGATTTTTGAAAATTAATTTTTTTTTTTAATAAATTAATATGAATGAATACCAATTTTTGTCACTGTATAGTATTTTTTTCAATATTCAGAATTTATTGTGACACTTTTTTATTGTTAACAGGTTCTTAAGGCGAGGCTAAATACCGACATTATCACTGAAGCCCTACATTATCGACTCAAATTCGTGTCCAAACTTTTTCCAATACCGGTGGATGAAAATCAATTAAATTTATAAATTGATGATGAATGAATTGCAAAATGCAAATGCGAGACATAAATCAACGTTTTCGTTAATTGCCACTAACTTGTCAGACAGTTTGGATAGAAGTCTGATGAAAGTAACGTGCATTTAAGGGGAGGCTAAATACCGACACTAGCACCTCGAAAATGGATTCCAAACTTGCTCTAGCACGAATGGATGAAAATCAATAAAATTTTGACAGTTTCATCAGAATTGTGGCACAAATGGAGCCCCACTGAAAGTTTTTCGGAAAACGAAAGAAAACATTACAGATCCGATTATCATCAAATATCTGTAATTGAAAATATTAAATTATAGTGTTTTTACGGCATTTCGGCTAAAATCAAGAGTGGGGCTCCATAACCAACACCAAAGTACGAATATCGATGCGTCTTTGACATTATTTTATGGAAAAAACCGCAACGTTAGTTTGGGATCCAAATCACGAGATCAATGTTGATAAATTTCGTGTTTTATCGAGAAAAAAAATGGCGAAATTAAGTTCACGGAAATCCGAAAGAGGGCAGCCCCATGTGGAATTCCTATGATATAAGCATTACTTCAATTGACGAAAAACATTATAATTTAATATTTTCAATTACAGATTTTTGATGATAATCGGATCTGTAATTTTTTCTTTCGTTTTCCGAAAAAATTTTAGTGGGGCTCCATTTGTGCCATAATTCTGAAGATACTGTCAAAATTTTATTGATTTTCATCCATTCGTGCCAGAGCAAGTTTGGAATCCATTTTCGAGGTGCTGATGTCGGTATTTAGCCTCCCCTTAAAATTAATAATTAATCGTTAAGTCTGTTTATGAATAATAATAACAGTTTTTATTGATTCGCGTATTTTTTTGATAACCTCACATAGACGATTATTTCCTGAATTAGAATATTCCTTTGCCAATACGTTTCCGTTGCTCATTGGAATAATTGAATGAAATTTTTGTGTCCCATACAATATTCTTGAATTGTTGTTATGTGCTCATCGATTAATTATTAGTTTTAAAAGTAACAAAAATTGGTATTTATAATAATTAATGGAGTAAAAAAAAATTTTTAATTTTCAAAAATCGAAAAAAAATAGTAGTTATTGAAATCCCACAATCGGACTAGTCTTAAAAATTGTTGAATAGATAGATATTTGAAACAAAAAATTTAAAAAAAAAATCAAAAATGACACTCACTTTTAAAGACGCGATTTAAAGTTTAAAAAATAAACTTGAAAAATTGAAAAAATGATGAAAGTTTAAATTGTGCATAAACGAAGTATTATTTCGATTCATTATCTAGAATAATATTTTTTAACGAATAATTGCAAATTTTTAATTTTATATAAATTCTAAAATATCAAAAATAAAGAGCATTATTTTTCTTTCGAATGTCGAATATTCATGAATTTATTGTAAAATGTACGGTTGGAAGTAATCTTTTAAAAAAATCTTTTTTTCCTTCACCTTATCACGTGGCTCTTTGGCTTCATTTCCGGTTAATATTTCGAGAAAAGTGTAAGTTGCAACTTCGAGTGCCGCTGAGCTGCTCAAACCTGCTCCAACTGGCACCGTGGAGACGATAACCGCGTCGAATCCCGGCGGGAGACCTGATTTAAAAATACAAAAAATTCTCAATTTATCTGACAAATTAATTTTTCAATTGATTTTTCAAACAATTTTTCAATTATTTTTTCAAACAATTTTTTAATTTATTTTTCAAACAATTTTCAATTCATTTTTCAAACAATTTTTCAATTCATTTTTCAAACAATTTTTCAATTCATTTTTCAAACAATTTTTCAATTCATTTTTCAAACAATTTTTCAATTCATTTTTCAATTATTTTTTCTTCAAATAACTCATTGTTAAAAAAAAAAAAAATTCTAATTTATTTTCTTACATGGAAAATTAGCAATGACTCCTTTCACGTAATTCGCCCATTTAGGTTCACCAGTTTTTATAGCTTCTCGGCTGCTAACGTCGAATTCGGCTCTGCTCGTTGCCAAAGCGTCGCTCGTTGACACCAGAATGCAATTTTTTCGATCATTCGCCTTACCAGCCATTATCGTGACCATCGGAAGAGCCTGATAAATAAATTCGTTGTATAGTTATTATTTTTTATATAATAATAATTATTATTATCTTGTAATTCAAATATTATAATTGCAATAATTGATGTATAACAATTAAATAATTGAATGGTAATTCAATTATCAATTATGACTGACAATTATTATTATCTTGTAATTCAAATATTATAATTGCAATAATTGATGTATAACAATTAAATAATTGAATGGTAATTCAATTATCAATTATGACTGAATAATAATTTAATGATTACTATCCATTATTGTTAATGTAATTCGATTATTACAATTATTATTATCTTTCGATTCCATTATTATAATTCTATCAAGTGGACGCCTCCTCTTTTTTCACTAGAATCGATTTTTTATAATCTATTTTATTAACCGGATATTTTGTACATATATATAATGATTAATATTATAATTGCAATAATTGAAGTATAACAATTAAATAATTGAATAGTAATTCATTCATCAATTATGATTAAATACTAATGTAATGATTATTACCAATTATTGTTAATTTACTTCGATTATTACTATTAGTATTATCTTATGATTCCATTATTAGGTATATTTATTTTTATAGGAAAAATTGACTCCTCAAATTCAAATGTTTGATTCAACTTCAAAAAATGAATTTTTCTTACTATTAGAAAAAATCTTAGTGAATTTTACAGATATCGATATAAAAATTAATTACACATTAACCTTTCAAAATATCATTATTTTTGGATTTAACTATTAATCGACATTCTTGAAACCAATGAGAATTTAAAAATACTTTCAAAAAAGAGACTACTTTGCGATTGATTAAGGGATAATAAATCAATAAGTAAAAATCTATCAACTTAATAAAAAGAAAAAATTAAATTTTTTGTTTATAATTTAAATTTCCATCCAGCTAAAAAAATAAAATTACCATTCGCATTATTTTTTCCCGGCCTAAAAACATGAACGATTTCTTAAAACGACTTTAATCGATATACGCATAAACTCCGTGTTTAATTTTTAAAAAAAATTGAAAAAAAGTTAATTCATTTCTCAGATCTTTGCAGTGTTTTCCTAAGTCCAGACACGAACCAAGTGAAGTGTCGTTAAGGCGAGGCTAAATACCGACATTATTACTGAAGCCCTACATTATCGACTCAAAATCGCTGTCCAAACTTTTTCCAATACCGGTGGATGAAAATCAATTAAATTTATGAATTGATGATGAATGAATTGCAAAATGCAAATGCGAGACATATATCAACGTTTTCGTTAATTGCCACTGACTTGTCAGACAGTTTGGATAGAAGTCTGATGAAAGTAATGTTTGTTTCATAGGAAGTCCACATGGGGTTGCCCTCTTTCGGATTTCTGTGAACTTAATTTCACCATTTTTTTCCCGATAAAACCCGAAATTTATCAACATTTATCTCGTGATTTGGATTCCAAACTTACGTCGCGGTTTTTTCATAAAATAATGTCAAAGACGTATCGATATTCGTACTTTGGTGTTGGTTATGGAGCCCCACTCTTTGTTTTAGTCAAAATGCCGTAAAAACATTATAATTTAATATTTTCAATTACAGATTTTTGATGTTAATCGGATCTGTAATTTTTTCTTTCGTTTTCCGAAAAATTTTTAGCGGAGCTCCATTTGTGCCATAATTCTGATGATACTGTCAAAATTTTGTTGATTTTCAACCATTCGTGCCATAGCAAGTTTGGAATCCATTTTCGAGGTGCTAATGTCGGTATTTAGCCTCCCCTTAAGGTAGGAATCTTCGGTCTACAATGAAGAAAAAAAAAAGATCCAACTGCAAGATCAATTGCTTTGACCTCTCAAGGTCACTCGTAGAGACTTAAAGCGATAAGCAATTCCGTGCCAAAACGTCGTATTCAGCGATAAGAGTTGACGAATTTTATGACTTTTTGTTCTTTGTTTTTACCATCGGCAGAACGAAACCCTCGTTGTAGTCGGTGTGCTCGCCTATGAGATTCACTCGACCGGGGGCACAAACGCATGTTGTCGCAGCTTCGCCAAATTCACGAGCAAATGTTTGCAAAGCCTTCACTCTTAATGCATTTACGTCCAATGTTTTTTCCGCCATTATTTCGATTCTTTCTTGCAGCTTGAATTAAAAAATATTAAAAAATAAACACAAATCAGTGAAATATACAAAAAAATATATATTTTGTGTATCGCAAGTATTGTGAATTGTGATGGAAAATATTTTCTTTACCGATGGATGTGAGAGATGGTCGGGAATTATTTCGGCGCAGACCGACGAAAAGATTGATGCGCTTCGCTCGATGTCTCGAGTGACACTGCCGCTGCATTCGGCGAGTTTCAATATCGAACGTGATGTATCATGGCGCTGCCTCCGAGATCCATCGATGAATTTCCCGCGCTCGGACCAGAGTCTGATAATTATCGGTTGTCAAGCAATTTGACCATTCGATAAAGAATCATTAAAGTCTACTTTAGAAGGCCAAAAAAAGGCAAATTTTTGAGTTTTTTTTCCCTCAGTTCCTTCATCAGATATGGCTATAAAACTGTTTTTACAACATTGTTTCATCCTTCGAAAATACAAAAAAAAAATTTTTTTTTTTTTATTCTTTAAATAATTTATAGAAGGCCCTAAACAGTTTTAAAAAAGCATTTTTAAAGTGGAAGGTTTCTTACACAACAATTTTCTACTGGGTAATTCCATGTCAAATCGACCAATAGTTGTAATCGACCCCTTTCAATTTCGATGAAATTTGGTCGGAAGTTTTCTTCTATCATAAAACGAAGTTTTACAAAAGGAAAAAAATAATTTTTTTTTCTCGAGAGTTGCAGAATGCAATATTCAAAATTTTACCATTTTTTCAATTTTTCAAGTTTATTTTCTTTTAAGAGATCGATTCCAACTATTGGTCGATTTGACATGGAAATGTCCAGTGGTCAATTGTTCTGTAAGAAACCTTTCAAAATTTATTTTTTGAAAATTCAAAATTTCATCACGATTTTTTTCAATTTTCCAAGTTTATTTTTTAAATATCTCGAAAACTATTACAGTTACGAAAAAAATTGTTTGCGGTTCGTCTTGAAGAGTATACTTGGAGCTCCTAGCAAAAAAACATTTTAAAAAAATTTTTTTAAAGTATGAATTTGGAGTATTTTGAATTTTTTAAATCGTGAAAATCCACGATCGATATTAAATTTTTGTTTTTTTTTTATATACTACCTTCTATTGATCATAAAAGATCCTGGAATTTTCAGCATTGCGTTGTTTTTTTCAAAAATAATTTTTGAATTTTGGTAAAAAAATTTTTTTTTCATCTCTAGTAAAGTTGAGCAATCATGTAATTTTGTAATTTAGTGCAGTAAAAATTCCATGATTGCCCAACTTTAGTTAACTTAGAGGTAACCAAAAAAAAATTTTCACCAAAATTCAAAATCATATTTTTTAAGAAAAAAACGCAATTCTAAAAATTTCAGGACCTTTTAAGATCAGTACAAGGTATTATATTTAAAAAATTGAACCAAAAAATTAATGTCGATCGTGGATTAGCACGATTTTTAAAAATTGAAAAATCTCTGAATTCATCATTTTTCAAAAAAAAATTCGGAATATTTTCTTTCGTAACCCCAAATATACTCTTCAAGACGAACCCAGAACGATTTTTTCGTAACTATAATAGTTTTCGAGATGTTTAAAAAATAAACTTAAAAATATGAAAAAATGGTGAAATTTTGAATTTTGCATAACTTTCGAAACAAATTTTTATTTTTTTCCTTTGGTAAAAGTTAGTTTTATAATAAAACAAAACTTCTAACCAAATTTCATCGAAACTAAAAGGGGTCGATTCCAACTATTGGTCGATTAGACATGGAATGACCCCACTGTTAATGAAAAGTCGATTTAAAAAAAATTGCAGTTAAATAAATAAATTGTGAAAAATTCAATTTTTCATGTTAATTTCAAACATCCGCCATCTTTGTTTTTTAATCGAATTTTCACTAACGGTGGTAAATTGTTATGCAAGAAACCTTCCTCTTTAAAATGCTTTTTCATTTTTCGAAAAAAATGGACTTAACTCGATCGTTCTGCCACAGAATTAGTTTGTCAAGGAATTTCACCATTAAAAAAAAAAAAGTAATTAAAGATTTAATAATTGAGTTTGCGGTGAATTCAAATAGTTAAAAAAATAACTTAGACCGTTTAGATCCTAAAAAAATTAATCAAAAAGCTGTTTTCTGTCAAAATTTTCCTCTAAAAATCGATATATCAACGTTGTTTTTTTTTCAGCCCAGAGAACGAGACACGTGCATCCGGTTTTATATTAAATGTACGCTTTTATTTTAGTTCTTTTCTTTTTTTTCCAATATTTATGTAAGTAACAATGAAAATGGCTTACAGACTATCCGTACGGACTACGATAATAGCTATATAATAATTAATGATAATAATAAAATAATTATTATATATTTCTCGTACAGTTATACCCACTTCCTTAAATTGTGATTTCTTATGTTAAAAAAATGATTTTCATTTTCTCACTCTCTCTCTCTCCCTCTCTTCTCTGTTTATATCCGCGAGAGTCTCAAACGTCATTTCCGTAATTTCCGATTTCATCGAATTGATTGTTCAATTTTTTTTTTGCTCAATTTTTTTTTTTCTTATTTATTCTCCCACAAGAAACAAAGTCGATAAATGACAATCGCCCCATGCCGCGCTATTAGTGTAGAAATTTCAATTTCATAAATGCCTAACGTCACAATCCATTAAAAAACAAAAAGAAATTGTAGTAGTTACAAAAAAAAAAAAATCAAATGGTAAAGTGCCGCAAATTTTAGAATAATCGCGCGGTACGAGACGCGCGAACTAATTTTTTGTTTGGTGAAAAAATTCATTAGCTATATATCGTCCCTTATGGATCCAGATAGTCCATGTGTCTTTATAATTTAACATATATATATGAGGTAATCCAGCCCAAGTGTGTAAACCCGTTTCCCTCACCCTCTCGGATTTGTGTCATTTTTTTTTTATATGATCGCATTGAGTCTAAACTGCACCCTCATAATTTTTTCAGATTTTTCCAAACATCCCTTATTTCAAAATTTTCTTTTGTTTTTGGAAAAAACGCCATTTTTTTTAAATCTAAAAAAATTCTGAAAAAACCGTGACAATGTGTAAAATTTTTCAAGCTATCACCCGTAGTGGGCAGATTTTTTTTCTGTGTTTTACGTGATAAATTTAAAAAAAAAAAAAATTTTTTAACATTTTTTAAAAATCTTAAAAAATTCTGAAAAAACCGTGACAATGTGTAAAAATTTTCAAGCTATCACCCGTAGTGGGTAGATTTTTTTTGTGTGTTTTACGAGCTATTAACGTTCTCAAAATTCCAAAAAATTCTCAAATAGCTCACCTTGAGCAGATACTCAATTTAAGTACCAAAATAATTCAGTATCTGCTCAAGGTGAGCTATTTGAGAATTTTTTGGAATGTTGAAAACGTTAATAGCTTGTAAAACACAGAAAAAAAAAATCTGCCAACTACGGGTGATAGCTTGAAAATTTTTATATATTGTCACGGTTTTGTCAGAATTTTTTTTGATTTTTAAAAAATGGCGTTTTTTTTCAAAGAAAAAAAAAATTTTGAAATAAGGGATGTTTGGAAAAATCTGAAAAAATTATGAGGGTGTATTTTAGACTCGATGCGATCGTATAAAAAAAAATGACACAAATCCGAGAGGGTGAGGGAAACGGGTTTACACACTTGGGCTGGATTACCTCATAGGTATATATATATATATATATATATATATATATATATATATATATATTAATGAGAACTGTGATAACGCGAGACCCTTTTCCAGGTTGGTCATCGTCGATAACGGACAGCCGCAGTGATAATGCTTATTATCCTATATTTGCTCCTCAGAGGGGAAAAAAATTCACCAACGATATAAACGATTTGCATTATCGTATACACGTTACTGGATAATATTAATATATATATATATAATTATACATATATAAATTTTTTCCTATTCGTTTCAGGGCCTTTCGACACGGATAATCACGCGCTCGTGCAAAAATATACATTGGATCATCGGGCATTTTATTTTCCTCCCTTTCCTCGCGTTTCCCTCTTTCTCTCAAATTTCATCAGTTTCACCTTTCGATTGTAGCGAATATTTTTCGATAACAGTAAAAATGGCACCTGGAAAATGGTCGCCGGAAAATTGGCCTCAAACAAATTTTCCGGGGGCCAATTTTCAGGGGACCATTTTCCGGGGCCAATTTTCCGGGACCAATTTTCCGGGAGCTATTTTTCCTGTTATAAAAAAATGGTTCCCGGAAAATTGGCCTTAAGAAAATTTTCCTGGAGCCAATTTTCCGGGACCAGCTTTCCGGGGTCAATTTTCCGGCGGTTATTTTTCCTAGATCCATATTGTTCATTCGCTGGAAACTTTCGACATTCATTATTAAATTTAATTGAAAAGCGAGATACGTTTGAGAAAGAGAGAGACGGAGAGACGAAAAACGCTTCATACTTCGTTATTAACACGAGAAAATATCAAACGCGTGGTGTTTTTTTTTTTTTTTTTACAAAATCGTACCTTCGTATCATTATAATATATACACGACGCAACGCGACTGCGTCCTCCCACATTATATATATGTAACTTCTTTTCGATTCTTTTCCGTTTTTTTTTTCATCATTTTTCGAATTGCTATATTATTTTTCTTCTCTGACCGATTTACGTATTTCTTTTCGGGTTTCGCATAACGATTTCTGGACTGTCTTCTGAATTGCATTAACGAGAAAAAAACAATCGCATTCCCGCACTGCAATCAGTAATCCCAAAATAATTTAGCCGCTCGTTTTTCACCGTTTGGCGAATCCAGCTCGCGTTTTCCAAAAAAAAAATATATATCATTATACATATACATATATGAATATATACAGGGCGTGACAAAAGTAACGGGACAAAGTCAAAAAGGTCAAAGTCATTCTTGTAGTAATTTTTGACGAGGAATTCAATGGTGACCTTGACGATTACCGTCAAGGTTATGTCAAGGTCAACTTTTTTACTTCTAATGGAAATCCCCTTTTTTGAAATCTACAATCGATAGAGCGGAAAATTTTACGTTCGAATATGTACTTAAATCATAGATACATTTTGACCTTGAATGTCCTCTACGGTCAATTGAACTCAAACCAGGTGTGGATACCTCTGAGAATATGTTTTCAAATTCTTTCGTAATGAACAAAGTTATTAATTTCATCAATTTTCATCAGGCGCACTAAATAGTGACCTTAACGACGACCTTCAAGGTGATTTCAAGGTCAACATTTTTTAAAAATGGAACCCTGTATTTTTGCGTTCTGAAATCAAACTTATTCCGAAAAAATTGATTGATCTTTTCCGAATCTTTAAATGTAAATGTAAAACTGTTTGTTCTATTGATTATAGAACTCAAAAATACAGGTTTCCATTAAAAAAAACTAAAGTTGACCTTGAAATGACACTGAAGGTCATCGTCACTATTAAATGCAGCTTGTTAAAATTAATAACTTCGCTTGGTACAAAAAAATTTGAAAAGCTATTCCTAGAGGACCCTCAAGGTCAAAATGTACCTACGATCTAAGTACATATTTCAACCTAAAGTTTTCCTCTCTATCGATTGCCGATGTCAAAAAGAGGGTTTCCATTTGTAATAAAAAAAATTGACCTCGAAATAACATTGAAGATAATCGTCAAGGTCAACATTAAGGTCACCATTGAATTCCCCGTCAAAAGTGCCTACAAAAATGACCTTGACCTTTTTGAAAAATATCTTAGCTGAGGAAATATTCAGCTATTGTGACACCCTGTATACTCAAATCTATATATATATATACATGTGTATATATATAAACATCGGATTGCCCAAACTTGCACTTAATTTTTGTTCATTCCTTTTCTTCATCAAGATACGTGAACTTTGCGAAAATAAAAAATTCTTGCGAAACGAGAAGTCTGCAAAATATTTGTTGCCATAGTGATCTCAATTATTTCCAAAAACCTTTGCTTACGCCATTTTCAAAGTATATAACGTTCTTCGAAACTCTTGAAAAAAAAACTCCCAAAAATTGATTTCAAATTTTTGTTATATCAAGTAAATAATACAAATTTTTATTGCGAAAATCAATGTGTAAAAACCCAATTTTGCTAAGAGATCTATTTATTTTGAACAAAGAACCAAGCAAAAAATTGGCAATTTTCAAGCATCCCGATTAGAATATACATATGCTTCGTTATTGAATCTCGCGAATCAAATTCGCGCACCGTTTTTCGAAATCGAAAAATTTTCCGGACGATCGGAAAAAATAATATACAATATATAGTTCATTCGTATTTACGATAAAACGGTGTGCTGAAACGCCTGAACTGGCGCACGAGGGTGCGAGTGACCAAAAACCAATTTCCCGTTTTCGCTTCTAATCCATCGTTTCAAGTTCTCTCGCTCTCCCCTCTCTCCTTCTTTCTCTCTCACTTCAGGACAGAGATATCTCATTTTTCTCAATCCCAGGCCCGAGGATGAACGAAACGATATTATCGTTCGATTTTCACGCTCGGACCTTGCAACGCTCGCTAATGTTGCTGTTGCTGTTGTTGTTGTTGTTGCTGCTGCTGCTGTTGTTGCTGCTGCTGTTGTTGTTGTTGTTGTTGTTGTTGTTGTTGTTGTTGTTGCTGTTGCTGCTGCTGTTGTTGTTGTTGTTGTTGTTGTTGTTGTTGCTGCTGCTGCTGCTGCTGCTGCTGCTGATGATGCAGCATCGCCATCGCTCCAGTTTCAGCGGCCGTTGGCAGAACAACCGTTGACTGTTCGCTGACGGCGATTTGATGAATCTGGGCTTGAGAGCCCTGTCCAACTTGGATCTGTATCTGCGTCAATTCAGGCACAGAATTTTGCTGAAGCTCCGTTTGTTGTTGCTCAACTTGTTGAGCCTGAGCGTTATCAGCAATCGCCAATGGATCCTCCTTCGCTCTTTTAGCGAGATGCGACTTTGCGTGCTTTCTCAGATGATCCTTGCGATAGAATGCCTTACCGCATTCCGTGCAAACCTCCGTCTTTTGTCCCGAATGTATGACAAAATGGAGATTCAAATGTTCTTTCCGCTTGAAGCCCTTGAGGCAAACCGTACATATGAAAGGCCTGTCGGGATTGTGACCGAGCTTGTGACGCTCGAGATGTTCCTTGCGCTTCAATCCGGCGCCGCATATGTCGCATATGAATCTCCTCTCGATCTTGTGACCGATCAAATGCTGCTCGAGCAATTCCTTCTGCGGATAACCCATGTTGCACTGTGGACAGCAGAACAAGGTTGTGCCGTCGAGGGCCGAGACGATGCTGACCTGGCCTGGTCTTGGTTTCTTCGGTTTTGGCGGTTTCTTCTTGTACTTCTTCTTGCGCTTGGGTTTGACACCAGGTTCCTGCTCCTCCGTTACATCCGGTATTATCTCGTTGTCACCACCGCCAACCGTTATCTGAATGGATTGGTCACCAGAACCACCGCTTCCGGAAGCGTCGAGGCCGTCGGCGCCGAGAGGCGACGACTCTATCGTTGCCTCGCGCTTTATCGTTTCAGCGGAGAATTTCAAAAAATGATGGAGACTCAGCGGTAATGTGCTTGCTGGTAATCTCGATAGATAATCCGCCACCGTTGAACCTGGTGCTGCTAAACTCTGCCACGTTGCCGGCATCGACGTTATAAATTCCTCGGAACTCTGATTTCCCTGATTCTTCACGGTGCCGCGTTTTATCAACGCTACTGGTGTCGTGCCCTCCTTGACGTCCTCCTTCGAGTCCTCCATTGCCTCGCGCAGGATCAGATCTTGAGGTATCTGGGCGACGACCGTTAGACCCTCTGGCGCACCTGGCAATTGTACCGTCTGCTGGATCGTTTGCTGTGACGTTGTCGTCACCGCTGTCGATGTACTCTGTGTCGTTTGATCGGATCTGCGAGATACAAGCATCATTGGACTGATCAGGAAGATGATTTTTGCTCTTTAGTTGATATGAGGAAGAAGTTAATTCATATTCCAATCTAATGCATATGCATATAAGTCTAATATATAAGACTTGCCTAAAGCGTTGGTATTGACATTCGAGTTAAATTATGTCGATACCAAAGAATTAGGTAGGTAAGGTAAACGTACCAGTGGCCGGACACGTCCCAGTGGTCGGACACAACCACAAACAACGACATTTATTAAGCATTCCACAAAAAATATTTCAAATCTAAAAATCGTGAGAGGATCAATAGTACTTCATTAATTTATGAGAAATATTTAAATCACCATCTTGGACAGCATATAAATTAATTTTGTTTTTATTCAGGCGCACGTGCAGAGATGGTCGTATTGCACATTCATAGCACATTTTGTTCAGGAATAAATAGAGTTTTCTATGCATCTGTTAAATTTCCCGTGAAAATTATTTTAATAATGTAATGATCGTGTCGTATTATTGGGACAAGAAAAACGTAAGCTGTGCCCTGCTCGGACGCTGTCCGGAGACTGGTACCGTCTCACGTAGTTCGACAAGTCCCAGTTGCCGGACACTGAGACATTTTTCAGCCGTTTCGAGTTTGACGTTACGTAACCTTACGCGACTCCTCACACTTTCAGTGTTTATACAAAAAATAAACGAAATACGACATCGATAATAGATTCGTTAGTACTCATTGTCGATAATAATTGTTTAGAAAAACTGAAAGTGCGTGTGTTCAATATTGGAAAGGTTGATTACTTTTTTTATGGAGAGGTTATGTTACGACTGAATTTGTTTTTGCCATCCTAGCCGACAATCTATCTATGTATCTGTCTAATCGTATCGAAATCTACTCAAGTATTGATGCTCGGTAACTCGGTCTTTTATGGTTTAAATATTGTGTTGTGCGGATATTGGGTCTTTTCGTGTCCGCACACTGGGCGTTGACGAATTCGTGCTGCCCGAACATTGGGTAGTTTTGTGTCCACGCACTGGGACATAACGATCAAGTGCAGTCCGGACACTGGTACAGTTCGGTTTTACGACATGCTGGCCTCATAAATAATTAATTACGCTATAGTTTAATGATTAAACATTGCATGTGTTTTGGAAACTACAAATCATAACCTTTAAGGTGGGAAAGAGAAGTCAATTTGCAGCCGCACAGCAAAGAAAAAGGAAAGAAATGGGAGGTACGTACAACCTAGAATAGGTATATGCAAGAAATAATTTTCGATAATAATAATATACTGCAAAGTACTTCTGGATTTTACTTGGTCAAAAAAGTTTGTTTTTCTGTTATACAAACTATTCGAAAAATCTAAGAATTTATTCAAACGCTATGAGAATCCCAATGACCAGGAACTCTAGGATCGTTCCCGTAAAATTCGATATCTACGAATACCATGCATTAAATACACTTCCAGCGAAAAGTTTCCGGGCAAATCTTCAAAAAAGGTCTGGAACGTTTGGAAAAAAATCATGATAACTCACGTTTGCGTGGTGGCGACGGTGTTTTGAGGTTGAACTTGTATCTGAACACCATCGGCGCCCTGCTGACTGTAAGCGACGGTCAATACAGTGGCGCCACCTTGCGGAAATTGTCCGAGCGATATCGGTGCTATTTGATACTTTGGCTGATCGCCGCTGTTACCACTCTGTGTGATATTCGGATTGACGACCTGTATCTGCACAGTCTGTTGCTGCTGCGTGCCATCTTTGCCCGGCACCGTTATCGGCAACGTTATTATCTGATGCTGCTGATTGTTGCCGCCCTGAGCGACGGTAAAGCCGTTCGGATCAACGGGACGTAGATAATGAACGCCACCCTCACCGCCCGATAATACACCGACAACTTGACCTCCGGTTGTCAAATTTTGGGCAAACTTAGCGGTTGCGAATTGATGAACCGTGCCCGTGGGCAACGACCCAGTCGTGAAACCCGGAAACGGAGTGAAATTCATTTTCCTCTATTTCTGGAACCTGAAAAAAATAATTGAAACACACGTTGTTAGACAAAAGTACCGAAACTGCTTTCTTATCCGAATAATCACTGGACTTGAATGTTCCTCTCCGAAATGAAGATAAAGTGGGATCTTATCAGACTTAATCAAGTCCATGAGAGGTTTCTATTCTATGGAGATTTGTATCAGATAACAATTTCCTATTTTGAAGCTCCTCTTCTTGAGTCGCGTTTTCCCCCCACATTTCTTATGCAGCTTATATTCTGCGAGAATTTCAAAACGCAATACCGAGACCTATTTATCCTGACCAATTTTCAATTCTCTGACGTTTCCCAACGTTCCTGACCTTCCTCGATCGTTACAACTCGGTTAATCGATTCATCGACTGATCATCTGGTCCGACGATTTTCATGAGGGTCAACAAACGGAAATTTGTGTCGGTCAAGGTCACTGTCGAACTTTCGTGTAACTTACTTTCAAAGGGTGAGGGAAAGTCGTTTCTCTCCCTACCCCCAACCCTCGGCGCGCGCTCCATCGCGCCCCTTTACCCTTTCCGATGCTTTTAATCGCCGTATTCGTCTGAGAGAGGAGAGAGAGAACATGAATGAGAGAGTGGAAGAAGAGTCTACACCAGAGCCAATTCCACGCGATAAACGAGAGGAGGGGGATTTCGTAGCTTCACAAAAGAGGGAGGAGGGCGGAAGGGGGAGAAGAGAGAAACGCGTTGATACCTCCGCGCTGCTGCTGTTCACCCACCGGCGTGGCATATACGACAAAACGGACGCGACGGTGAGCCTTGCCAAGAAGTAGAGGGAGGATTGACGAGAAAGGGAAACCGTCGGGAGAAACTGAGAGAGGGAGGCTTCGAGAAGATACAGAGAAGCGAGAGAGACTTGGGCGGGAGGGCTGGGCCGAAAGTGTCGAGAATGATAAATATAATAAGTATACCCTCGGAATAGACCTTGCGGAAAGTGAAGAATTAAAATAAAAACGCAACCGGGACAAAAAGCTCGTAACGTCAAAACATCGACATCAAACTCCTACGATACAACAAAGTTTCAAGCCCGATTGTTTTACAAATTTGAAAACAATAGTTGGAAACCGAATTTGGATGCCATTGATTATCGACGATCAAAGCTGGACAGAAAACAGTTAACACGTTAATTAACGAAGTTAACATACCGCTTAACGATTTAACTTTCAAGTTAAATTAAAAAATCATCAACGGGTTTTTTAACATCTGTTACATTGAACTTCCGTTAACTGTAGTCCGTTGCATCAGTTATTGATGTGATTTTGTTTGTTGGAATTGTGCATAAATGCACAGGATAGTGTCGGCATTAACGGAAGTTGCAGTAATGAAGGTTATTTTTTGGTAAACTTAGAATTTGGTAAAAAGTTGGCTAAACTGAAAGTCAAAAGACTCTCCTTCAGATGCTGCCTTTCTAGGTGATCCAGCTTTAACGAATCTATTCAATAGATTCATTAAAACTGGTATTCCGTCTAGTGCTGCAGTAGAACGTCTTTTTTCTACCCGAAAAGATATTTTACGGGCTAAACGATCATCATTCTCGTATGATAATTATAATATCTTAACGTTTATGAAGGGAAACATGCATCTAATGCAAAATGAGTAAGAATCTTGGAATAATTGATTGCCATTGTTAATGCAACCTTCATACACTCCTGGAAACAATTAAGGGGTTAAAAAAATTCCTGAATTTTTAGTGGTTTTAAAAATCCTGTATCTCAGTGAAAAGAAGGTCGTAACGAGTTCTTAAAAAAAGCATTTTGAAGCTTCGAATTTCTAGTTTTGAGATCTTCGGCGAAAAAAATTTCGAAGCTACAGGTTCCACGCAATCCTAAAAAATAGTGTGAAAAAAAATGTTGAGAATTTTTTTTACTGCACTGACTTGGAAAAAAAATTTCGAGCTAAACCATTGCATGGACCGGATAGCTTGTTTATTCAGCTTCAATTTCCTTTTTCTTAGACCTCGATAATACTATTTTCCACTGAGATACAGCATTTTTAAAAACCACTAAAAATTTAGGACATTTTTTTTAATCCTTAATTGTTTCCAGTAGTGTATGAATCTGTATTTTCTTTCTAAAAACATGTAACACTTAATCTACCGAATTTTTTAATTACCTGTATATTATCTTCAATGTATAATACTGAAACATCAATACAACTTCTGAGTGGTTAACTTTTAATGGATAACTTTAACTTCCGTTGAATTTACAAAAAGTTAACGATTTAACGATCATCGAAGTTAACTTGTTGAGTAGCGGATTAACGATTAACGAAGTTAACATTTCGATTACCTTTGCCCACCTTTGTCAAAGATGAATCAAAGTGCATATGAGGCATTCCACGTCAAGTCAGTCACCCCATTTTTTGAAATCGCAAAAAATCGCATACAAATATTTAGAAAACAGTTCTAACTATCAAGAAAATTTACTTTTTTCAGATTTTTAAATTACATTTTTTAGTCGGAAAAAAATACAAAGAATTTGTTTGTCCCATTTTGTAACTCGAAAATTATTCATCGTACGGAAAAAAAAGTAGAACATAGAATTTAGGATTTTCAACGTGCTTTTCACTGAAATTTTTTACAAACTCCGCCGAAAGCTCTATATGCCATTTTCGGAGCAAATAATGTTTCGATTTTTTTTCTCAGAATTGACATCTTCGATTCGTCTGTAGTTTTAACAGTTTTTTACTTGATGTATTTACAGACTATACAAAAATTGGCTTAGTGGAGAATCCATTATTTCAAATGCATTTTTATTGATACAATCTATCATTATAGAGTAATTCAACGAAATAGTGTAGATATCGATATTTTATATAAAATATATAATAAAATAATCTCGTTTTGATACTGCGAAGGTGATTCCAGGAACAAAGCAGTATCATTGCTTCATTCCCAAAAATCATGCCCAAATCGAACTAAAAAAGTACTCATTGGCCATAGAAACGTCGGTGTATCCAAAGAGGGTAAATTAATTCTTTTTTGCAATCGAGAGACGCGAGTAGCCTTTGACTCTAATTTGAATAGACTTTATCGGTGTCCATGGGTCCACTGATAAAGTTTATTAAGATGTACAAAAAGATATTTAAAGAAATAAAAATTTAAAAAAATTAAGAAATTTGAAAAAGTACAAAACATAAACAAAAATGCGGGCTTTAGAAAATATCTATAGATAGTCTCAACCCTGTTAATTCACAGAGAAATTTGTGTATTCATTTGGGATGAAAAACGCATGGGAAGGAATCGATTCTCCACTAAGCCAATTTTTTTATAGTCTGTAAATATATCAAGTAAAAAACTGTTGAAACTACAGACAAATCGACGATGTCAAATCTGAGAAAAAAAAATATCAAAACATTATTTGCTCTGAAAATGGCATATAGAGCTTTTGGAGAAGTTGGTAAAAAATTTCAGTGATAAGTACGTTGAAAATCCTAAATTTCATGTTGTACTTTTTTTTTCGTACGATGAATAATTTTCGAGTTACGAAATGGAACAAAAAAATGTTTTCTATTTTTTTCCGGCTAAAATATGTAATATAAAAATCTAAAAAAAAATCAAAAAATTTCTAGACCGTTAGAACTACTTTATAAAAATTTGTATGCGATTTTTTGTGTTTTCAAAAAATGGGCTGGCCGACTCGACGTGGAATGCCTCACATATCAAGGTACAGATAGTAAGCTGACATTGTCCTAAAATTGGCGTCATTGATCTCAGAACAAGCTTGTCTATTTCCTCGGCTCCAAGGGATGAATGGGAAGGTGAGACTTTTCGTATTTCTCTTTGAAAATCATTGAATTTTCTTGATGCCAAAAAACGACTAGGATGATCCGCAGAGTCCCTCTCTTCACGAAATGCGAGGGAGTGTGAGAGAGCGTGATTGCGGGGGGGGGGGGGAGGAAATCCCCCACGGAGGTTGTTGGTGCAGTGCGTGGGGCACCCGTCGTCGTTCTGCTCTCGGACCGAGGGAAGAGGGAGGAAGAAGGGAGCGAATGATGAAGAGAGAGAGAATGGGAGAGGGAGAGTCGAGGAGAGCGCGTGAAGGAAAGAGAGAGAGAGAGAGGGAAATATATAAACTGACAGGAAGGGCAGGAGAGAAACTCACGCGGGTGGTGGTTGTGGCGACGGTGGTGGTAATAGTGTGATAGCCCGTGTGGAGGAACAAACTCTCCCACCCCGCAAGGTTGCCCTACCTCTACCTCAACTGCCCTGAGCAACACATTTATGCCTCCTGCTCCTCTCCGGGCTTGTTCCGGGAGCAGGGAGAACATATTTCTCTCCCTCTTTCTTTCATTCGCCTTCCGTTCAAAGGAACTCGAGAAACTGACAGAGCAGCTTTGCAGAGTTGAAGGAAAAAAGCTCAGCCGGAAATTAGGTTGAGCTTTGAGGAAATTGAAGATTGGATAAATGGGCTCTCCCAGAAGAATTATAAAAATAATAAAAATGAAACGCATTGGGAGCGTTTACACTGAAAAAAATGAATGGCTGCAGTCACCATTTTCTGCTTGGCCCCCCGATACTTTATGGTTATGGTATCTTGGCAGTATTTTGAGCCGAACCATCTCGCATTGGCCCAGGAGTTACATTTCTTGCTGTGAAGCAAGAACAACTATACAAAATAACGTTACTGCCACAATCCAGTACTTTTCAGTTTATGGGACAATTTTTTTCTTTAGTCCATTTGGAGATTCAAGCAATTTTCCTGGTAATTTTGAATCTACAAGAATTCCTAGAGGTTTTTTCCGTATTCCTTGACAAACCTATCTGACTCTGAGCTTTTGAGACTATGATCATTGTTGTCAACTTTGTGAAGTTGTTTCAATGTTGACATGGTGGGTCTCCCTGACAGTCAGATGACCGAGGAAGTCAAATGCGCGGGAGTAAGCGAATCAACCCCACTCCACAGGAAAAGCTTGAGCAGAGAGAGAGAATATCTGCCACCACCGAGCGAGAATGGCTCTTCGGGGGTAGGAGTCGAGAATCTAGGCTTGTGTGTTCCCACGTGGGGAAGATGTGACAGGAGAGGAGGAAGAGTCAGCGCGCGGTGGTGATGTTGTATTCCACCACCGAGCCGAATGTGCTTTGGGTGGGAAAAGCGGGTAAACCATCACAGGGGAGGGGGAGCACAGTGAGAGAGAAGAGAGGAGGATCAGCAGGCAAACGACTGACGAAGATTGCTCAAGTGCGGCAGTCAAGCTGAGTCAAGCGTCGCACGCTCTCTCTCATCCCTGAGAGAAAGTTGAACGGGTGGATAAAAGCTCACCAGAATCCACGTGGACAAAAAGAGAGAGAGAGGCTATATACTAAAGGTGATTTCTCAAATTCCCTACAGATCGCTGTACTATTTTTTCATCAAAAATATAAGGTAGAATTCTATACCTTGCCTTTAAATATAGCAATTATAGTCCTATTTTCTAGTAATGCAAAAGAGCATTTTAGTTTCTCGAATTTTTTGAATTTTTAACTAACATTTTAGTATATTATTAAATTATACAACAGAGTGCAGGACTATGAACTTTTATAAATAAAAGTTCTAGTCAATTGCATTCTAAAGAATGCAATTTTTATATTTCCCTTTCACCCTTGTTAGCAACAAAGACCTGACATCCACCCCCACGAATTAAGTATATTCTTAAATATTAGAAAGATTCAAGGATGGAAGTCCAACATCTTGTCGTCAAACGCGTTTTGAATTGAGCCTTATTCCATTACATATCAAAAATAGACTTAACCCTTTGTGCGAACACTGGGCTTCTGGGTTTCAGGCTTCAAAAAAATCTGGACTAAATCATAGTCACTTCTCGGAGTGTCTAGAACATTATCCAAAAGTCAGTCAAGTGAAATGTCAAACAGATGTGGGGAAAAAACAGGAGTGTGGAAATTTCAACTCTGCCTTCAAAGTCAGTGTTCACACAGAGGGTTAAATTGGTGGGTTAAAATAATAACCTATCACCGACTTAATGAAAAATAGACTTAGGTTGGTTAAAAATTTTAAATATAAAACAAAGAATCCAGAACAAAAATAAGGCGGGTCCGCTAAAAAACCAAACCCATCCCAATAGTGCAAAAACTCTGGCCCAAACAAAAGTTCAAATTTTCTTATTCACGGATTCCAATTTTTTGCAAAGGGAGTTCTCTGTAACCTCATTTTTCAGCGCTATTTCTGCGCCTCCCTTTCTCCCGCGTTAGCGACAGGGGAGAGTGAGAACGACCAACGCGATGTGGAGCGCAACCAGCGCAGATTCCCACCGCGAGGGAAGTCTACGGGTGGCGGTAGGAAAAGCGTCTGGACGCCTTGTTGAGAAGGGTGGTGGGTTTGTATATAAAACTTTGCCCAACGGTGGATATATCTCTCTCTCTCCCTAACACAGAGAGGCGGAGGGCAATATAAAGCGCTTGGTGCTTTGCGGAGGCGGTGGAGAGATTCTCGGTTTGAGCCGCGGATATGAGAGAGGGGTAGGGGCACAAACGCCAAGAAAGAAGGGAGAATGCAACGTTGACTTGTCCTATATATAGTTTCGAACGTCCCTCTTTCTCGCCCAGCGTTTATTATACCCATCTCTCTCACTCCACCGGAATCATCGAGTCCTAGTCTGGCTACTACTGTATTTTCTGTCTCTTTTGCACACACACACACACACACACACACACACACACACACACACAAACTTTGGGTTGCCGGGAGTAAAACCCTGGTTAGCGGTGAGAGGGGGCGAGTTTTCGAATCGGGAGAGGACACACCGTGGGAGCACACGCTACGGCGGGGGGTAAAACCCCCCGAGATAGAATTTCTGCGAGTGGGAACTCGACGACGACGATGATGACGGCGACGACGACGTTAGGAGAGACACACAACGATGACGAAGCGGGATGGAGGAGAGCCCTTGGCACGGAGTCGTTAACACACCGGAGTCCGGAAAGCCCCGTAGTACGTTGTTGTCCACTGGGATCTCTCTCTCGCGAAAAGTGTATCACAATTTAAACAGAAAACAGAAAATAACGATAACCAAAGAAAATGAAGCGGTGAACTTGTTTTTTTTTTATAAACGAGAGACTTACGTTACATCCGACGGGAATTCGTGTGAATTTTCTCTCTCTCTCCGTGTCATACGTCGTGAATTTCCGCTGGGAGCATTTTTAATCGAAATTCTCTCTTTCCATTGTTCTCTTCTCTTTCGTACGCGTCCCGTTATGTTCGTGAAAAAACAAGATAATAAAGCAAGCGATATTCGATATTTTCGTAAATCGTTATTGTAATGGAGAAAGACATTAAACGCGAGAGGAATTTATGACGGTGACTTGCCGCGCCACGTAGTTACCCGAATAACTGAGGGAGCGTCGAGAGAGAGCGTCACGGGCCTTTGGCCACAAGACGCGCATGTCGTAATGGCGGCCGACGCCGCGTTCTCTCCTGGCCTTTTCCTACGAACACACTCCTCGCTTCGGGAAACCCGCGCCAACCGCACTCGACACTCTGGTCTTGTATTACGCTCGATGATAAAAAAAATTCGAATATCGTTCCGTTTTTATATTCATTCAATTTCGGATGCTCCTTAATTGGAATATAAAATATACGCATATTCTATAATTACGAAATATGTAAAACAAGCGTACGTTCCGTTAACCGAGCCGAACAGGCTGAATGGAAAAGTACGAGGGACGCCATGACCAGATGTCTAATTCCACGGAGTGACGCAAGAACCTCGAGAAACTGCGCAGTTAGCTATTGGCTTGAAATACACGCATATATAAATAATATCTTTAGAATTTACACGATTTCGTAAACAATCCGTGAAAGTCGTGTTGGAATAAAGCGGCGGATAGCCATGACGCATCGGCGTTGGCCGAGTTGAATGAAGGAAAAGGACACGGTCGCTGAACACGTCAGCGTTGGGCACAAAGCGAACGCGGCGGCCATGATGCTTATCGAATTCGTGTCACGAGCCGCGTCGCGCCAACGGCACAGCAACAGACGCGCCACGACGAAAAGTAGTCCCAAGAGCCCAACAGCTGTCCTCTTTCCTCATCGTTGCTCGGCTTCCGAGTGACTCGATTTTCCACGATCACCGAAAAATATAAGCTCCTCCAAAGATTCCTCTACCCATTATTATACCTCGGTATATACATTATCGCGACTCCCACCCTCATACTCTCCCTCTCGCAGAGGTTTCTCCCAGGTTTCCACCGGATTCTCTCGTGAAACAAAGCTAGGGAGAGAAGCAAGAGAGAGAGATGGACGGATGGGTAGAGCGGGAGAGAGAAGCGTTTGGGAGAAGTCACGCGTTTAGGAAGGGACGCCCAAGATGGCGGAATCGCAAAAGCCCAAAATGAAACTCATCACTGCGAAACTCACGGAATTTAATGATCCCCCCAAGTTCAAGTTTCCCTGGATGAAAAAATAATTCCTCCATGTTCGAACAATCCTACGAGGAAATTTGCAGCTTCGCTCTTTCGCCATCAGGAAAAAAGAAGCGTGAAGCCAGTCCCAGCGGGGAAGTCTCGTTTTAGCGGAGACCAAAGTGAAATGGAAAAAAAAAGTCACGAAGAGGCACAAAGCAGAGGAGATGTTGCTTTGACCGAACGGAGGGGCCACGGAGAGAGAGAGAGAGAAAGATAGAGGTAGAGAAACACACTCTCGAACACGGGGGCACCCACCACCACGCAATTTCCAACCCCACCAGACCCTCAACCACTGTCCGCACCTCCAACCACCCCACCAAAGAGCCCAGAGAGTTCGGAATCCCCCGAGCCGCGCCGTTTTGTAACCCGGAGCCAGGCAGCGGCACGTCGAGGGCCCCGCGACGATTTTAGTATCTTGGGGTGGGTGCTTCGACCACCGGGTTTCGCGTTTTCCGCGTTTCTGTGTCTCTCTCCCGTCACGCCGCCAAAAAATTCTTCAAATTTCGTCCCTCGAACGCTCGTACTTCGCACTATCGCATCGGGAAACAAAGAAGGTACCAATGCCAAGAATAAGGAATAAGAATCAGCCAATCGCCGCGCACTTTAGTGAAGCTACGCCAATCGGATGGCTTATTCCTTATTTTTGTCTCTCCGGCTTTAAAGAAAAAAACGTGAATCACAAGGATTTAAAAAAAAAACACAAACACATACCACCCACGATGGAAAACACCTGGTGATTACAAAGAACTCCTCTAACGGCGATTTTACGATGAAACAAACGACGAATAGTTTACGTGTTTTTTTTAATCCGTGATCCGAGCTCGACGAGAGTTAGCCACGGAATAGTTCGTATACACGCTCTCGCACGATCGGAGCCGAGGGATAGAACAGCGGCGACGTCGGCGGCGTTAACGACGACTTTTATATACATGTATATATATATATACAATGTCTATATCCGATGTATGCGTGTGACTAATATTCCTCACTTACTGACAACGTCAATAGACGTATTATTTTATTTTCTTTGTTATTCCAAAAAGAAAAACGTGTTCAGTATATTGACGATTAAAATGTATACAACGTCCTACTTACCGCAGGCTTTGCCGTGGCACTGTGGAGTGTGGACTCCGTCCGCTTACTACTGCCTGAACTCTCTCGTGTGTCCGCCGCCTCGTTGTATCTCTCTCTCTCTCTCTCTCTTACTGTGTCTCTTTCGTCGAAGCAGCGGGTCTTTCTAGCGCTTTCTCTCTCTCTCGCACTGAACACGCTGTGGGCCGAACGGCGCTGCTGCGGGCACCACACACGCACACTCACACACAACTTTTGCCGAGCGCGGGCTATTTCTCTTATTACTTTTCTCTCCTTAATCGGCTAATTTTGCATCATGATTACGGGACATTTGACGAGAAGAAAGAAAAATGTGTCTTAGAATGGTTCAATTTTTTGTTCATCGAATATTCATTTGGAAGAAAGATTTAAAAAACACGGACTAACGGGAACGATGGCTTTTTTTTGTACTTTTTTTATTTTATCGTCCGTGTGCGGAGAGCCGATGGCTCTCAATAAAATCTCGCGGCTCGAGTGTGTCCCTCACGACTTTCTCATTTCTACGCCGGTGAAAATCTTTCGCTCCTATTCTATTCTCTCTTTCTCGCTCGCGTGAATGGCGTTTCTCTGTTTCACAGCACTCTCTCTCTCTCGCTCTATCCCACTCAGTTTGTTTCTCCGCCGCTGTCGCTCTACGGCGCTGCTCTCTTCCCCCTCCCCGCGTGCTCCGCCGCAATAGTTTTCTCTCACTCGCTCTCGCGCTGACGTGGGCTCTCTGTACATTCACGTTTGTCGTTTCTCTCTCTCTCACTCTTTCTATTCAACTTCCTCTCCGCGGGTTTTTCAACCCACCACCGCCGCTTTTTAATCTCTATCCGCGTATGCTGTTTCGGAAAACGATGATGTTTAGTATTCCACGCTGGTCTTTCGAAGGGCCATCACCCCGGATCAAACTTTTTTTTAATTTTTCACGCACTTTGAATTTTTTTCAAATTTTCTTTACAACGTTAAAAAATGAGAATCTGCTAACTTTTGTTTGAAACAAAAAAAAATTGTTGGAAAGCGCGCGCGTGGTCTCTTGCGTGCCGACGTCTGTCGACTCTTGCAGCGCACTCGTCGAGTCCCGCCGACAACGGCGAATAAATTCAGCTAACGGTACACGGCCACCGGGCACGTTACACACGCGCGCGTCTTCGGATAACCTGGCGCTCAGTTTTCTCTCTCTCTCTCTCTCTTTTCGTCTTTCTCTTTACTTCTATCTTTCTCACTCTGTTTCTGTGCTTCTCGCTCTCTCGCTCGGGTCCCGCTCGAGTCGTTTCCTTTCCGGCCATTCGTCGCACTTGGGAATGAGAGCGAGGTGGAATACCTGGAGAGAGAACGTTTAAAGTATATATCGAGCTCGCAACAATGTCCAAGACAATTTCAACGAGTGCACTTAAACCCCGTTAATTCGTTAATAATGAAACTTTAACGACTTGCTCGCTGAGTTTATACCTTTTCCTATTCCCTCGTGATATTTACAGGCATTTTGTTAAGGATAATGTTAATATGCCTATTGCGCTTGAATATTTGTGAATTCT
The DNA here is from genome assembly GCA_946863875.1 of Alloplasta piceator. Lineage (NCBI taxonomy): Eukaryota > Metazoa > Arthropoda > Insecta > Hymenoptera > Ichneumonidae > Alloplasta > Alloplasta piceator. The sequence goes on along the minus strand of OX333073.1, from coordinate 11,890,944 downwards.
AGAAGAAACCAACAAAGTGCGCATTATCTATCCCTCCCCCTCCTCACCTACTTCTCTCTTTTTCATAGCACTTTTTTTTCTCCTTTCGTCATTGTCCATGATGTACAATTGCATTCCACAGTTTGGAGCATGCGCCTTTATACCGTGGTTTCCTCTTTTTTGTACTGTCACCTGGACCTCATAAACTCATAACCCTTATGAATTTTCCGTGGCAACCGCAGTTTTCCGGAAAATTGTTTTATTGCAGGAAATACTTGGGATTAGGGACAGAAGGGTGACGAAAAATCGACGAAGAATAAAATACCTGAAACGGTCAAACACCTGTCCTATATTCACTGTCCTTGTTTTCTTTGATTGTCTCGCTATAGCGCTGGTGGGGAGAAAAATATTCAATGGAGCGTTAGTTCACGCGTTCACCGTTGCTGCCGAGAGGGCAGCACGATACGGGCGCGCCTGTAGCGCCAGCGATCCGATAGCGGCACTTTTCGGAAACTCAATAGAGCCCGCGAATATTCAAATTTCGCGGACAAAAACTATATCAATAAGTGCGAATAATTTGGAATTGTGAATTGCTCAATGACTTTTCGAACATTTTGTTGATTTTTTGTCAAAACGGTAAGAGCATACTGACAATAAATTGGTTTTCATAAATAGTACTTTTTTTCTAATACATATTATAATTTTCCTATACATATTTCGAGTCTCATAAAATAAGTTTTATTTAGTACTCTGAAAAAAAAATCCTGAACCATCTTTCAAGCCACATCAACATTTTTAAGCCGTGTTTAAAATTCTCGATAAGAATTAACATTCGAACCTTTTTCTCCAAAATTTGTTAAGGTTGTTTTATAGGTTAAACCGACGAATTATTGAGTTGAAGTTCTAAACCTTACGGCCTGAACCAGGCTCAGAAAATTGATTCGTTCAAAAATTCAAGAATTATTCGATAAACTCGAGTCGGATATGAATCTGCAGATATTAATAAATATAGACTATTGCATAATCAATACTTTGTTTTCATTTATTCAAATATGACATCATCGCTGAGAAAAAAAAAAATCATGCCTTTCAGCACTGATAGTCATAAGTTTTCTCGAGCCCGACTAAAGACAATTATACATAATGAAAAAATATCCATAATTTATAATTAATCATAATAGTAACTACTATAGATAAATATATATATATATAATATATTATAGGTGTACTCTCGTCGCGTGCAAAATGAACAATTTTGGGTGATGAACTTTGCGTAGAATTTCGTTTCACAATTTATACGGAATATTGTCATGCAGTTTTTTTTAGTAATCAATTGACCTTTCGACCTTTGGTTCTCACGTTGAAGGGCACAATCGAATTTTTCACTTATATACAAAATAATGGACGTCGAATGAAAATTCACGAGTGTAATAAGCGAAAGAAAAAATACATCGCGAATGAGAGAAATACATAGCAGGATTTAGATTTCAATTACACACGGCAGTCTCTAGAACCCAAGAATAATAAATGCTCAGGAACGATAATAAGCGTCGAAAAATGACCAGCGATTAATCAGAGATCGCTGAAATTCGGATGTCTCTGCATTCTCTCGACGTAAAGAGAATACAGAAGTTTGTTGTTCTCGTAATAGAAGGGATTGTCATTGGCGTTCAAATCCGGTCTGTATTCCGCACTGAAGCTACTTGCGCTGGAGGGACAACCGTCGCAGGAAGAAGAACCCTGAGAAGGCTCAGAATGGTTCGGCGAAGGAACAAAATTCCTGTTCCTCCATTCTGGATCCGCGTTCTCAGGATTGACCGCAGCTTCGTGAAGACCGGACAAACCGTTTATGTGAAGGTTGTTGATTCTCTTGCTCAGCGGCGTAAATTCGCTGATTTCTTCCTCCGCGCTGCGACCGCGCTTTCTGAATACGCAGAATTTATAGATCAATAAATTAATGTTCCCGGATAAATAAGAAGATTCAAACACTTTTTGGAATTTTGCGAACAGTTTGGCGAATCCAAAATTTTGAGAATAAAATTTCTGTGCAAGAACGACTGTGTATAAAAATTTCCAGTACAAAAATTTGACTCCTAAAATGTCAAAAAAACTGTTTTTTAATTTATTTGAAATTCAATAATGTTGAAAATTTTTATAATAAGCCCACACAAAGACAATGTAAAAAAAAAATATGTTGTGTTTTTCCAAAGATTATGTCATTCCAGTTGAAAAGTAAACAAGGCAAACTGACCTGTTGGCTTGTGTCATATTCGCGTTCGGATTTTGAAACGTCAGTTTCTTCTTCTCACCATTCTCGTTGAGATTTTTGCTTCCTCCTCGTGTCTTCGAAATTCCACGAGAATCAAGCTCCCTTTTTTTCTTTTTTAGATCTCTATTTGGCGTAGAGTCACGCCTTAGTTTCGCTTGGTGTGAGAATAGTTTCAACACACAAGAGGAGATCCCTCCGAGAGTTTGTCTCTCGGCGAGCCTTGTGTGGTAAATTTTTACGCTATGCTTTCACAGTCACCTTTACAAAGAATCACAAACGTTTGTTATATATATAAAAATATTTATATATATATATATGTATAGCGAGAGAACAAAAAGCTAACGAAAAATCAACTGAATGATCGGCAGAACTTTATGGAAAACCTACGTCTTTCACTCTCACTGCTTCGTGTGAAGAATGTTCAGCGCTGTGCCGCGAGATGGCGCCACTTGTTCCGTTTCCGGCGTAGCGTTCGTTCAGTACAACCTTTCGCCGCTAGGAGCGCTACCGTCGTCACACCGACGTATTTCTTTGTTTTCCAGCATTGATTTTCCACGAAAAGTTCTCTACTTTGCTGTCAGCTGTTGCTGTCGAAATCTCTGCAATATTTCAAAAGATTTTTCGTTCATATTTGCGATAAAGGGAGACGAACTTCAATGTCTCCATAAACGTTGAAAACGTTCACTGGAGCTATTCTAATCGAAAACATCTCAAAATCAAACAAAAAATACGTAATCGCACAAATGATGAATACAAAATTCGTATAGAAACTCGCAATTGCGAAATGTTTGGTTTGCAAAACATTTCACGATCGTTGCAAACGATCAAACGTCAGTTTTTGTTTATCTTTCGAAAGATTAATTATCGACTCGTGCTTCCAGTTATTATAGTTTGCAAACTGGTGAACATTTTTCTTCAACAGCGGAAAGGAGAAAGACAGAAAGAGGGAGCGAGGGATATGAGAAGAAATATGAGACACTTTATCGCGCAAGAACACGCGTTTCTCGTAGCTCTGCAATTTCTTTTATCTTCTACTGATTGGACTAAAAATGAAACGATCGTTGAAATTGGAATTTGCACATCCTCTGGCTTTCTTGTGAAATCTCGAAAGAATTTTTTATCGAGCTGTGTTGGAGAAATTCCACGTTTTTTTCACTTCAACTCGGTTTTATATATATAGTAAGAACTCTCGACGTTCTATATTCTTACAATATATGAAATAAATGAATACTCCAGCGGGGATTTAATAATATGCGACGACTGTAATTTCGTGCTTCGCAACCCCGATAATTCGATAGGAAATATGAATCATAGGGGGAGCTTTGTATGTATCAATGAATGTATATATATATATAATGTTATGCCGTTTTCAAAGTATACGAATATAAACGACGCTACAAAGTAACAAAATACATGTATGGGGCATTCCAAATAAATTTGATGAGTAAAATTTATTGCAGAAAATATTGAAGTAAAAACAGAATGTTCTCTAAATTGTTGTTGGATTTTGTTCAGACCTGCCAGCGTATAGAAACGTATATATGGGGAATTCCGCTTCAATTTGCCCAGTTTCTGGCCAAATTAATTTCGATTTAAAAAAACATCAAATTTCTGCAGGTTTTTACGAGCATCTGAAGAAAATCAGCAAAAATTCAAGACTGTTTTTTAAGGGGTTATACGCAGTTAAGAAGGCTGTAGCACTCATGTAATTAAATTAGTGCTGCTCAAAATTACATGATTGCTCAACTTTACTTAACTTATTAAAAAAAAAAAAAATTTTCGAGATCATTATCATCATCATTTGGAGATATTTAAAAAATGAATTTGAAAAATTGAACAAATTTTGAAACTTTGAATTTTGCATAACTTTCGAAAAAAAAAATTAATTTTTTTCCTTTCGTAGCGAACTTTGTTTCATGATCAAAGAAAACTTCCGACCAAATTTCATCGCTTTTAATTAAAAGGGCTCGATTCCAACTATTGGTCGATTTGACATGGAATGCACATTACAAAAATGAAATAAAAAAAATCGATTTTTTTAAAATCCTGCGTATAACCCGTTAAAGGTTTAGGGGTGATGTAAATTTGACCTGGAACGCCTCGAATATGCCATATTGTGCGGAAAATTGCACACATCGGTGCACCGCGTGCAGAATGACTCATTCGTGCGTAAAACTCTCTAGTAAACTCTGGCAGCGTAGTATATAAGACAAAATAACAATCACGGAGAGGAGATCAAGGGGGAACACGTGGACCATGAGGAAGAACGATAAATGTTATGTCTATATGGGGCATTCCATACCAGTTCGACCTGAGTGTGACCCTCGACCTCGCTGATTTCGATTACGATTTTTTATATGATTCTTCCAACTCAAAATAGCATTCCGAATTTTTTTCAGATTTTTAAAACCAAATTTGAGTACGTTACGATTTTTTGAACATTTTTTTCGAAAATCTCGAGGGCCGTAATTTAAAAATCTGAAAAAATTATCAAAAATCCGGTGTCAAAAATGAAAATTTTTTACCCAAAATTCGTGATGTCCAGGGCTTTCACTTCCACCTTGATTTTAGGTTTTTATGAAGGAAACGTAAAAAAAAATAGATGCAGAAATTAACCAACTACTTTTGGAAATTGTTGGTTAACGTTAAAAATATCCAAGCCACTTTTCACGGTGGATGAATTTCTGCATCTATTTTTTTTTTTACGTTTTCTTCATAAGAACCTAAAATCGAGGTGGAAGGGAAATCCTGGACATAATGAATTTTGGGTCAAAATTTTTTATTTTTGACATCGGATTTTTGAGAATGTTTTCAGATTTTTAAATTACGGCCCTCAAGGTTTTTGAAAAAAATGTTCAAAAAATCATAACGTACTCAAATTTGGTTTTAAAAATCTGAAAAAAATTATGAATGCTATTTCGAGTTGGAAGAATCATATAAAAAATCGTAACCAAAATCAGCGAGGTCGAGGGTCACACTCAGGTCGACTTGGTATGGAATGCCCCATATATAAATGAGTAGATCAATAGATTTCTTGGTAATGTTCGTGAAATACGTGGAGTAGTCATTCTCGATGACTCACACGGCAAATGTACATACACACACACGCGTGTGTGTAAACTTCCCAGTTTGGATTTTCATTCATTGCAAAGAGTCACGGATTCACGAAAAGTCGATGATAAATCGTTCGAAAATTCAACAATTTTTTTTTCCGAAGTTGTAACTTTATTTTATCGTTTTTTTTAGCGGATCTAAAAGCTGAGGATACGAACTCGTAATCGTACAATTTGTATCGCTGGCTATGCGGGAAGTGCGGTTTTTGAAATTTCGCGCCATGCTTTCTTGCTTCCGCTAAACTATAAACTCGAATTTAAGCGTGAAAGAAAAACCCTGATGAATCATCAATTTGTCGATTCTGGTGAGAATTCATATGCATTCGCTTAAAGTAATTATAGGGGTAATATATATTTAATATAATAAAATTCAATCTATATGGGTCATTCCATGTCAAATCGACCAATCGTTGGAATCAAACCCTTTCAATTTCGATGAAATTTGGTCAGAAGTTTTCTTTTATCATAAAACGAAGTTCTACTAAAGGAAAAAAATTAATTTTTTTTTCGAAAGTTTCGCAAAATTCCATCATTTTTTCAATTTTTCAAGCTTATTCTTTAAATATCTCGAAAAGTATTATAGTTAGCTATTATAGAAAACAAAAATATTCCGGAAACACATTTTGAAAAATGATGAATTTGAAGAATTTTGAATTTTTTAAAATCGAAAAAAACCACGATCGACATTAAATTTTTGGTTCAATTCTTTTTCATATAATACCTGAATATATAATACCTCAATACCTGAAAGATCCTGAAATTTTCAGAATTGCTTTTTTTTTTAAATATTAATTTTTGAATTTTGGTAAAACAAATTTTTTTGTTCATCTTTAAGTTAAGTAAAGTTTGAAGGAAAAACGCAATTGTGAAAATTTCCGGATCTTTTAAGATCAGTATAAGGTATTGTATTTAAAAAAATTGAACCAAAAATTTAATGTTGATCGTGGATTTTCACGATTTTTAAAAATTCAAAATTCTCCAAATTCATCATTTTCCAACATTTTTTATGGAATATTTTTTTTTCGTAGCCCCAAGTATACTCTTCAAGACGAACCCAGAACGATTTTTTCGGAGGAATAATAGATTTCGAGATCTTTAAAAAATAAACTTGAAAAATTGAAAACCGTTGAGATTTTGAATTTTACATAACTTTGGAAAAAACATTGTTTAATTTTTTTTTCTCAAGTGGAACTTCGATTTATGATAAAAGAAAACTTCCGACAAAATTTCATCGAAATTGAAAGGGGTCGATTCCAACTTCGATTTGACATGGAATGACCCAACTCTATATATTTTTTTGGGAAGTTATTAGTTTGTGTATCCTCTGAACCCAAACCACGTTTTTCGTATGAAAATTGGAAAAAATTTAGTGGTTTTTGGATCAAACAAACGGCGAGTCGTTGTAAGCTTCTGAAAGTTCCAAAAAATAGACGGAAAATGAACAACATTTTTTTTTTCTACGTTTCTTAGTTTTATTTTATGAAATTTTCCGACTGAAGAGAGGTCAGCTTCACCGTATAGGAAAGGAATCTCTCGCAAGTCCTTTCTGTATATGTCGAAACCGACCCCATCAATTCTCATAGACCTCGAATAAATTCTTTTGCGAGCCACTAAAATTGTCCATTGTAATATAATACAATGTACATATCCCAATTTCCACAATGTTTATTTTGAGATATAGTAATTTTCAGGCTCCTGAAGTAACCTGCACTGGAAAAACAGTTTATTTGTAGTAAAGAAATATATTTCGTTAGAACTTTTACTTAAATATTCCTTAACTGTTACAAAATTTGTTAGTCGTTAAGAAATATTTTGTTTGTGGAAAAATAATGTATTAACTGTTAAAAAATAATTCATTTCACCATACACAACTTTACATTTGTTAACAGTTAACAAATCCTACATTGTTTTCTCAGTGTGGAATGATATTGATGTACCATTGTCATTGACAGAGTTGCCGAAATTACAATGTAAAAATAATGCATTATTTATTTTAGAAATAATTAAAATTTTATGATAGAAACCTTAAGCATTATTTTTGTAATGAAAAATGTGAAACCTAACGATTATGCATTAAATTAATAATGAGTAATGCAAAAAACGTAACATTATTCATTACAACAGTAATGGATAATGCTAAACGCTGCCATTGTCCATTATTACAGTAATGGGTAATTCAAAGTAGAAACAAATTTTCATTACTATAGTAATGAATGGTACAAAACCGAAGAATAATGCATTACTTTGAGTAATGCATTACATTGAGCAATGCATTACTTTGAGTAATTCATTACATTGAGCAATGCATTACTTTTAGTAATGCATTACGTTTAGTAATGCATTACATTGGGCAATTCATTACCTTGAGTAACACATTACATCGAGCAGTGCATTACTTCAAATAACGCATTACATTTATAAATAATGTATTACTTTGAGTAATGGTTCAAAGGAATAAAAATAATTTCTGTATGTAGAAAGCAATGTCAATGAAATCTTCCTTTTCGTATAATTTTTTACAATCATAATGCGTAAGAATGATACATCTCAGACTGTATGTGTTATTCCCTCAAATGTTTTACAGGGTAATTTGTTTGTTTAGATTTCCCTCTATGGAAATTCGTTTGTTTAGATTCCTAATTTTTTACTTCGAAAATATAATTCGGTACTTTGTTTTCTTTTTTTTATTTGTTACAGCAGATTTGAACCTACAGCATCTTTTTTTTTTATCTTTGACCGGAAATCGTCAAGAGAATAATAATTCCTGTTCATATACGATTGTTTACTTTTTTTTACTCTCGAATAATTTCATGTATTTTTTATTTAGATGTGAATCAACCAAAAGAAAAAAATCATCTTCCACTTGTGCATTTTTTTATTCGTTAGGTCAAAGGGAAATGTGCAGCATATACTGATTTTATTCTCTTTCAACTCAAATTTTCAATTCTAATTTCAAATTTCGAAACGGGGATTATTAGTTCCATTGACATTCCGATGTTTACATTTTTGGGTTTTTTTACTTAAACAAATTTCATAAGCCCATACCATCGAGTCCCTGAACCGGCTTCATCGATCCATATTTTCCACTTTCGCAAAAAAAAAGGAAGATTTTATCGCATTGTCCTATTGGACTACGAATCCATAATAGTATATTACGATACTAGTGCGAGAAACTTTTTCTCAACTCGTGTGATTGCAACATTCGCCTTCGGCTCATGCTGCAAACTCACACTCGTCAGAAAAAGTTTCATCGCACTAGTATCGTACGAAATTTTATTATACGAGTGCGCAAAGTGCCAATTTGAGCACGCGCAGCGTGCGCAAAGTGGCACTTTTCGCACGGAGTGCAATAAAATATTTTTATTCCGAATAATGCATTATTCAAAATATCCAGTATTATAGCAATGAAAAATTAACGCTACTTTGCAATATCTATTATTTTAATAATGGATAATGGAACATTTTTGCATTACTCATTATTTCAGTAATGAGTAATGTAACTCTTTCCAGATTATCCATTACTTCAGCAACGGATAATGTAATGCTTTTCCAAGTACTCATTAGTAACGTAATGCCTAATGTTTCATTTTTACATTTTCCAGTACTAATGTAATGCTTAATGGTCTGACATTTGCATTATTAACTAAAAATATTATGCAATATTTTTTTTTATCACATTATTCATTGAATGAATAATGTATAATGGAAGTTAAGTCCATTATTAAGTAATAAATAATCATTAATGAAATCGATAATGCATTACCAAAATAATGCATTTTTTGCAACTTTGGTCATTGACTATGATAAACCTTAAAAGGCCGGACCCAGAACGTTTTTGAGGAGCCTCGAACGTGGATGTGAAACGTTACCATATTCGGTGCTATCCCGCACCTACTCTTTCTGTTCGTTTTTTTTTATCATTGAAATAGCACACACACACACATGAACAATACTTGTATATTCTAACTTGCCATGGCTATAAGATGGTTGCTGTTGTTGCCATTTTGTTATGCCTTTTTATTTTTGTCCTCGTCAACGAAACGGGAACGTGGGTGTGCAAATGATCTCCGCTGTCCAATAAACACACGCTGCTATAATATTACATGGCTGATTATTAAGCGCTCTACCGAGTATAATGTATTACAGATTTCGTTATATATATATTAGGCTGAATCAAAAAATGCGACTATTTTTTTTTTTTCGAAATACCCTATTAAATACTTTCGGGGAGGTGAAAAAAAATGCCTGTTAAAAACAGAGCTCTGAATATTAATATTTAGAGGTCCCTCATCGCTCATTTCTATTTCCCATTTAAATAACACTGGAAAAAAAAGTTCAAACTTTGAAATTTTATACCTCGGCCTCAAGTCAATGTACCGAAATGTACGATACGTATTCTTGTAGGAAATTGAATGCTCTACGAAAAAAGTCTCTTATGATTTTGTGAAAAACTCAATCCTTCGGAAGTTATTCAAGGTTAAAGTTAAATTTAGAGTAAATTTCACTTTTTATTTATTTTCCGGCAAAATGTTAAAACTTATCACTAAATATCGTAAAATCTTTCTTGGAAAAAAAGTTTAAATTGCATCAACATAAATTACCAAACTTTTAAGGCAATGACCAACAATAGTTTTCGGACATTTTCACAGTTTAATATCAATTCAACGAACGTTTTGTCGGTGACCCCTTCGATTTTTTTGAAAAAAAATTATAAAATTTTTACGGAAAAAAACAAAATTTTTGAGATTTTACCGAAGAAGGGATTCAAATAACTTCTTATTAAATTTTTTTTTTTCGATTTTTTTTTTCGTAATTTTGATCTTTTTCCTTCTATGACTACAATAGTTGATTTCAATGATGTTAAAATAAATAATTTAACTTGTTGCACATTTTTCCTCGGTAAATTATAATAATTAAAATTAAGAGTTACAATTTTTATGTAAATAAATTGAATAAATTTTTTATGTCTTTTTGGCTATTTTAAGCTAAAAAAATGGATTTTCTTTAAATGGGACCCCGTCAAATTTTTTCAAAAAAAATTATAAAATTCTACGTAAAAAAACAAAATTTCTGAGATTTTACCCAAGATGGGATTCAAATAACTTCTCACGAAAAGAAATTTTGTTCGAATTTTTTTTCTCGTACTTTTCATCTTTTTTCCTTCCATGACTAAATCAGTTGATTTCAATTATGTTAAAATAAATAATTGTACTTCAACAATTTGAATTACAAATCAAGTATGTTTTGCACTTTATTCAATTTTTTTACATAAAAATTGTTAATTAATATAATTTACAAAGGAAATATATGAGAGAAGCTAAATTATCTATTTTAACATCATTGAAATCAACTATTGTAATAGTCATACAAGAAAAAAGGATCAAAATTACGAAAAAAAATCGAAAAAAAATTTTAATCGGAAGTTATTTGAATCCCTTCTTCAATAAAATTTCAAAAATTTTATTTTTTTACGTAGAATATTATATTTTTTTTTTGAAAAAAATCTAAGGGGTTGCTTGAAAGAAAATCCAATGTTTTAGCTTAATTTAGCTTAAAACAGCTAAAAAAACATTTAAACAAATTTTTTCTTAATTTTTGATATTTTTTTCAGAAAGTACATTGAAAAACAAAAAAAAAATGACCTCCTAAGAAATTAGAATATTTTAATTATTGTAGAAGTTATGATTATTTTAAGAATATTTTTTCAAAAATCAATAACTTCGATATGGGTTAAAATAAAGAGCTAAAAATTTACGTGGATACTTCTTTTTGCATGTATAATAACATATTAAAAAATGTAAAAAATCGAAGGGGTCACCGACAAAACGTCGTTGAATTGATAGGGAATGACACATATATATTAGATCGTGAATAACTTATGAAGGAGTGAGTTTATCGAAAAATCATAAGGGAACTTTTTTGTAGAGCGTTTAATTCCCTATAAGACTATATATCGCTCATTTCGGTACATTGGCTTGAAGCCAAGGTATAAAATTTCGAATTTTGAATTTTTTTTCCTGTGTTATTTAAATGGGAAATAGAAATATGCGATGAGAGACCGCTAAATATTAATATTAAGAGCTCTGCTTTTAACAGGCATCTTTTTTCACCTCCCCGACATATTTAATAGGGGATATCGAAAAAAAAAGTCTTTTTTTTTAATCACTCTAATATATATATACTGTATATTATATATTGGTTACGCACCCCTCCGTGACACCAAACAGACGCTCCAGTTACGTTAATTCGAAAGGGCTGACTGAGAAACCTCGATCAACCAAACAGGAAGAGCGTGATCATTAAAAAAAGAAACGTTCCCAAAGTTGGAAGACACTTCCGAAAACCCATTAGACATTATAATGTAGCTCATAATTCGTGGTTGGTAACCAACTAACTTTATGAAAATCAAGTTAAATGTGAGTAACTTTTTTTTTTCATTTTTTAAAAATTCTTAATTTTTTCAATTTTTTTCAATTTTTTTCAATTTTTTCAATTTTTTTTCAATTTTTTTCAATTTTTTTTCAATTTTTTTCAATTAAAATTACGATTCTTGAATCTATTGTTTAAGAAGGTATTCTGGTCTACAAATACTGATGAATTCTATTGCAAATTGACATTCGACACTGATTAGATTGAGTAGGAAACGCCGTAGCCGAATAGCAAATGAGTTACGAAGAGATGGCACATTTAAATTGACAAAAATTCAACGCTGCAGCTGCAATTTATCACGAAGAATTTTTATCTCTCGCAAAGGATACGCAAGCATCCGGAAAAGAGAGTCGGATAAGGCGAGTTGTTTTCGTCGTAACATATTGCGGAGCTTCGAACACAAACAGAGGAAGTCGACGCCCAGTTTCGTATATCTTTCGGGCTACGCCCTGTGAAACTACGAAGTACAAAATCTCTATAATCCTTACTCTGCATTACTCTCAAACTTTCATTTTAATGACTACAATCCTCGACGCTTATTTATTTCGACTAAAATTGAGCTTACAAAGAGATATCTCGTCGGTTTTCGCCTCTGGGGCAAAATCCCTACGGCGAAAGATTGTACTAATCCGACAGAGGGCGCCACCCACGCTCGCCACACGGAAGACGCTCCCTCGCCCGCTAAACAGAGGGCGCCACCGGCGCTCGATACATTGGAGACCCAGAACGAGGCAATAAAAAATACGATCGACTTTTCCTAACGTCTTACGAATGGGAAAAAACCTTGTAACATCACTTCTGTATAAAGAAGCATTGGCCTTGATTCGCGGAGTACACATACTCGCTCATAACAATATATACATATGAATATATATGCTCTTTGAAGTTGTTTATGTGTGAAAAACATCGTTTCTCGGTCTTGTTGGCTGCGATGCATTCGAGAGTCAATTAAAACCAAGCCACGAAGTCAATGACCCTGGAACGAGCAATTTCTCTCTCCCTTCCATACGATCTTTTCATTATTTTTTTTCACGTCGTTTCCATTCTCCCCGTATAAAATCGCTCGATAGCTCCAAAAAGAATATACGTCGAATGAAACATTCGAGTGAAGAAAACGCGGTAAATTAATTCGTTTAAACAATCGACGATGAATTTAAAAGAATCTCTTGTACGATAATGTGCCGCGATCATTTCATTATTTTAAGTGGGGAATTGAATTAGAATGTCAATAATTGTTTTTTTTTTTGCAATTTTCTGTATTCCATTTACAATAAAACGAATATTTCCGAAAAATAAATTATTGAATTTTTTTTTAAATAAATCTCCGGAATCGTATAAAATTTGTGATTTTTTTATATTTTTCGTTTCAAACAGAAATAACACATGCAGCTATTACTGTACATTTGACTGACTTCAAAAAACACGTAGAATATCTAACTTTTGGAACAAAATTGTTGATTTTCTTAAGGCGGTATTCTGGTCTAAAGACATACATTGTTTTGTCGAGCTGGTTAAAAAAAAACAACAACAAATATTTTTACTATTTTTTTACAACATATTTAAAAATATTTTAACAATAAACAAACAAAAAATTCAGAAAAAAATGACAATTAAATAAGGTATAAGCTGCTAAAGTTGGCTAAAAAAAAGGTTGTACAGGCTGCATGCGAACCTTCTAGTCCTCAGATACAAAATTTAAAAAAAATTCTTAATTAGTAAGAATGTCGTTGTAGCCCCTTCCTCAGAGACAACCAAATTTTTGCAAAATTGCGGCTGTTCGTTTATTTATTCTTTTACGTTTTTTATTTTTTCACGGTAGTAAAAAAAATTGAAGTAAATCGGTTTCGACGGGCGTAGCTGCTACGTCACTAAAATAGCTATAACTTCATAAATTATTGGAATAAAAAAATTTCTTTCAGAGGATATATTCTTAAAGGTCTAAACTTCAAAAATATACAAAACAATTGGATTTTTTCAAAATTCTAGACCAAAATACCCCCTTAAAATTACGCTCCGACGTGTCGGACGTAGTTGCTACGTCACTAAAATAGCTATAACTCCGTAAATTATAGGAATTTAAAAATTTCCTTTCGTGGATATATTCTTAAAGGTCTAAACTATAGGAATATGCAAAAAAAATGGTTTTTTCAAAATTCTATACCAAAATACCCTTAAAATTACGCTTCGACGTGACGGACGTAGTTGCTACGTCACTAAAATAGCTACAACTTCGTAAAATATTGGAATTAAAAAAATTCCTTCAAGGATATATATTCTTAAAGGTCTAAACTTCAAAAATATGCAAAAAAATTGGATTTCTTCAAAATTCTAGACCAAAATACCCCCTTAAAATTACGCTCCGACCTGACGGACGTAGTCGCTACGTCACTAAAATAGCTATAACTCAGTAAATTATTGGAATTAAAAAATTTCCTTTCGGGGATGTATTTTTAAAGGTCTAAACTTTGGGAATATGCAAAAAAAATGGTTTTTTCAAAATTCTAGACCAAAATACCCCCTAAAATTACGCTCTGACGTGGCGGACGTAGTTGCTACGTCACTAAAATAGCTATAACTTCGTAAATTATTGGAATTAAAAAATTTCTTTCAGAGGGTATATTCTTAAAGGTCTAAACTTCAAAAATATACAAAACAATTGGATTTTCTCAAAATTCTAGACCAAAATACCCCCTCAAAATTACGCTCTGATGTGACGGACGTAGTTGCTACGTCACTAAAATAGCTATAACTCCGTAAATTATAGGAATTTAAAAATTCCCTTTCGAGGATATATTCTTAAAGGTCTAAACTTCAAAAATATGCAAAAAGATTGGATTTCTTCAAAATTCTAGACCAAAATACCCCCTTAAAATTACGCTCCGACCTGACGGACGTAGTCGCTACGTCACTAAAATAGCTATAACTCAGTAAATTATTGGAATTAAAAAATTTCCTTTCGGGGATATATTCTTAAAGGTCTAAACTTTGGGAATATGCAAAAAAAATGCTTTTTTCAAAATTCTAGACCAAAATACCCCCTTAAAATTACGCTCTGACGTGGCGGACGTAGTTGCTACGTCACTAAAATAGCTATACCTCCGTAAATTATTGGAATTTAAAAATTTCCTTTCGAGGATATATTCTCAAAGATCCAAAGTTCAAGAATATAAAAAAAAATGATTTTTTCAAAATTCTAGAGCAAAATTCCGCCTTGCTAAATTGAAACTAAAGGAAGAAATATTAATTTTAACAGCTTTAGGTTATTGTATCGCCTTCGTATTCGTATAATCACTGATGGAGTGTGTTAATAATACTGAGGAGGCGAATAATAAGAATCAACGAATATAAGCCGGAAGTCGAACACGTCAGCAAAAGCGAGAGGGAACGCGTGTGTGACTATCGCCCGGCAACGAGATCGCATGGCATGCGATGTTTCATTTTTTATATACAGAGACCTCCATGCATTGCACTCTAATGTTGATGACGATGACTCGTCGGTCTATGATCGAGTCACACATTTCACGCACGTCATATATTTTAGAGGGACGACAAAATGCAAATGACGAGAGGAATTTTCGATTGTATCTTGCGGGGGATTCGAAATTGGCCTAGGTCGTTGTTCTAGGTCCAAGTCACGTGACATTTATCATACGTGAATGAAGTTATTGTTTTACTGTGCTGGGAAACAGTTTAGTATCAAAAGATACGTCAATATAATGTCAGTACATGTTTTATTGGGAGCATGAGACGATTTATTCCTTCGCAACCCACAGAATTCAATTCCGAACGCCGATAGTTCGGTCTCGTGGGGTAATACGGGTCATTAGTATTCTTTTCACCGTTTGGACATCGGGAATATAGATACGAGGAAATTTATATTCTATTGTCAAAGTCCTCATGAAGAAAGTCCATGAGGCAGAAAATTTTGAAACATTTATTGAGAAATTTGAAATTTTTTTTTTTCATTTTTACATTAAGGGACAATTTTTTTCACAGACATAATTAATTATTAGAGGATCGGGTTAATGTTTATATTTTATTGAGTGTACATGAAACTTATTTCATAGCAATTTTTATCGAACAATCTAATAACCTAACCTTTAATAATATTAATATTACCTTAACGACGAATTCCTCTCCATTGTTTCATTGATATTTTGGTGAAGGGATATCTGAAAATCGAAAAAAATATCAATATTCAATTATTTATTATTTTACAAAATGGCGATAAATGGAATTTCCTTACATTAAAAAAAAATGAAAGTTGGACCATAAGTTTTTGAGTATTCGTTGCGCCAAGGTCAAAAAAATACATTTTGAGAAAAACTGCAAAGTGACTGTAACTGGGTTAGAATTTTTATTGAAAATTTTACCTACTTTAAAAACATACACTTGACAGAATAGACTAAAAATTATTTTTACTGTGGTTTTCATTGTTTATGTGGACGTTTTTTGATCGACCCGCATTACCCTCCTCTTTGGATAATCGAGCATGGCAACAAGCTCGGATCTCCCCATGGAGCTCTCGACCTTGTACTTGCACATTGTATATCACTATATGGGACTTTCCATCCCAAATCGGACAGTTTGAAAAACTGTTTTTTTTAAATTTCCTCAATTTTTTTAAATATTTTTGAGTACCCATCAAAAGACCTTTCCTGTTAAATTTGGAGATTTTTTTGATTACCCGTTCAAAAGATATTAAAATAACAAAAAAACTGCTCTTTTTTTGATATTTTGGTCATAACTTCTTTAATAATGGTCCAAATTAAAAGTTTTTTTTCAAAATTTTTGTTTTTTTATGGCATTTTTAGAAAAAAATACAACAAAAATATTCGACGCGTTTTTGAATGAGTTTTTTGAGTTTTGAACTTTAAATCGCGTTTTTAAAAGTGAGTGTCATTTTTGATTTTTTTTTTTTTAATTTTTCGTTTCAAACATCTATCTTTTCGACAATTTTCAAGACTAGTCCGATCGTGGGATTTCAATAACTACTATTTTTTTCGATTTTTGAAAATTAATTTTTTTTTCATAAATTATTATGAATACTAATTTTTGTTACTGTATACTATTTTTTTTAAATCATTTTGAATTAATTTTGACACTTTTTCATTGTTAACAAATTTTTAAAATTAATAATTAATTGATGAGCAAATAACAACAGTTCAAGAATTGTATGATTGGGCATTGAACCTAAATAGTGTACCGAATATTGCTATCAAATTTTCACATGAGAAACATTATTCAGATGCAAAAGAAAGATTTTATTTGCGATAAAATACTGCGAAGTCAATAATAGGGGGACACAAAAATTTCATTCAATTATTCCAATGAGTAACGGAAACGTATTGGCAAAGGAATATTCCAATTCAGGAAATAATCGAATATGTAAGGTTTTCAAAAAAAATACGCGAATAAATAAAAACTGTTGTTATTATTATTCATAAATATACTTAACGATTAGTTATTAATTTTAAGAACCTGTTAAAAATAAAAAAGTGTCAAAATAAATTATAAATATTGAAAAAAATACAATACAGTAACAAAAATTGGTATTCATAATAATTTATTTAAAAAAAAAAAAAATTATTTTCAAAAATCGAGAAAAAATAGTAGTTATAGAAATCCCACGATCGGACTAGTCTTAAAAATTGTCGAATAGATAAATGTTTAAAGCAAAAAATTTGAAATAAAAATAAAAAATTACCCTCACTTTTAAAAACGCGATTTAAAGTTTAAAACTCAAAAAACTCATTCAAAAACCCGTCGAATATTTTTGTTGTTTTTTTTTCTGAAAAGGCCATAGAAAGACAAAAATTTTGAAAAAAAAACTTTCAATTTGGATGATTATCAAAGAAGTTAGGACCAAAATACCAAAAAAGGCCGTTTTTTGTTAATTTAATATCTTTTGGAACCGGTAATCAAAAAAATCTCAAAATGTAACAGGAAGGGTCTTTTGATGGGTACTAAAAAATATAAAAAATTGAGGGAATAAAAAAAAAAGTTTTTCAAATGGTCCGATTTGGCATGGAACGCCCCATATACGGAGATATATTATATTCTGTTGCACGGTATATAGTTTTGCAGACTCTGCATGGGGTGAGTCATGGTGGTGGGCCACGAAGCACCCCCTATATAACTTGGGCGTGGTGCAGACTCCTATGCGGACGTCTCTCATCGATCCCTCGAGCCATGAAAGTTTCCCCGCACACGCGTTTCCCCGGAACCCCATTGCCTCCTGCATTTTGCCCATCCGGGCTCATTCAACGAAAGTGCAAGCATTGCGAAAAAAATAATCCTCTATTTTAACCCTTTTCACGATTCCTCCATTTTCTCTTCGAAAAAGGAGATTTCCGAAATTGCTCCATTTGCTCAAAAATTTGTTGTTTTTCAGTCCAATTGGGTCGAATAAAATTTAATATTTTTAGTGGTTCCATTAAAAAATTGAAATAAAATCTAAAACTCGAGAGAATACTATTTTGCAAAAACACTAATTTTTCTCTTGGAAAAAAGAGATATTCCAAATTGCTCCATTTGCTCAAAAATTTGTTGTTTTTCAGTCCAATTGGGTCGAATAAAATTTAATATTTTTAGTGGTTCCATTAAAAAATTGAAATAAAATCTAAAACTCGAGAGAATACTATTTTGCAAAAACACTAATTTTTCTCTTGGAAAAAAGAGATATTCCAAATTGCTCCATTTGCTCAAAAATTTGTTGTTTTTCAGTCCAATTGGGTCGAATAAAATTTAATATTTTTAGTGGTTCCATTAAAAAATTGAAATAAAATCTAAAACTCGAGAGAATACTATTTTGCAAAAACATTAATTTTTCTCTTGGAAAAAAGAGATATTCCAAATTGCTCCATTTGCTCAAAAATTTGTTGTTTTTCAGTCCAATTGGGTCGAATAAAATTTAATATTTTTGGTGGTTCCATTAAGAAATTGAAATAAAATCTAAAACTCGAGAGAATACTATTTTGCAAAAACATTAATTTTTCTCTTGGAAAAAAGAGATATTCCAAATTGCTCCATTTGCTCAAAAATTTGTTGTTTTTCAGTCCAATTGGGTCGAATAAAATTTAATATTTTTGGTGGTTCCATTAAAAAATTGAAATAAAATCTAAAACTCGAGAGAATACTATTTTGCAAAAACATTAATTTTTCTCTTGGAAAAAAGAGATATTCCAAATTGCTCCATTTGCTCAAAAATTTGTTGTTTTTCAGTCCAATTGGGTCGAATAAAATTTAATATTTTTGGTGGTTCCATTAAGAAATTGAAATAAAATCTAAAACTCGAGAGAATACTATTTTGCAAAAACATTAATTTTTCTCTTGGAAAAAAGAGATATTCCAAATTGCTCCATTTGCTCAAAAATTTGTTGTTTTTCAGTCCAATTGGGTCGAATAAAATTTAATATTTTTGGTGGTTCCATTAAAAAATTGAAATAAAATCTAAAACTCGAGAGAATACTATTTTGCAAAAACATTAATTTTTCTCTTGGACAAAAGAGATATTCCAAATTGCTCCATTTGCTCAAAAATTTGTTGTTTTTCATTTCAATTAGGTCGAATAAAATTTAATATTTTTGGTGGTTCCATTAAAAAATTGAAATAAAATCTAAAACTCGAGAGAATACTAATTTGCAAAAACATTAATTTTTCTCTTGGAAAAAAGAGATATTCCAAATTGCTCCATTTGCTCAAAATTGTTTGCTGTCCATTCCAATATTCCTCTTGGGTCGAATAAAATTTAATATTTTTTGTGGTTCAATTAAAAAAGTTGAAAAACTTGAAATATCGAGAGAATAGCTGAATTTTGTAAAAATATTAATTTTTGTACTAGTATTCAAAGAAAGTGCAGTCATTGCGAAAAAAATTACCCTCTATTTGAACCCTTTTCACGATTCCTCCATTTTCTCTTCGAAAAAGGAGATACTCCAAACTACTCCATTTGCTCCAATTTTTTTTGTTTTCCATTCCAATTGGGTCGAATAAAATTTAATATTTTTTGTGGTTCCATTAAAAAGTTGAAAAAAATCGAAATCTCGAGAGAATACTATTTTGCAAAAACATTAATTTTTCTCTTTGAAAAAAGAGATATTCCAAATTGCTTCATTTGCTCAAAAAAAATTGTTTTTTGTTCGAATATTCCTCTTGGGTCGAATGAAATTTAATATTTTTTTTGGTTTCATTAAAAAATTGAAAGAAATCGAAATCTCGAGAGAATACAATTTTGCAAAAACATTAATTTTTCTAGTAGTATTCAAAGAATGTGCAATCATTGCGAAAAAAAATAATCCTCTATCTTAACCCTTTTTACGATTCCTCCATTTTCTTTTCGAAAAAGGAAATATTCCAAATTGCTCCACTTGCTCAAAAAAAAATTGTTTTCTATTCGAATATTCTTCTTGGGTCAAATAAATTTTAATATTTTTTGTGGTTCAATTAAAAAGTTGGAAAAAATCGATATCTCGAGAGAATACAATTTTCCAAAAACACTAATTTTTCTACTAGTGTAAATCTTGTATAAAGTTTTACTTTTACAGAGTGAACTTAAACCTAACATTTATCGTCTCAGTCTCGAAAAGTTTCAATCAAAAAATTCCTAATGACCATAATTTAGTTGCTCCAAATTCCCAAAGCTCATCGTTTAATATATCTCAATTATTCTTTTCACGAGAATAGTTTTTTAATCTGAGGGCCTGATATTAAATTTACTTTTCTTCAATCTTTTCCAATTCTTTTTGACAGGATAATTATCGTCAACGACCAAAATGTGCTGATTAAAAATTTTTCTTTTTCTTTCGATATGCAATTAAAGAAGTATTGAAAAATAGCGATCAATAGTCACAAAATTTTCTGTCCAAAATCGAAATTACTTACAACAGCAAAAGAAACTTTTTCGCACCAATCAATTAAATCAATTAAATAAATTAACAAAAATCTTTCTTCATTTTTATTGGTCTTTCCTACGCCTTTTCCATTTAACAGACCCAGAAAATACATCTAGTCGTAGGTACTATAATCGTTTATTTCATTATTTTTTAGTTACTTTAAAGAAAATTGTCTTTCCATCCAATTTTGGGCGATATTTACTTCCACTATATTTATTTATTTGAATTCCCTGTTATCGAGAAACAGGCGTTGAAGAAAAATTCTATTCGTTGTTACTGAATACCTATTCACCCGTAATCTCATCCGATCATATCTGCAGATTTGTCAGTACCTCAAAAATCCGCCAGGTGGCTACCTCTCGCACAAGCGAACCTGTCTCTCGACGCCTATATATCCTTTCCAAGCTCGTCTATGTTTGATATCCTTATTTTTCTGTTATGGATATTTAATACATTGAACATTGCTGCAAAACGCAAGATGGTCGAATCCTCGAAAAGGATTCCCATAAAAAAGATTTTTTTTTCTTTTCCCTTCCCAGATAGACAGCCATGATTATCACGCCGTGTATACATTTGATGAAGCAAATTTTCCAGTATATTGGCTACATGTTGTGATGCATGCCCATGAGTTCATTTAGTATGATGAATTTACAAAACATTTCGATCTCATCATGTCGTTTACAAATGCATCATCCGTTGACTACAAGATGAACTCATAAGCCGGCAAATTTACATTCTGCAATGAATATTTGCAGATGGATATCATATGAAAGCCATTCAATGATTTTTTTGGTGTATTCACTAGGTGAGCATTGAAAGTATACATGCCGTGCATGCAATATGATGGCGTTATGCGTGTTTCTCAGTTATACATTCGATGAGCGCAATATGATGGCGATATGCATGTTTCTTAGTGATACATTCGATGAGCGCGATATGACGGCTGCAAAATCACTGCAAAATGACAGCATGTTCTGACAAGCCTCGCACCTTTGCAAGTCCCAAAAATTCATTATAAAGTTATTCATAATGTTCACCAACATCTGAGAATTTTTGCAAATCACGGCCGCCATATTGAATTTTTTAAAATTGTTTTCATTTACTTAGAAAAAAAAATTATTTTAACTAATTTTTTTTGAATGTTCTAATTTTTTTGTTTTATATTTCAGTTTCATATAAGCAAACAAACCTTTACAAAAGTTGCACTATTTTTCATCATTTTTTTAATCAAATAGAACCGCCATTTTGAATTCTACTAATTTCCCTATAGATTCGATTGAGATATTCGAATTCGCGAAAATGTAAAAAAAAACTAAGAAAAATTGACTTTCACGAATATCCCATTTTTTTGAAATTTTGGATGTCATATTGAATCGTCTATTTTTTTAATTCTTAATTTATTAATTACTTTCATTTTTAATTGTATATATATAATATTCAAATGTGACTCGTTTTCCCTGGCATGTCACCACTGATATATCATACAAGTGAAGAAAATTCATAAGTATACTCGGTAGCGTAATAGGTAGCGTGTTAGGTTGTTAGGTGGGATAGATAGGAAGGTCGCAGGTTCGAATCCCACTGGAGACAGAAGAAATTGAAATATAATGAAATTGGGTGTTTTTTTTATATTTTTTTTAATGTAATTGGTTCAGAAGCTATGCACTGAGAAAAAAAATTGTTGAATGAACTAAATCTTTAGTTGCATACGCACGACTAAATATTTATTGGGTCTAACTAAATAATTAGTTTCTTGAATAATTCTGCGTTTTAGTTGACCAAAATATGATTCAGGTAAAAAAATTTGGGTTTGTACAACTAAATATTTAGTCGTGCGTATGCGACTAAAGATTTAGTTCATTCAACGACCATTTTTCTTTCTCAGTGTGTAAATGAAAAAATATACATAATAAAAAATTTTGCAAGCAATAGAAATTTAAAAAAAACGAGAAATTTTAAAAAAATGAGCTTCATATGAGCGCAACCAATTTCACCACGGTATGACGTCAATATGATCTTCATATGAGCACTACAATTTCGTCACGCCGTGACTGCCATATGAGCCCCATATGATGTGTTATTGTCAATCATCATATGATGCAAATATGACTTCCAGGTAAGCACTCATAAGCGACACACAGCTGTGTGAGTGTCCTATGCGTCATAGCCCGTAGTAAAAAACTCCATTCGTCGCCATTGAAAAATCCCCATTCATTCCCCATTGCCAAAATAACCAATGGAGATGAATGCCGAATTGCCTAAGGGGATTTTTGCCATTGAATTCCCCATTTGAAACGGAATGGGGATTATCTAATGGGGATTCAATGGAGACAATCCCCTTAGGCAATTCGGCATTCATCCCCATTGGTTATTTTGGCAATGGGGAATGAATGGGGATTTTTCAATTGCGATGAATGGAGTTTTTACTATACGAAAGAATCTCCATTGCTGTTCGCCACTCATTCCCCATTGCCCACAAAACCAATGGATATGAATGCCGAATTTTCTAAGGACATTTTCGCCATTGAATTCCCCATTTGAAACGGAATGGGGATTATCCCATGGGGATTCAATGGAGACAATCTTCCTAGTTAATTCGCCATTCACCTCCATTGGTTTTTGTGGGCAATGGGGAATAAATGGGATCAACAATGGAGATTCTTTCATATGATTGCTATATATACATGGAATTACGCATTAAATAATCAAATGATGTAAGTTATCAGTAAGTAAGGTTAATCATAATGCTAATATTAGCATAACGACCAATAATTATATACGCATTATATATATATTGTTACATTTAGTAGAAATTATTGAAGCTCAGAATTGAGAAAATAGATTGTGAGTGTATTCAGATGACGATTGATAATGAAAGTATATACGTTTCTCCTCTCACACATCGGGTTGAGAAGGACTGATAAAATTATGTGTATATGTTAAAAATAAACGGTTTTAAAAATCATTTATCCCAAACGTACGCGTACTTGATGAGCAGTTTATAATATATTTTTTTTAAATTACTTTCGAATAATTTCCGAGCTTATACTAATATTAATTGATCATCGATATAATCATCAGCATTTATTACAATTGAAGAAAATATTTGGTTCATATATGAGAATCAGCGACATCTACTCTTACTTAATTTTATTAATTCACCGCCGTTTGAGAAATATCGCATTCGCAAAAATTCTCATCGATCGATGGGTTCAATTGTTCAGCATTGAAACTCGAATATGGATTGCAACATCGTTAACGAATGCTGCTCATCATTCGATCAGTCATCAATGAAGTGACATTATTTATAAATGTTGATCATTGTATAATTCGTAGTTACTTATTATTCAATGGGTATCCTTAGTAAATGCTGATCATTTCGTCGTTAGCCGCATTCGGGTTCCAATGAACATCTGTGGGAAATGCTGATCTTTCAGTTCATCCGCATTGACTTTCCAATGGACATCATTGGGTGAAGCGGATCATTTCGTTCATCAGCATTTACCTTCCCATGATGATGATCGTTCGATTCATGCGCATTGGCTTTCCAATGAGCATCATTGAGTAATGATGATCATTCGATTCATCCGCATTGGCTTTCCAATGAGCATCATTGAGTAATGATGATCATTCGGTTCATCCGTATTTGATGTTCAATGGATACCCATTCACTGATCAATGGTCAGCCCTGTACGCCATTGATAAATGCGGAAATCTCAATGGGTCCCTATTCATTGTCCAATGGAGTCGTATGAGAACCATTGGTTGCCATTGGCGATTCAATGGAGTTTTTTACTACGGGAGATGTATGCAATATGATGCCAATATGAGCTACATTTGTCTATCTGGGTTCTATCAAAGAAAAGACGAAGCTTTACGAAATTGTAGACTTCATATGTGTAGCTATACATTCAAAAATTGAAATGTTGAAAAATATATATTGTGTAAATATTTAAAAAAAAATTATTTCATTTAAATACATATTTGCTCAGTTTGAAATAATGTTTATTAATATTAAATAAAAATTTATTAGGTCGCAAAATATTTTCCTAGTAGGTCATTCGAAAAAAAAATTTCGTTGACAGAATAGGGTTGTATTAGGCCGGCCTACAACTAAAAAAAATTATATGGCTTGACTAGTTAGTTAGTTAAATGTACTAGATCTTTTTTCAGACCCCACCATAATTTTTCTGTTATTTATTTTTTGTATCGATTTTATCTCCCTATCTGGAAAAGATAATGTCTGATTATTGGAGCACCGAGATGAATTCTCAGTTTTGATAACAGAATGAGACGATTGTGCCCGATTTCGAAATAACTGAGTCGTGTGTTGTTCGAAATGAGTCAGCCGTTTTTTTTATCCTTCTTCTCGAGGCTACTGATAAAATAATACACATCGAGCGTGATAAAACACGCCGGTATTGTCCATATATGGGCATAGTCACGGTATCACAAACGGTGTGATTAAATTGGGTCGAATTTTCACGTGCGCTTAACGAACGTTTGAGTTTTCCTTGAACGACGATTCTTCTAATAATTATATATCTATATTTTTTTCAAGGATAAGCACGTTGGAAGAGTTACTTCACAATCGTAATATATCTTATCTTCTTCGAATAAATAATTTTCCACTCATGAGACAATTGAGTTGCATTCTTCAAAGACCCCGGAAAGCATTCTCTCAATAAACAATAAAATTACTAAATATTTTAGTATATGGGTCATTCCATGACAAATCGAATATTATATTAATCGTATATCAAGTTTACGCTAAAAACGCTTTACCAAATAAATAAAAATAATAATAATAAATAAAAATAATTAAAATGTCATTGATTGACATTTTTAATTAAATTTATATTTTTTATTTTGGTGTTTACAAAAAAAAAATGTTTACCAAAATTAAAAAATTCGCATTTTTTGAAAACAAAACACCATTCTAAAAATCTCGGGTGGGGGTCGAAGAGTCGACTAACCAATATTTCGAACGGCCGAAATCCCGAATCTCACGATTACGAGCGTTCGAATAACGAAGCGCCGAAACCCCGAACGCCAGAGAAGCGAAAGCGGAGAGAGCCGCTCCATGCGTAAGAGAGAGAGAGATGCGCCTCCTCTCTCTCTTACGCATGGGGCGGCTCTCCCGACTTTCTCTTTTCTGGCATTCGGGATCTCGGCGCTTCGTTATTCTAACGCTCGTAATCGTAAAATTCGGGATTTCGGCCGTTCGAAATATTGGTTAGTCGACTCTTCGACCCCCACCCCTTAAAATCAGTACAAGGTATTATATAAAAAAAATTGAAACAAAAATTTAATGTTGATCGTGGATTGCACGATTTTAAAAAAATCAAAATTCTCCAAATTCAGCATTTTTCAAAAAAAAATTTCGTATATTTGTTGTTAACTACAAGAGTTTTCGAGATATTTAAAAAATAAAATTGAAAAAATTGTTAAATTTTGAAATTTTTTTCAATTTTTTTTCCATTGGTGGAACTTCGTTTAATGATAAAAGAAAACTTCCAACCAAATTTCATCGCAATTGAATCGACCCCAATTTTTTTTTTGAAAAAAAAAAAGTTTAAATAATTTGTTATTGTTTATTTGTTTCAACATTTTGTTATTTTTTATTTGTTTAAGCAATTTGTTTAAACATTTGTTTAAATTATTTGACTTGTTTTCATTTTTTTTTTTGCAAAAAAAAAAGTTGAAGTAATTTGTTATTGTTTATTTGTTTCAACAATTTGTTATTTTTTATTTGTTTAAAGAATTTGTTATTGTTTACTTGTTCAAAAAATTTGTTCTTTTTTTTAAATAATTTGTGAAGTTTATTTGTTTAAATAATTTGTTATTGTTTATTTGTTTGAACAATTTGTTATTGATTAAAACGAAAGTAATTTGTTATTGATTAAAACGAAACTTAAAGTACTTCTACTTTAAGTACTTTAAATCTCAAGTACTTTAAGTACTTAAAAAATCAAGTACCAATTTCAAGTACTTTTTGTATTAAAGCATATTTTTACCTTGCATGATACACTGAGAGTCGACAGATTGGAACAGAAATATTTAAACCAAGAATTATCAGTAGCACTGACGATAGAAATTTTTTTTTTTAAATCTATTTTGATAGAGGTATTCATGATAATTCATGATAAATTCACGATATTATATCATGAATTGTTACAATCGTGGATCCGAATCAATAACAAATTGTTCAAAAATAAACAATAACAAATTATTCAAACAAATAAACTATAACAAATTGTTTAAAAAAATAAGAACAAATTGTTTGAACAAATAAACAATAACAAATTCTTTAAACAAATAAAAAAATAATAATAATAAAAAAAAGAAAGATTTTTCCAAAAAAAAAAAAAATTTCAAAAAAAAAAATTTTTTTCAAAAAAAAAATTTTTTTTCAAAAAAAAAATTTTTTTTCAAAAAAAAAAATTTTCAATTTTCTTAGCAGAAAGTAAAAAAAAAAATTATAGGCCCTTTTGGCTTTAGATCACTAAATGTTCAATGTCCTAAAGCCAAAATTTGAGACATAGGCCCTTTTGGCTTTGGAAAATTTTTTTTTGTCTTTAGGCTTAGAAAATGTTGGCAAAACGATTGGCGCAAAAAAAAAATTATAGGCCCTTTTGGCATTAGGCACGCGATATATATATATATACATATATATATATGATTGCTATATGATTGCTATATATGATATATGATATAATTATTGGTCGTTATGCTAATATTAGCATTATGCGATTAACCTTACTTACTGATAACTTACTTGATTATTTAATGCGTAATTCCATGTATATATAGCAATCATATGAAAGAATCTCCATTGATGATCCCATTTATTCCCCATTGCCCACAAAAACCAATAGAGGTGAATATGGCGAATTCACTAGGGAGATTGTCTCCATTGAATCCCCATGGGATAATCCCCATTCCGTTTCAAATGGGGAATTTAATGGCGAAAATGTCCTTAGAAAATTCGGCATTCATATCCATTGGTTTTGTGGGCAATGGGGAATGAGTGGCGAACAGCAATGGAGATTCTTTCGTATAGTAAAAACTCCATTCATCGCCATTGAAAAATCCCCATTCATTCCCCATTGCCAAAATAACCAATGGGGATGAATGCCGAATTGCCTAAGGGGATTGTCTCCATTGAATCCCCATTAGATAATCCCCATTCCGTTTCAAATGGGGAATTCAATGGCGAAAATCCCCTTAGGCAATTCGGCATTCATCTCCATTGGTTATTTTGGCAATGGGGAATGAATGGGGATTTTTCAATGGCGACGAATGGAGTTTTTTACTACGGGTTGTTCGTGGAAAAAAGACCAGAGCTACAACTAATAATGAACATTTCTTTCTATTGAGAATTTAAAAAAACATTCATGTAGTAACTTTTAACGACGAATTCAATGATAACCTTGACCATGACCTTGACGATGACCTTCAAGTTTATTTGAAGGTCAATTTTTTTTAAAATGGAAGTCTGCATTATTAAGTTATGAAATCAATAGAATAAACTATTGTGAATTTGTGAGATATGTTTTATCAAACAAAATGAGTTCTCACTCATCAAAATCGAACTAGACTTACAAATTTTACTTAAAAAAAACTGTATTATTGGCATTGAGTTAATGATTTTGCTGTTGAATCATTGTTACAATTTTTTTTTCTATATTAAACGTTTACAAACAATTTTTGGAGTCTTATTACCCCATTGTCTGGATCGTATCAAGGACAAAAATGACCTTTAAGGTTATTTGAAGGTCAATTCTTTTTCAAATGGAAGCCTGTATTATTAAGTTATGATGTCAATAGAATAAACTATTGTGAATTCGTGAGAAATGTTTTAATAAACAAAATGAGTTCTCACTCATCAAAATCGAACTAGACTTACAAATTTGACTTTAAAAAGAACTGTATTATTAGCATTGAGTTAATGATTTTGCTGTTGAATCATTGTTACAATTTTTTTTTCTATATTAAACTTCACAAACAATTTTTGGAGTCTTATTACTCCATTGTCTGGATCGTATCAATGACTAAAATGATCTTCAAGGTTATTTGAAGGTCAATTCTTTTTCAAATGGAAGCCTGTATTATTAAGTTATGATGTCAATAGAATAAACTATTGTGAATTCGTGAGAAATGTTTCAACGAACAAAATGAGTTCTCACTCATTAAAATCGAACTAGACTTACAAATTTGACTTTTTAAAAATGGTATTATTAGCATTGAGTTAATGATTTTGCTGTTGAATCATTGTTATCATTTTTTTCCTATATTAAACTTCACAAACAAATTTTGGAGTCTTATTACTCCATTGTCTGGATCGAATCAAGGACTAAAATGCACTTTTTGTTCGTGCTCCATGCGCTAAAATAATCTTTGACTGTTTATGCAGAATGCATAAACACTCAATTGCAGGAACGAGGAATCGCAGTGGGGAAAAAATTAAATAGTGCACACAGCATTCGTGATATTGTCGTTTCACATGTGTACAATATTGAGGCACGTATTGTAAACTCTAGATTTGGATAGAGGGGCGCTGGATATGGGATCAAACACAAACAACAGATGCTCGAATTTCCATGAACAATGTTGGAGTAAACACGAGAACTCCCCTCTCATTGTATCCTTGGGCTATAATCCCCCAAAAACGTTTTACCCCACGGAAAAATTGTAATGAATATATATCGCCAGGCTGTGCCAGCTGTCATTCAAGTATAATGAAGCCTAATTAAAATTTTAGAAAAATTAGAATTCCAAAATGTTACTCAAAATACGACTTTTGACGAAAATCGGCTCAAAATCCAGAGTCCATCACATGAAAGGATAAGTTTTTCTTAAAAGGACTCTTAAAAATAAAGTGGGTGCAATATCCCACCTGAAAATAAATATATGGGGCATTCCATACCAAGTCGACCTGAGTGATCCTCGACCTCGCTGATTTCGTTTACGATTATTTATATGATTCTTCCAACTCGAAATAGCAGTGCGAATTTTTTTCAGATATTTAAAACCAAATTTGAGTACGTTATGATTTTTTGAACATTTTTTTCGAAAAAAAAATCCGGTATCAAAAATGAAAATTTTTGACCCAAAATTCATGGTCCACGCTTTCGCTTCCACCTCGATTTTAGGTTTTCATGAAGAAAACGTAAGAAAAAATAGGTGCAGAAATTAACCAATTATTTTTGAAAATTGTTGATTAACGATAAAAATATTCAAGCCACTTTTCACGGTAAATCAATTTCTGCATCTATTTCTTTTTTTTTACGTTTTCTTCATAAAAACCTAAAATCGAGGTGGAAGGGAAATCCTAGACATCATGAATTTTGGGTCAAAAATTGTCATTTTTGACGCCGGATTTTTGAGAATTTTTTCAGATTTTTAAATTGCGGTCCTCGAGGTTTTCGAAAAAAATGTTCAAAAAATCATAGCGTACTCAAATTTGGTTTTAAAAATCTGAAAAAAATGTTGAATGCTATTTTGAGTTGGAAGAATCATATAAAAAATCGTAAACGAAATAAGCGAGGTCGAGGGTCACATTCAGGTCAACTTGGTATGGAATGCCCCATATGCAATTTATTAATAAAATATATCACGAATATTCAAAATATATTTTGTTCCAAAAGTTAAGTACTTTATAATCTATGTTAAATATTTTTAAAAAAACATATCTTCCAAATGTATTCGAAATATAACGAAAATGTAATGAAAATGTATCTCCCAAATATTAATGGTCACAAAAATTGGATGTAGAGAATATACAGGGTGTTACAAAAGTCACGGGATGGCTGAATATTTCCTCAGGTAAGATATTTTCCAAAAGGGTCAAGGTCGTTCTTGTAGTAAGTTTTCGAGGAATTCAATGGTGACCTTTATCATGACCTTGACGATGACCTTCAAGATTATTTCAAGGTCGACTTCTTTAAAATGGTCTGTATTTTTAAGTTATGAAATCAATAGAATAAACAGTTTTAATTTAATTGATTTTAAATTGATAATTAAATTGATTGATTGATTTTGATTGATCGATTGATTGATTGATCTTTTCCGAATCTTTAAATGTAAATGTAAAACTGTATGTTCTATTGATTACAGAACTTAAAAATACAGGTTTCCATTTTTTTTTTTAAAGTTGACCTTGAAATGACCTTGAAGGTCATTGTCAAGGTCACTCCTAAAGTGAGCCTTGTTAAAATCAACAACTTTGCTTGTTATGAAAGAATTTGAAAAGCTTCGATTTCTAGAGGTATCCACACCTTGCTTAAGTTTAATTGACCTTAGAATGACCTTTAAGGTCAAAATGTACCTATGACCTAAATCATATTTGCCGATTGCCGACCTAAATGCATATTTGCCGATTGCCGAAGTAAAAAACGGGGTTCCCATTGTTTAAAAAAGTAAATAACCTTGAAGGTCATCGTCAAGGTCAAAATCGAGTTCAGAATTAAATTTCTGGTCAAAAGCGACTACAAGAACGATCTCGACCTGTTTGAAAAATGTCTTACCTGAGAAAATATTCAGCCATTCCGTGACTTTTGTGACACCCTGTATATTTTCTATTTTGTTTTCAAATGGTTTAGATAGGTTTGCAAAATTATTAAGTGGCATACGATTACTGTTAATTGTTCCAACGTCCTAGACGTGAAATATATCGTTGATAAAACGGTGTCAAAATGGACAGAACTGATATTCGTGTCTATAATAGTCACGTGTGAGTTAATTAATTCCTGGCCTCGGAAGACAGAACTCCACGTGACTCATCGGAACGCACCAAGTTTCGTGAAACACGCATAATCATCAAGCTGTCGTAAAAAAAACATTCATACAATCCACATGCTTTTTAACCAATAATATGCACATAAGACATGGTACAATAATATGCATAAATAGCGGAATATGATATTGCAGACGTAAATGCGACATAACCTGAAGTAGAATACTTGAAAATGTTTGTGATTTTTTTTTCATTTTTTTTTCATTGGCTGATGCTTAAACTATTAGAAATGATATTCAAAAGCTATTTCGAAGCTAGCGATTTTTATCTTATTTGAAATATTAATTGCAGTTTCAATGTTGAGAAATATTAATTGAAATTTCAATCGCAGGTCAAATTTTTTACCAAAAATAGAAGATAAAAATCAAAATTTATGCCAATTTGTGAATTAAAAAAAAATCAATATCATACTTCCAAAGAAAAACTCAAGTAGATTAAAAAAAAAAATTCCTCATATCCTCATCTTCCTCAGAAAAAACATGTGTTGAAGTTACGTACTACAGCGACGCCATTTTGTACGTCAAATGTAAATAAAAATTATTTTTGTGTACCTTAATGCATATGGAATAATTTCTCAAAATTTCATTTTGATTTATTGTTTGGTAATCGAAAAAAAAAATTTCGAAAATTCCCAATCCTATTCTACGATGCAATAAATGTAAATTCATTAGTGGGTAAATCGATACTTTTTGAACACTTTGAGAAATTGTCGATGGAATGACTCATCACGCGGGGGGACATCGTCATGATTCACTTCGGGACTTAATAGGGCGTCTATGGCGTTGACTAATTCATGAAACACGATCCGGTGTTGAAAATTGAGTAATTAGGGTGTATCGACGATTTTTGTGGACGATGTAATTGGTTAGTTTCTGTATTAACGAAAGCATGTGTCATCCACGCTAATGCTCGATACTGCAGATATCGTAAAGCAGAGTAATCAGCATTTTGATAATTATTGGGATTTAAAGATATTAATATCAATTCCCATTAAATAGTTGATTTCTTGTATTACCGTCACTGACTTAGCATAATTCTGAAAAATCATGCAAATTTGAAATTTGCACATAGCTTCCTGATTTTTTTCCTTTATGAGGAAGCAAAATAAAAAATATTGGTACCATTCTTTGATTCACAACATATTTATTAATATTTTGACAATGAACAAAAAAAAATTCTAGAAAAAAAAATTAAAATTAAATAAGTTATAAGCTGATAAAGTTCGGGCCAAAACTGTGAGTTTTGAGAGAAACACGCTTAAAGATGCCTATACAGTCTCAGCTGAAAATTCTATTTGATAGAAATTTCCGTACTTCGTGATACAATAAAAATTTGAACAAATTCAGCCACATTTTGCATGCCATAAGCAACAATTATCAATAATAATATTGCCCAAATGTTATTAATAAATTGCTTAAACAAATAATTATTCAACAATTTTTCGGTAAGTTCTTTTCCTTCTTAAACTAATCGAATGCGTTAATTTTTCTGAACGCATATGACTTTTTTCAGAATTTTTTTTCTGTTTTGAAATTCTCGTTTTTTATTTTTTAGAATGGCTGTATTTATGTATTTTTGGTCCAGGGTCTTTGATACTTTTCAAAGCTGACGATAAACCTGTATGCAAAAACATATTCAAAATTAGCAATTTTTGTTTGTATTTCAGAATTTTTTTTTTAATATTTCAAAATAGAGAGAAAATTATGTATTGTTTCTGTATTATGAATATTTATTCATATGCGCTCAGAAAAATTAAAGCATTCGATTTGTTTCAGAAAAAAAGAACTTACAGAAAAATTGTTGAATAATTGTTTGTTTAAACAATTTATTAATAACTTTTGGGCAATATTATTATTGATAATTTTTGTTCATGGCATGCCAAATGTTGCTGAATTTTTTCAGATTTTTATTGTATCACGAAGTACGGAAATTTCAATCAGATAAAACTTTTGGCTTGGACTGTACGGGCAAATACATCCTTAAGACTCCTGCTGCGTCACTAAAATAGCTATAATTCCATAAATTATTGGAATTAAAAAATTTCCTTTCGTGGATATATTCTTAATGGTCTAAACTTTAAGAATATGAAGAAAAAAATTATTCGCTTTCAAAATTCTAGACCAGAATACCGCCTTAAAGTACAATCTAACCTACAGCGTTCTCAAACAGTAAAACACGACAAAATTCTCTACTGCCATGTTTATCCGTATAAAGTTTGTTTTCTAAGTTCAAGTAATTGCATTAAATGCACAATACATTCGATTCATTTGTTCTTGTACTAACATTATGATATTGTAACAATTATTTTAATTTAATTATCACAAATTAAACATCGAATCATTCCTCACAAACATTATCAAAATTTCCGACAAAATTAAAGCGGCAAAAAGCTAGATTTAAATTGAAATTTTATTCTTCCAATTCTTAAGTTGCGGTTTGTCAAGAATAATATCAACTAATATTAACTATGTCCTTAAAAAGTACTGCGAGTATCGTAATTAAATTTGCAAGTACTTAAAAAGTACTTCAAATATTGTACTTAAATTTTCAAGTACATAAAAGGTACACTTCAAGTATTGTACTTAAATGATCAAGTCCTTAAAAAGTACTTCAAGCATTATACTTAAATTTTCAAGTACATAAAAAGTACTTCAAGTATTGAAATTAAATGTTCAAGTAATTAAAAGGTACTTCAAGTATTGTACTTGAATTTTAAGTACTTAAAAAGTACTTCGAGTATTCCACTTAAATTTTCAAGTACTTGTAAGTACTTCAAGGATTGGGATTAAATTTTTAAGTACTTAAAAAGTACTTCAAGTATTGTACTTAAATTTCCAAGTACTTAAAAAGTACTTCAAGCATTGTACTTAAAATTTCGAATCCTTTCCTGTACTTCAAGTACTTTTTCAACTACTCTTGAATGTATCTTGCTGATGGCTGCACGTACAAAGCCTTTGAATATGTAATTGAAAATGATTTCGTGACGTATGGACTCAACTGTCTCCTACGACAGTTTTTCGAAGACGAACACGAAGTTGGAGTAGTTTTTAAAATCCATGGATTATATTTTTTATTTCTTCTTTTTCAAACCTGTATCAAAATAAATCCCAAGTACAATCGTAAGTGCGATTTTTGAATTATTTTGAATTCTTTGTTTAAATACTTCTGTTTCAATCTGCCTAAGCCTAATCTCAGTGAACAAGGTGAAAATATGCTTTGATACAAAAAGTACTCGAATGAACATCAAATAAGAATAAGAAATCGAATGTAAACACTGGAACTTACGAGATATACCTAAAAACTTGAAAAGTGTACTTGATACTTGGTAAAAGTACAAGTGCATCAGAAAGCTAAGAATTGCGAAAAATCGGTGAAAACCTCATTAATTCAAACTAAAACTCGCATCCCTTCTTCTCTTCCATCGATTTTTCACCTCCTAAAAGTATTTACAAGCTCAGGCGTGTTTAAGGAGGTTCATCTGGTACCAAGTGAGTCAAAAGAAAAATGTCAATGCTTAACCTCGAAATAAGCGGCGACTAGCGTAGTCATTATGACAATGCTTAACCTCAAAATAATCAGCATTTTCGAGACTAATTAATTTATTATGAATCTCACAAGTACCTAATCGATTTTATGGAGCTCTAAAAATGTTCCTTAGATACTTTTTCATTAATTCTTAAATTTTCGTCAAAATCTGTATTGTAATGATTGTACATTTAATATTTATAGACGGTATCCCATAAGAGCCCATTTTATTTAGGATTTACATTTTTATTTATTTCTCACGAACAACGTACCCTCAGGTCTTGAAATTTTAACAGATGACTTTTTAGATATTAATAACTATATTCTGATTTTTTTTTATCAACATCTATATTGTAAATCGAGTACCAGATGAACCTCCTTAATGTTAGTTTAGGGTTATATTCCACCCTATTAGTGAGTTCTAGGGTTATCGTGATAACTTTAATCGTTAAATAAAAGATTGTTATCACTGTAAACTAGATTTTCCATGTGTAATGCAGGATGCGCGGGCCGCGTAGTACAATCTTCGTCCGCCAGGCAGACGACGCGTGGATGCGTGTCGAGTTCCACATTTTTATTCAAGTTCAAGATCATTTAGAGGTCAGTTGGCTTGCAGTGGCATAGTGGATGAATGTATAGTGCCGTTGAGACGTTCTCTTGTAATCTCAATGCCTGTATATAGATGTTACAAGCCTATATATGTATTATAACAGCGTATAACGTGAGAGTCATGGGATCTGGTTGAAATAACAGTTGGGGAGAAGCTATATAGTTTACTATACAGTAAAGTAATGGCCTGGGAGAATCTTTCGCCGGTTTCACCGGGAATTCTCTCTCGCTCTCTCTCTCTCTCTCTCTCTCTCTCTCTCTCTCTCTCTCTCTCTCTCTCTCTCTCTCTCTCTCTCTCTCTCTCTCTCTCTCTCTCTCTTTCTTGCTCTCTTCCGTTTCTCTTTGCGTGAATGTATGCGTAGATCCGCAAACATACCGAGCGGGATACTCAAAGGGCGGATGTGCATACCGTAATTAACGATTTGCAATGTAAATCACGAAATTTCTTATCCCAGATGGCACCGACTGTCTGGGAAGAAAAAGGGATACCCATAGACGAAGAGTTACGCGCGATGAATGAACATTTTAGATAAAGAGATAGCAGATGCGCGACGTTGTTATTTATAATGTAATGTTTACACGGTTGTAATCAACCCTATTTTTCATTTTGCCACAACTAAGTCGATTAAAGGACTTAGTTGGGGTATCAACTAGATAATTGATTAGGTCAACTAACGATCCCTATTTTTCATTTATCACAAGTAAGTTCGTTAAAGGACCCAATTGTGGTATCAACTCGATAATTGATTAGGTCAACTAACCAACCCTATTTTTTATTTACCACAACTAAGTTGATTAAAGGACTTAGTTGTGGTATCAACTAGATAATTGGTTGGGTCAACTAACCAACCCTTTTTTTAATTTACCACAACCACGTTGGTTAAGGGACTTAGTTGTGGTATCAACTAGATAATTGGTTGGGTCAAATAACCAACCCTATTTTTTATTTTCCACAACTAAGTTGGTTAAAGGACCCAATTGTGGTATCAACTCGATAATTGATTAGGTCAACTAACCAACCCTATTTTTTATTTACCACAACTAAGTTGGTTAAATGACTTAGTTGTGGTATCAACTAGATAATTGATTAGGTCAACTAACCAACCCTGTTTTTTATTCACCACAACTATCAGTTGGTTAAAGGACTTAGTTGTGGTATCAACTAGATAATTGGTTGGGTCAACTAACCAACCCTTTTTTTAATTTACCACAACCACGTTGGTTAAAGGACTTAGTTGTGGTATCAACTAGATAATTGGTTGGGTCAAATAACCAACCCTATTTTTTATTTTCCACAACTAAGTTGGTTAAAGGACCCAATTGTGGTATCAACTCGATAATTGATTAGGTCAACTAACCAACCCTATTTTTTATTCACCACAACTATAAGTTGGTTAAAGGACTTAGTTGTGGTATCAACTAGATAATTGGTTGGGTCAACTGACCAACCTTATTTTTTATTTACCACAACTAAGTTGGGTTAAATGACTTAGTTGTGGTATCAACTGCATAATTGATTAGGTCAACTAACCAACCCTATTTTTTATTCACCACAACTATAAGTTGGTTAAAGAACTTAGTTGTGGTATCAACTAGATAATTGGTTGGGTCAACTAACCAACCTTATTTTTTATTTACCACAACTAAGTTGGTTAAATGACTTAGTTGTGGTATCAACAAGATAATTGATTAGGTTAACTAACCAACCCTATTTTTTATTCACCACAACTATAAGTTGGTTAAAGAACTTAGTTGTGGTATCAACTAGATAATTGGTTGGATCAACTGACCAACCCTATTTTTTATTTACCACAACTAAGTTGGTTAAAGGACCTAGTTGTGGTATCAACTCGATAATTGATTAGGTCAACTAACCAACCCTATTTTTTATTCACCACAACTAAGTTGATTAAAGGACTTAGTTGGGGTATCAACTAGATAATTGGTTGGGTCAACTATCCAACCCTATTTTTTTTATTCACCACAACTAAGGTGATTAAACGACTTAGTTGATCTAATCAATTTTTCGTCTGGCGCTCAGATCTTTGGTTGAAAGAACTTGGTCGTTGTAACTTACTTAATTTTCATTTCTTTTCTCGAAATTTTTTTTGTCTATTGTCAAAATATTAATAAACATGTTGTAAAAAAAAATGGTAAAAATATATATTTATTTTGAGCTGAACAAAACCCTCAAAAAGTGTCTCTGGACCAGAATATCGCCTCAAAACTTGACTTTTAAGATTTTACTGTATCCGCTACTTTTTCCCGATGAAAACCGCTTCCCCTATAAATTGTGATTGGAATATTTATAACAGCAGATAGAGGAAATGGGTTTTTGGGTGAAAAAAGTCGTGGGGAGGGGATGGAAGGACAGTCCAAGCAGGAAAAATGAGGAGATACCGCGTGTTAAATACGGGTAAACGTGCTCTTTCAATCCGCCACCTGTCGGCCCGTTATAAACTTGTGAGAAGCCTGTTCGAATAACTCCGGTTTTCTCGTCTCTGCGAGAGGCGCCTTTGCTGGTATTTTGTGTGGGGGCAACACGATTTACGAGACGACGAGGTACGAGAGAAGGAGAAGGATGAGAGAGAGAAAGAGAGAGGGAAACGATGAGGACACACGCGGCGATCCTGTCGCGTTCTTCGGACGATACACTTGCATTATATGTCCCTCGTGTATTCTTTCTGGTCTTCCGAAGGTGTATGTGCAACATACACCTATAAAATCTACTGGCAGACCCGCTGGTTAACATTCCCGAGGGCATTGTATGACGGCACGTTGGATACGCGCCAGGGATGTGACTCGAAAATCTTGGCACCTCGTTTCGTTTTTCCTTCCCTGAATTTCATTATTCTGTCACAGCTCGACAAATATTACTTGGAAAATAATACATTGCACTTTTTTTTAGTTGCTGGAGTTTGCGCCTGCTCGTTTAAAGTATATCTAAAAAAAAAAAAAATAGCACGTACAAAAATAACCACCAAGTTAATATTAGTTAATATCAGAGTTGCCGAAATTATTAATGTGAAAATAATGCATTATTTATTTTAGAAATAATGAAAATTCTATGATAGAAATATTAAGCATTATTTTTGTAATGAAAAATGTGAAACCTAACGATTATGCATTGAATTAATAATGAATAATGCGAAAAACGTAACATTATTCATTACAACAGTAATGGGTAATGCTAAAGCTGCCATTGTCCATTATTACAGTAATGGGTAATTCAAAGTAGAAACAAATTTTCATTACTGTAGTAACGAATGGTACAAAACCGAAGAATAATGCATTACTTTGAGTAATGCATTATATTGAGCAATGCATTACTTTTAGTAATGCATTACGTTTAGTAATGTATTACATTGGGCAATTCATTACCTTGAGTAACACATTACATCGAGCAGTGCATTACTTCAAATAACGCATTACATTTATAAATAATGTATTACTTTGAGTAATGGTTCAAAGGAATAAAAATAATTTCTGTGTGTAGAGAGCAATGTCAATGAAATCTTCCTTTTCGTATAAGTTTTTACAATCATAATGCGTAAGAATGATACATCTCAGACTGTATGTGTTATTCTCTCAAATTTTTTACAGGGTAATTCGTTTGTTTAGATTTCCCTCTATGGAAATTCGTTTGTTTAGATTCCTAATTTGTTACTTCGAAAATATAATTCGGTACTTTGTTTTGTTCTTTTTATTTGTTACAGCACATTTGAACCTACAGCATCTTTTTCTTTTTTATCTTTGAACCGGAAATTGTCAAGAGATCAATAATTCCTGTTCATATACGATTGTTTACTTTTTTTTACTCTCGAATAATTTCATGTATTTTTTATTTAGATGTGAATCAACCAAAAGAAAAAATCATCTTCCACTTGTGGATTTTTTTATTCATCAGATCAAAAGGAAATGTGCAGCATATACTGATTTTATTCTCTTTCAACTCAAATTTTCAATTCTAATTTCAAATTTCAAAACGGGGATTATTAGTTCCATTGACATTCCGATGTTTACATTTTTGGGTTTTTTTACTTAAACAAATTTCATAAACCCATACCATCGAGTCGCTGAACCGGTTTCATCAATCCATATTTTCCACTTTCGTAATGAAAGGAAGATTTTATCGCATTGTCCTATTGGGCTACGAATGCATAATAGTATATTACGATACTAGTGCGATGAAACTTTTTCTGACGAGTGTGAGTTTGCAACATTCGCCTTCGGCTCATGCTGCAAACTCACACTCGTCAGAAAAAGTTTCTCGCACTAGTATCGTACGAAATTTTATTATACGAGTGCGCAAAGTGCCGATTTAAGCACGCGCAGCGTGCGCAAAGTGGCACTTTTCGCACGGAGTGCAATAAAATATTTTTATTCCGAATAATGCATTATTCAAAATATCCAGTATTATAGTAATGAAAAATTAACGTTACTTTGCAATATCTATTATTTTAATAATGGATAATGGAACATTTTTGCATTACTCATTATTTCAGTAATGAGTAATGTAACTCTTTCCAGATTATCCATTACTTCAGCAACGGATAATGTAATGCTTTTCCAAGTACTCATTAATAACGTATGGCATAATTTTTCATTTTTCCATTTTCCAGTACATACTAATATAATGCTTAATGGTCTGACATTTGCATTATTAACTAAAAATATAATGCAACATTTTTTTTATCACATTATTCATTGAATGAATAATGTATAATGGAAGTTAAGTCACATTATTAAGTGAAAAAATAATCATTAATGAAATCGATAATGCATTATTAAAATATCGCATTTTTTGCAACTCTGGTTAATATTAGTTAATATTAATTAATATTATGTACTTGAAAATTAAAGTACAATACTTGAAGTACTTTTTAAATACTCGAAAATTCATGTAGAATATTTCAAGTACTTGAAAATTAAATTACAATACTCGAAGTACTGTTAAAGTACTTGAAAAATTAAGGACAATACTTGAAGTACTTTTTACTTTAAAAGTACTTTAAGTATTGTACTTAAATTTTCAAGTACTTAAAAAGTACTTCAAATATTGTACTTAAATTTTCAAGTACATAAAAAGTACTTCAAGGATTGTAATTCAATTTTCAAGCACTTAAAAAGTAGTTCAAGTATTTTACTCAAATGATCAAGTCCTTAAAAAGTACTTCAAGTATTATACTTAAATTTGCAAGTACATAAAAAGTACTTCAAGTATTGCAATTAAATTTTCAAGTACTTAAAAAGTACTTCAAGTATTGTACTTCAGGGCAGGCTAAACACCCTCCCCCCCCCCCCCGCCTTTCCGCTCTTGCGAGTGCGAGAGAGAGCGCCTATAGGGGTCCTGTGAGAGCGAGAGAGAGGGTCTTTAGCCTACCCTTAAATCTTAAGTACTCAAAAAGTACTTCAAGTATTCCACTTGAATTTTAAAGTACTGCCCGGCTCTGTTCTAAGATAACGCCAGTGTAGAAACTCGCTGTGAATACTCAAATGGATTTTGAGTATACGAAAGAATGAATCGAAAGTCAAAGTACAAGTGTTCGATTGTGGATTCATCCAGTGTTCTTCAACGACTAACACTTTTTCGCGAAGGCGCCCATCGAGCATCAAGGAAAAAAGAATGAGAGGGAATTGTCTCTCGCTCATTCTTCTTCTTCGTCCTACTATTTTCTCTCATTGCATTATTCTTCGCTTTTTCTCTCTCGCACTCGCATTCCTTGTTTTTTTCCCTTTCTTTCAATCGTACGTGCTCCCCTCTTCGGCTCTTCTTCGACTTTTTTTCGTCGAGTCGCCGCACACGACAAACTTATATTCTTGGTAGCAATGATACCAATTCGAGAAAGAAAGAGGGACACAGATGAGGAGGAAGATTGGTATCCCATTCAGCAACGCCCTCCTCTTTTTTGCGTCTTAAACTGAGATCACCGTCGCAAACTGCGATCGTTTCCCACACGTGGCTTTTCATTCAAGCGTTTTTCATCGAGTCGTCGTGACGATGTTGGACGCCGTCGAATGAAAGGGGAGTCAATTTACTGCCCAAGCAGAAGAGACCAAAAGAGAGACGGAGGAAATGGAAAGAGGAGAGAATAATTTTCGAGATTCCAGCATCTGGAATCTCACTCGCAATCTTTTCAAGGGAATCCGTGACACACTAACATGAAAGGAGACATCAATAACGGACGACACTTACCGTTACTTTGCGGGAATGACTCGATAATTTCCGACAATGTGATGTTTACGAAATATGTACTATATATCGACGTATGAATCAGATGGAAATATTACTCGGGTATGTTATTTGGGATCTAAGAAATTACTGAAGCCTACGGAAAAAAATGGTTGGTTAGGACAACCAACTCATTATTAGTTGGGTATATGTTGGGTAGTTGGGTAGTTAGGTAGTTGGGTAGTTGGTTATCGTAACCATCTGTTTTGTTACAGTAACCTCACTGAGAAAAAAGTTCAGTT
Source organism: Alloplasta piceator (assembly GCA_946863875.1). Lineage (NCBI taxonomy): Eukaryota > Metazoa > Arthropoda > Insecta > Hymenoptera > Ichneumonidae > Alloplasta > Alloplasta piceator. Next base: position 11,848,854 of record OX333073.1, on the reverse strand, counting down.
AAAACAACTAAATCCATTTAGTTGAAAAAAATTTAGTTGATTCAATATTAATTTGTTTGAAATAATGAAACTATAAGTAATTCAACAAATGGATTTGGTTAACCATAAGATATGATATGAGGTGAACAACTAAATCCATTTAGTTGAAAAAAATTTAGTTGATTCAATATTGATTTGTTTGAAATAATGAAACTATAATTAATTCAACAAATGGATTTGGTTAACCATAAGATATGAGGTGAACGAAATTATTTGGTCAATTTTCAGTATAGTTCAATTTACACGTTACTGAGTTGCTGTACAGAAATATTTCGTTGATTTCTAGTATATTTTAACCTGATAAATTTAGCTGTAACAAAAAACAATTCGTATTTTCAATCACACAATTTATTTGGTACAAAGATATTTGATTGAACTGAAACTTTGCCCATTCAAGCAACGATTTAACCGATTTAACTAAAACTTCCACTGTATCTTTGTTGAATCACCAAAATGATCTCGTCGAACGTCCGGAAACAAATATTTGGTTGAGTCAAACAAATTTTTGCATTTTCAACAACATTTTTTTCTCAGTGTTTTTTTTTCAAATTTCTTCTGTCAACGAGATATTCTTTTATCTTAAAGAATCGGGTCTCTTACCTCATCACACAAGTTTTCCGATATAAAAGCCATGTAGATGAGGTTTTTCGATGAAAAAGCCGTGCACATGAGGTAAGAGACGCGATAGTTTAAGATAAAAAAATATCTCGTAAACAGGAAAAAATGTAGAAAAAAAAATTTCGAATAAAATCTGAAAAAAATTTCATTGAATCCAGAATAATTGTATGCAACTTTTTACCCACTTCGTGATTTCACGAAAACTCAGTACACTGCAACCTCGATAATCGGAATCCGTCGGGACCGCCTCTTGCAAGAAGTGGGGTTGCGCACATTGCACAAAACCGTCTCTGCGCCGCTGGTGGCTGACGGCGGCCTGACGCGATTGGACAGTCTCTGCGCCACCAGCGGCGCAGAGACGGTTCTGTGCAATGTGCGCAACCCCACTTCTTGCAAGAGCCGGTCCCGACTGATTCCGATTATCGAGGTCGCAGTGTAGTTTTAGAGTTACGCTACATTTTATAAATATGGTCGTTTTTTACTAAAAATTGAGAACTTTTGCGTACAAAAATCGTACGAAACTTAAAAAAAAAATAAAATTGTAGCTTATACTCCCTCCTACAAGTTTTTCATGTGAAAAACGATTTTTAAAAAATTTCATGTGTCATGCACCAAAATTGCAACGCCAAAAAAAAACCAAAAAACGATCATGTTTCTAAGGGCGTCCCCGGTTTAAAAAAAATCAAAATTTTTTTTTTTAAAGCGAAACGAAGCTGAATATGTCCTCTTTGAAACGCCGCTTGTTGAATTGAAATATTTTCATTTTTTAAAGAACAGTGAAACTTTTTGTGCGACGCTGAATCGGGGCAAGTGTTTCCAAACTTTTGGACGACCGTGTATATATGTATGAGAATTTCGAAGGAATAAAATTATAATGTATCGTCGCCCGCAATTTCCGGCGACTCGAACGCTTCGAGAATTTCACCTTTATCTCGATTTCTCGGAACGGAAATGGCTATTTTTAGTGTTTATATTGTTGTTATTATTGTCACTACTATGATTGTAAGAGCGACAGACTGTATCTTGAATATAAATTAAAAATGGAATGAATCGATGTATCATCGAGATCCAGCTTGTTCACTTTTTTCTTCTTCAACAATATGGCGCTTTTCCGCATGCAATATAATCAACGAGGGATTTTAAGAGGAGGCTAAATACCGACACTAACACCTCGAAATTGCCATCCAAACTTGCTCTTATACAAATGGATGGAATTGAATAAAATTTTAACAACATCATCGGAACAATTGCAGGAATGGAGCCTCACTAAAATTTTTTCGAAAAACAAAAAAAAAATTACAGATTCATTTACCACCAAGAAACTGTAATTGAAAAACTTAAATTATTAAACTTTTACTGCATTTCGGGTAAAACCAAGAGTGAGGCTCCATGAAGAACGCCACGATACAAATATCGAGATGTTTTCGACATTATTTTATCAAAATGACACGCCGTAAGTTTGGATGGCGCATCAAGAGATAAATATCGATAAATTGTAGTTTTATTGAAAAAGGAAATGGCGAAATGTAGTTCACAGACGTGCGAGTGAGGGCAGCACCATGGATTCTGACGAGTAACCTATAATATTTAGGGGGCTCGAATGAGTTCGTTGACATTACCTGTAACTCATTTTAGCCTCTCAATTGACAATTAATTGTCAAAATGTAATTAATTTTCATCCACGGTTGTCGGAGAAAGACTGGAGGCCGATGATACGTCGATAATGTAGGGATTGAATAAAAATGGTATTTAGCCTCCTCTTAATGTGTAATTTCTAAATTCAGCCGAAACGACCCACATTAAACGCACGCCTGACTCTCTCTCATTGAGAGTCAGAATTGGCTAAACCGAGGAATCTCGGCCAACAACGCGTGTAATACGTTTCAAGGGTAAGAGGCAATTTCGTACGTTAATTTTATGCGCGAGAGTTTTGGACGAATCCGCGTGTATGTCGATATCACGCACGAGAGCTGCACGCTTTTACTACCATTCTGTGTATGCAGTGTATGTGTGAGATAATGCTGGGATTTATATACACTGAGACAAAAAATTACTGGATTTGAGAACATGAATTAATTCATTAAATGAAAGTATTAATTCGATTATTTATTTGTTGAACCAAGAAAATCACTCTTCATTTACAAAAGTATTTTCACGAGTTTATTACTCCATTATATTAAACTCTTATTTAATAGTAACAATTAAATGCATGATAGATTTGATTAAATTTGTATTCATTGGATTAATTACATTGATCGCATCATAAACATGAGATTATTTGAATCTAAAAAACGACTTTAATACGAAATTTCTTTTTTTTTTTTTGAAGAAAATTATTTATGGCATCATAAAGATGAGATTATTTGGATCTAAAAAATAACTTCAATACGAAATTATTTTTTTCGAACAAAATTATTTCTTTGCAATGAATTCATCATTATTTTACTTCTAAAAATATCTTTGTTTAAATAGATTTTAATAAATTTGCATTCATTGGATTAATTAAATTTATTGCATCATAAACATGAGATTATTTGAATCTGAAAAACGCAATCAATATTAAATTATTTTTTTCGAACAAAATTATTTATTTGCAATAAATTCATCATTATTTTACTTCTAAAAATATTTCTGTAGTATTTTCAATATTTATTAGATATAAAATTAATTGTGATTATTTGAAAAGAAGCTGCAGTAAAATAAATAACACATTATTTTATTTCAATAGAATATTTGTTTGGAATGATGAAATTTTTATTTCCTTCAAGCAAAGAACTATCATTTCTATAGTATACTTTAATAGTATACATAAGTTGTTAAAAATTAAAAAAATGGTTTTTTAAATGTTTTCTTATATTCGAACCTTCATGACCCCTAACTTTTTTCAAGTGCATAGTAGTAGTCGATAACGTAATAGGTAGCGTGTTAGGTAGTTAGGTAGGATAGGAATGATGGTAGGTTATAGGGTCGAGGGTTCGAATCTCGGTCGGACAGAGAAATTAGATCGGAGAATTGGCGCAGATTTTTGTCTTTTTTTTCGATTTATCTCTTTTTGGGGTCACTAAACTATGCATATTAAATTATTTGGCAAGGGCTATATATTTTTTATAAAATGTTTAGCAACAATTAATAAACACGCAATTTGATTGAATCAATCCTTTTTCCCGTTGATTGGACTAATTAATTTGTTGATTCAACAAATTTTTTTTTTCAGTGCTTCCTGTATTAAAAGACATACATGTTTTGAATGATAAAATGTGTTCTTGATTCAAACAACATATTACATATAATTGATAACATATTGTTAGATTCAAATAAATTCGTTTATTGAAACAGGAATTCGTTTATGGAATTGACAGAAAAAAATTAACCAAGTAAATATATAAGGGAACCAATAATATGTTTTGGCGAATAATGAAAAAAATGATTTTTCGCCTTCAAAACTTTATTTCATTGGTTCTAGTAATTTTTTCTCTCAGTGTACCGGTCGTCACAAAAGTAACGGGATGGCTAAATATTTCCTCGGCTAAGATATTTTTCAAAAAGCACAAGGTTCTGATAAAAAATTTCCGCTCTATCGATTGCCGATTTCAAAAAGGGGGTTTCCATTTGAAATAAAAAATTTGACCTTGAAATAACCTTGACGGTCATCGTCAAGGTCAAAATTAAGGTCACCATTGAATTCCTCGTCAAAAGTTATTATATACATAGAATCAACAATACATGATATTTTGGATAATGATGTAAAAGGAAGAAGAGGGGAGATTGTAAAAAGCGAAGGACGCTGTACAGTGGAAGAAAATACTACTACTATTTATTGTTAACAATTAAGGGAACGTATCCATACTACATGACCCATTTTTACAATTTTTTACCCCCTTCCTCCCTCGGTGACCACCCGTAGTACATATATGCCAAGACCCCCCTCCCCCTCTAGTTTTTACGTAGTAATTCATAAACATGGTTTTTAATCATTTTTTGCCAACAAAAAGTTTTAAAAAAATTAATTTGGCTCATATTTGTCCATAAATATTAAAACGGCGCTTGCCGCATGACGCCGCTGTAACTTTGTTCATTTTGGTCGAAATAAAAAACAAAGCATTTTGAAGCTTGAATCTTCTAGTTTCGGAATCTTGAGTCAACAAGTTTTTGTGGACCTCACCCTCGACACTGGGTCGTAATATACTATTAAAAGCTTCTATTTCCAGAGGAATCCACACCATGTTGAAGTTTAATTGACATTAGAGTGACCTTCACATTGAACGTAAAATTTTGCGCTCTATATCGAGTGCTGACGTCAAAAAAGTGGGTTTCCGTTTTTAAAAAAAGTTGACCTTGAAATAATCTTGGAAGTAAACGTCAAGGTCGAAATCAAGGTCATCATAGAATTCTTAATTATAAAAAATTGCAAATATGCGGCTTTCATTTTCAAATAAAAGCATGAAATCCTTGGTTTTTTTAGGGTATCCAGCCTTAGACTTCGTCGGTCTAAACTGGTCCCTCCTTTAAAAGGAGGGACCAGTGAGTTTCTGGTTCAGTTATATGTTAGAATTCTGGAAGTGATCACAAAGTGTTGAGTGCTTTCGTGAATGTGATTTGTGAATAGAGGCGCTTAAATAATAGTTGCAATTCTATTGGAATAAACCAAAAAAATGCAAGAAAAAGAATCTAAAATGGTGAAAAAAATGTCTTAGTGTTGCAATCTGATCTGTCAATGAGAACACAAAAGCCCCCAAGTGGAAGAGTTTTCTCTAGAATAATAGTATCCCCACCGGGCCGGCCGTTCTTATTGAGAGGTTCGCAAAACTCGGGTTCGGGTTCGAGGCGGAGTGGAGAAAATGCTTAAGCATGAAACTGGCGAAGGGTTCTTATTGAGAGGTCGGACTGTGATTGATGTCGTGTTTGAATAATGATGATAAATATATGAATAATTAATGTTCATAATTATTGTTTATTGTGCACTCTATTCCTTTTTCCTTCTTCCCAACAAAATTTGCATTCGCTGATTATGCAATATCCATTACTAAAGCATGAGTTGGCAGCTGTTGACAGTTGTGGCGGGTAATTTCTATCCTAGCGTAGCTATAGTGCTATATTATTTTTGTGGCTGTGGTATTTTATACATAACTCTTAAAATAGTATAATATATCTTAAAGGGGTATAAATAAGATATAGCACTAGCTATATGAGCAGTAATATATTGCTGTAGGTCTAGTCACTAAAGGCTATATGAGTATATGGTATAAGCTGAGGTGGACTGGTAATACCCGCCACACCCGCCACATCACCACATGGCAGACTTCCCGAAGAAGTTTTGGGACGTGACATAGCTCATTTTATTGCTCTTGACGAGATCAATTTAATGATCTTGATCAAAAAATTGCAACCTTAAGGGGTGAACCTACAGTGACGCCAAAAGCATCCAAATGTGTGGCGGGTACTTTTCTCTAGAAATTACACCTTTTCGTTGCAATTCGAAGACTCGGACATCAGAACGGAACCAATGGCATCATCAAGTCCTGAGAGGATCAGAATCCTGCGATGGCTTTTACACATAGCCTTTTAATACTATATAATCGAAAAGTAATCACAAGTCCCACGTGTTTGGGCTTGTTAGAATCGTCTGGGTAAGACGGAATCACTTATCAGGACGTCGAGTGGATTTTACCTGGTTTAGTTTTGGTTTTGAAAAAGGAAACTAGAAGTAGATGGAAAGTGACGTATAAACTTCCGTTATCATATCTTGCAGCCGGGTCCCAATACAGTAAAATCTCGTTTATCCAGCCTCGACGAACCGAGTATCCACGTTATCCGAGAAACGTCTGACCAGCTTTGTCAGGGGACGGTTAATTCGTACTAGATTATTTAAATAAACAAAAGAATCTATTGTCAGATTTCGGGAATCTAGTACGAAATAACGGATTTCTGGCAACGCTGGCCTGGACTTATTTGAACATGTATGTATACAAACATATATCCGCATACTCCGCTTATCAGTCGTAAAAGGCAGGCCTAGGCACCATAAAATCGAACCGGGGAAACTTTACGAGCAAATACGTACATAAATGCTTTAACAATTTCCGGCGTGCCTCGGAAAACTTAGATAAACAGGGTTTTACTTTAGGTTCATTATTATCCGCTTTATTCACTAGATAAACATAAAGTTTCTCTGGTTTAATTTTATAGTGCCCATCAGGCCTTCCTTTCGCTACTGATAAGCGGATTAGGCGGATTTCTGTTTCCTTTAAAAGGAGGGACCAGTGAGTTTCTGGTTCAGTTATATGTTAGAATTCTGGAAGTGATCAGAGCGCAGCCTGAAAACTTTAATTTGTGATTTAAGGTATGTTAAGAGAATATTTTGTCAATTTGTCAATCGCAACAATTGCTTAAATAAGTGCACTGCCATGTCTATGCCAAGTGCTATACTTAACTTGAATCACCACCGAAGTGGTGAAACCAATTGCGCGTCCATGGTTGTCGGCTTGAAGTTCTAATTGCCTAATTTGTGAATTTTCGTTTCAGAATACGATCTAAACCGATATGATTAGCAGTGATATGGATCCGGTGAAAAAAGCTAGAATTTTGGACTTGCATATGAAATGTGAATATTTAAACAACTTGATAGAAGCCTACAATGTGCTGCAAGCTCCAACGGTAGCTCAGAAGTTTCAGAGATTCATATTGAAAAAGCGGAAGGCGAAAATAATGCAGTCACTCCGTGACCTTCTGGCAGAACCAGATTACATTCCTGATGATATGGAAAAATTCACCATTTGTTGAACTCTTTTTAACCCTTTGTGTTATACATTTTTCCTTTTGCCTCAGTTAGGTGGCACTCTCAGGGTGCCACGATGACACAAAGTGTTGAGTGCTTTCGTGAATGTGATTTGTGAATAGAAGCGCTTAAATAATAGTTGCAATTCTATTGGAATAAACCAAAAAAATGCTAGAAAAAGAATCTACAATGGTAAAAAAAATGTCTTAGTGTTGCAATCTGATCTGTCAATGAGAACACAAAAGCCCCCAAGTGGAAGAGTTTTCTCTAGAATAATAGTATCCCCACCAGGCCGGCCGTTCTTATTGAGAGGTTCGCAAAACTCGGGTTCGGGTTCGAGGCGGAGTGGAGAAAGTGCTTGAGCATGAAACTGGCGAAGGGTTCTTATTGAGAGGTCGGACTGTGATTGATGTCGTGTTTGAATAATGATGATAAATATACGCATAATTAATGTTCATAATTATTGTTTATTGTGCACTCTATCCTTTTTCCTTCTTCCCAACAAAATTTGCATTCGCTGATTATGCAATATCCATTACTAGAGCATGAGTCTGCAGCTGTTGGCAGTTGTGGCGGGTAATTTCTATCCTAGCGTAGCTATAGTGCTATATTATTTTTGTGGCTGTGGTATTTTATACATAACTCTTAAAATAGTATAATATATCTTAAAGGGGTATAAATAAGATATAGCACTAGCTATATGAGCAGTAATATATTGCTGTAGGTCTAGTCACTAAAGGCTATATGAGTATATGGTATAAGCTGAGGTGGACTGGTAATACCCGCCACACCCGCCACATCACCACATGGCAGACTTCCCGAAGGAGTTTTGGGACGTGACATAGCTCATTTTATTGCTCTTGACGAGATCAATTTAATGATCTTGATCAAAAAATTGCAACCTTAAGGGGTGAACCTACAGTGACGCCAAAAGCATCCAAATGTGTGGCGGGTACTTTTCTCTAGAAATTACACCTTTTCGTTGAAATCAGAAGACTCGGACATCAGAACGGAACCAATGGCATCATCAAGTCCTGAGAGGATCAGAATCCTGCGATGGATTTTACACATAGCCTTTTAATACTATATAATCGAAAAGTAATCACAAGTCCCACGTGTTTGGGCTTGTTAGAATCGTCTGGGTAAGACGGAATCATTTATCAGGACGTCGAGTGGATTTTACCTGGTTTAGTTTTGGTTTTAAAAAAGGAAACTAGGAGTAGATGGAAAGTGACGTATAAACTTCCGTTATCATATCTTACAGCCGGGTCCCAATACAGTAAAATCTCGTTTATCCAGCCTCGACGAACCGGGTATCCGCGTTATCCGAGAAACGTGTGACCAGCTTTGTCAGAAGACGGTTAATTCGTACTAGATTATTTAAATAAACAAAAGAATCTATTGTCAGATCTCGGGAATCTAGTACGAAATAACGGATTTCTGGCAACGCTGGCCTGGACTTATTTGAACATGTATGTATACAAACATATATCCGCATACTCCGCTTATCAGTCGTAAAAGGCAGGCCTAGGCACCATAAAGTCGAACCGGGGAAACTTTACGAGCAAATACGTACATAAATGCTTTAACAAGTTCCGGCGTGCCTCGGAAAACTTGGATAAACAGGGTTTTACTGAAGGTTCATTATTATCCGCTTTATTCACTAGATAAACATAAAATTTCTCTGGTTTAATTGTACAGTGCCCATCAGGTCTGCCTTTTACTACTGATAAGCGGATTGGGCGGATTTATGTTTCCTTTAAAAGGAGGGACCAGTAAGTTTCTGATTCAGTTATCTGTTAGAATTCTGGAAGTGATCAGAGCGCAGCCTGAAAACTTTAATTTGTGATTTGAGGTCAGTTAAGAGAATATTTTATCAATTTGTCAATCCCAACAATTGCTAAAACAAGTGCACCGCCATGTCTATGCCAAGCGCTATACTTAACTTGAATCATCACCGAAGTGGTGAAACCAATTGCGCGTCCATGGTTGTCGGCTTGAAGTTCTATTTGCCTAATTTGTGAATTTTCGTTTCAGAATACGATCTAAACCGATATGATTAGCAGTGATATGGATCCGGTGAAAAAAGCTAGAATTTTGGACTTGCATATGAAATGTGAACATTTAAACAACTTGATAGAAGTCTACAATGTGCTGCAAGCTCCAACGATAGCTCAGAAGTTTCAGAGATTCATATTGAAAAAGCGGAAGGCAAAAATAATGCAGTCACTCCGTGACCTTCTGGCAGAACCAGATTACATTCCTGTTGATATGGAAAAATTAGCCATTTGTTGAACTCTTTTTAACCCTTTGTGTTACTAATTTTTCCTTTTGCCACCATGGCACAAAGTGTTGAATGCTTTCGTGAATGTGATTTGTGAATAGAGACGTTTACATAATAGTTGCAATTCTATTGGAATAAACCGAAAAAATGCTAGAAAAAGAATCTACAATGTTTTAAAAAAATGTCTTAGTGTTGCAATCTGATCTGTCAATAAGAACACAAAAGCTCCCAAGTGGAAGAGTTTTCTCTAGAATAAGAGTATCCCCACCAGGCTAGCCGTTCTTATTGAGAGGTTCGCAAAACTCAGGTTCGGGTTCGAGGCGGAGTGGAGGAAGTGCTTGAGCATGGAACTGGTGAAGCGTTCTTATTGAGAGGTTGGACTGTGATTGATGTCGTGTTTGAATAATGATGATAAATATATGCATAATTAATGTTCATAATTATTGTTTATCGTGCACTCTATTCCTTTTTCCTTCTTCCCAACAAAATTTGCATTCGCTGATTATGCAATATCCATTACTAGAGCATGAGTTGGCAGCTGTTGGCAGTTGTGGCGGGTAATTTCTATCCTAGCATAGCTATAGCGCTATATTATTTTTGTGGCTGTGGTATTTTATACATAACTCTTAAAATAGTATAATATATCTTAAAGGGGTATAAATAAGATATAGCACTAGCTATATGGGCAGCAATATATTGCTGTAGGTCTAGTCACTAAAGGCTATATGAGTATATGGTATAAGCTGAGGTGGACTGGTAATACCCGCCACAACCGCCACATCACCACATCGCAGACTTCTCGAAGGAGTTTTGGGACGTGACATAGCTCATTTTATTGCTCTTGACGAGATCACTTTAATGATCTTGATCGAAAATTTGCAACCTTAAGGGGTGAACCTACAGTGACGCCAAAAGCATCCAAATGTGTGGCGGGTACTTTTCTCTAGAAATTACACCTTTTCGTTGCAATTAGAAGACTCGGACATCAGAACGGAACCAATGGCATCATCAAGTCCTGAGAGGATCAGAATCCTGCGGTGGATTTTACACATAGCCTTTTAATACTATATAATCGAAAAGTAATCACAAGTCCCACGTGTTTGGGCTTGTTAGAATCGTCTGGGTAAGACGGAATCATTTATCAGGACGTCGAGTGGATTTTACCTGGTTTAGTTTTGGTTTTAAAAAAGGAAACTAGGAGTAGATGGAAAGTGACGTATAAACTTCCGTTATCATATCTTACAGCCGGGTCCCAATACAGTAAAATCTCGTTTATCCAGCCTCGACGAACCGGGTATCCGCGTTATCCGAGAAACGTGTGACCAGCTTTGTCAGAAGACGGTTAATTCGTACTAGATTATTTAAATAAACAAAAGAATCTATTGTCAGATCTCGGGAATCTAGTACGAAATAACGGATTTCTGGCAACGCTGGCCTGGACTTATTTGAACATGTATGTATACAAACATATATCCGCATACTCCGCTTATCAGTCGTAAAAGGCAGGCCTAGGCACCATAAAGTCGAACCGGGGAAACTTTACGAGCAAATACGTACATAAATGCTTTAACAAGTTCCGGCGTGCCTCGGAAAACTTGGATAAACAGGGTTTTACTGAAGGTTCATTATTATCCGCTTTATTCACTAGATAAACATAAAATTTCTCTGGTTTAATTGTACAGTGCCCATCAGGTCTGCCTTTTACTACTGATAAGCGGATTGGGCGGATTTATGTTTCCTTTAAAAGGAGGGACCAGTAAGTTTCTGATTCAGTTATCTGTTAGAATTCTGGAAGTGATCAGAGCGCAGCCTGAAAACTTTAATTTGTGATTTGAGGTCAGTTAAGAGAATATTTTATCAATTTGTCAATCCCAACAATTGCTAAAACAAGTGCACCGCCATGTCTATGCCAAGCGCTATACTTAACTTGAATCATCACCGAAGTGGTGAAACCAATTGCGCGTCCATGGTTGTCGGCTTGAAGTTCTATTTGCCTAATTTGTGAATTTTCGTTTCAGAATACGATCTAAACCGATATGATTAGCAGTGATATGGATCCGGTGAAAAAAGCTAGAATTTTGGACTTGCATATGAAATGTGAACATTTAAACAACTTGATAGAAGTCTACAATGTGCTGCAAGCTCCAACGATAGCTCAGAAGTTTCAGAGATTCATATTGAAAAAGCGGAAGGCAAAAATAATGCAGTCACTCCGTGACCTTCTGGCAGAACCAGATTACATTCCTGTTGATATGGAAAAATTAGCCATTTGTTGAACTCTTTTTAACCCTTTGTGTTACTAATTTTTCCTTTTGCCACCATGGCACAAAGTGTTGAATGCTTTCGTGAATGTGATTTGTGAATAGAGACGTTTACATAATAGTTGCAATTCTATTGGAATAAACCGAAAAAATGCTAGAAAAAGAATCTACAATGTTTTAAAAAAATGTCTTAGTGTTGCAATCTGATCTGTCAATAAGAACACAAAAGCTCCCAAGTGGAAGAGTTTTCTCTAGAATAAGAGTATCCCCACCAGGCTAGCCGTTCTTATTGAGAGGTTCGCAAAACTCAGGTTCGGGTTCGAGGCGGAGTGGAGGAAGTGCTTGAGCATGGAACTGGTGAAGCGTTCTTATTGAGAGGTTGGACTGTGATTGATGTCGTGTTTGAATAATGATGATAAATATATGCATAATTAATGTTCATAATTATTGTTTATCGTGCACTCTATTCCTTTTTCCTTCTTCCCAACAAAATTTGCATTCGCTGATTATGCAATATCCATTACTAGAGCATGAGTTGGCAGCTGTTGGCAGTTGTGGCGGGTAATTTCTATCCTAGCATAGCTATAGCGCTATATTATTTTTGTGGCTGTGGTATTTTATACATAACTCTTAAAATAGTATAATATATCTTAAAGGGGTATAAATAAGATATAGCACTAGCTATATGGGCAGCAATATATTGCTGTAGGTCTAGTCACTAAAGGCTATATGAGTATATGGTATAAGCTGAGGTGGACTGGTAATACCCGCCACAACCGCCACATCACCACATCGCAGACTTCTCGAAGGAGTTTTGGGACGTGACATAGCTCATTTTATTGCTCTTGACGAGATCACTTTAATGATCTTGATCGAAAATTTGCAACCTTAAGGGGTGAACCTACAGTGACGCCAAAAGCATCCAAATGTGTGGCGGGTACTTTTCTCTAGAAATTACACCTTTTCGTTGCAATTAGAAGACTCGGACATCAGAACGGAACCAATGGCATCATCAAGTCCTGAGAGGATCAGAATCCTGCGATGGCTTTTACACATAGCCTTTTAATACTATATAATCGAAAAGTAATCACAAGTCCCACGTGTTTGGGCTTGTTTGAATCGTCTGGGTAAGACGGAATCACTTATCAGGACGTCAAGTGGATTTTACCTGGTTTAGTTTTGGTTTTGAAAAAGGAAACTAGGAGTAGATGGAAAGTGACGTCATAAGTAAATGATAACAGTTAATTGAAGGAGTTCAAATGGCTTCAAGAATATGATGAAATATCACGATTCGGACCAATACATACTGTACCGGTTTTCAGCGGTGAAATTGCGGGCGAAATCGGGGACGTGAAGCATCAACCTTGGTAATATTGGTAAGCTTACTTACGATATTGTAGTGCTTCCTTTTTTCATAGAATCTTTTATTTCTACCTAGACGTCTGCTCTATAACAAGTATTAAAGGACCGACGTCTGAAATATGTTTTTATTCAACATCGACTAATTAGAAGGTTCACAGGTACCAGCTTTACTCCGCGATTTAAAGTCGTAGTTCAAGGTGTAACTTTTTTCTATTTTCTATTGATCGAAGTCATAGAGTAATAAGTAGTAGCGTTAATATTTTGTCAATTTTGATTTATTCCAGTATTGACGTGTAGGCGGCCTATAAACTTCTGTTATCACCTCTTACAGCCGGGTCCCAATACAGTAAAACCTCGTTTATCCGGCCACGATGAACCGAGTATCTGCGTTATCCGAGGCACGCCTGGACTTATTCGAGCATACGTTAAGATATGTTAGGGTGACCGTTATTTTGGCTTCGGTAACATTTTTTAACGTCTAGCAAAAAAACTAATCAAGATATGAAAAAAAAATCTGTGTAAAATTTGGACGCGCTGGGATAAGGAGAACACGTGCCACCGAGCAGTTTACTTTTCAAAAATACATGCATTTTTTTAATGGCCGCACTGAAATATTGATTAGTCTCATAATATTAATTAAAAAATCTGGAATTGAGTACATTGATTATACATGGGGCATTGCACGCCAAATCGACCACTTTTGACCCCAACCCCTTTTAATTTGGCTGAAACTTTTTTATCATTTTCTACCCTGACAAAAACATTTTTCAGAATTTTTTCAAATTTTTTTACCCAACCTTCGAAAAGTTATGAATTTAAAGAAAAACATGGCTATTTATTTTTTAAATGTCCATAACTTTTCCAAAAATTGACTTATCGGGACGGTTTTTTTTCAAAATACTTGTTTTTGAATGTACTTTTCAGAAAAATGCTTAAAACAATTATTCAGACTGATCTTCATTGTTTTTTTTTTTAATTTTCGGAAAAAAACGAAAATTTCTCGATTATTGCCATTTTTTATTTTTTCATTACATTTCATTCAGAGAATTTACAGAAAATGTCGAAGTTTTTAATAAACTAGCTCACGCGCGCGCTGCGCGCGCGACAAGCTTCCAGGATACTCGTGCAAAAAAATACAATTAACGAGAGAAAAATATGTCTTAATGATAAGCCGAGAGAAATTCTGACCCCTATGTGTACATAAATGCATATAAGCATATAATATATTATAAAAAGGGACATTACCACATTCATTTTATGATTTTTGCTTCAGTAATAACTCGCTATAGATTGCGTTAACCACCCTTTTGATTTTTTCAGTGGCTTGAGCGAACCCTTTTCTCATTATGCCCAACACACCGTTTCACCCTTTTGGCACCACCCCTCCCCTGGGGGGTGGGGGATTTGATTCTAATGCAACTTTTTTTCATCTCTGAGTGATCCAACCTTAAAACACGCAACCTTAAAATCTCAACATTCGCGGGGGCCCGATTTTGCACTCCCCCACCTTTTTGCCTCCCACGCCCGTAATTCCCAACTGAACGCGATGAACGTGGTCGCAAACGAAAGCTGATGAAATTTCCGATCTACTATGTGTCGTAGTTTTTTGAAATTTAATTTTTTTTCTCAAAAATACGAGCTTTCAAAAAAATCCCACTTCAATTGCTCAGTACTGTAGTATTCTATATAGTACCTTGGACAAGGAATTCAATGGTGACCTTAATTTTGATCTTGACGATAACCTTCAAGGTTTTTTCAAGGTCAACTTTTTAATTTCAAATGGAAACCCCCTGTTTAAAACAGGGGGTTTCCATTTGAAATTGGCATCGGCAATCGATAGAGCGGAAAATTTTACGTTCAAGTATGTACTCAGGTCATAGATACATTTTGACCTTGAAGGTTCTCTACGGTCAATTAAACTTGAACAAGGTGTGGATACCTCTGGGAATAGAAGCTTTTCAAATTCTTCCGTGACGCCCAAAGTTATTAATTTTAATAAGGCGCATTAAGTAGTGATCTTGACGATGACCTTCAAGGTGATTTCTAGGTCAACTTCTTTTTTTAACGAAAACCTGTATTTCTGAGTTCTGGAATCAAAGTTATTACGAAAAAATTGATTGAACTTTTCCGAATCTTTTAAAATAAATGTAAAATTGTTTGTTCTATTGATTTCACAACTCAATAATACCAGTTTCCATTAAAAAAACAAAAGTTGACCTTGAAATCACCTTGAAGTTCATTGTCAAGGTCACTAAATGCGCCTTGTTAGAATTAATAACTTTGATCGTTAATTTGAAAACTTTCCTTTCCCAGAGGTATCCACATCTTGTTAAGTTTAATTGACCTTGGAGAACCTGCAAGGTCAAAATGTACCTATGCCCTAAGTACATATGTGAACGTAAAATTTTCCGTTTTCGATTGCTGATATAAAAAAAGGGGGTTTCCATTTGAAATAAAAAAGTAGACTTTGAAATAACCTTAGAGGTTATCGTCGAGGTCAAAATTAAGGTCACCATTGAATTCCTCGTGCTACAAGAATAAAAGTTGCTACAAGAATGACCTTGGCCTTTTTGAAAAATATCTTAGCTAAGGAAATATTCAACCATCCCGTTACTTTTGTGACACCTTGTATATATATATATACAGGGGAAAGCGGGGCAAAACTGCCACCTGGGGCAAAATGGCCGCCCTGCAAAATATTTAGAAAAAAAACCTTAATAAACAAAATCAAGAGATATTTTAATTACAATATGCGTAAACCTACGTAATTAAAGCCTCACTTGGAAGGTCTGGTCCGAATCCACGTTTTTTAAAATAAATTTATCCCTTTGGATATCTAAACCAAAATATTTGAATAATTGCCATAATGTGTTTTTATACACTAAAAAACATATTTATTGAGTGGTTGATGTCTAGAATAAAAATACAGTAATTTTAATTAATTAATTAAATTTTGGTCAAAATGCAAAAAAAATCTGCAAAATTTGGATGTGAGACCGTTTTGCCCCGGGCATTTTTTTCTGGCGTAAAGTAAAATCGATGAAAATTTTATTTAAAAATAAAGAACCATGAGTTTCCTTCTGTTTCCTTACGGTGGCCATTTTACCCCGCTCTTCCTTATTTGCACATAACATATGTATTACTCATTACTATTTTTAGAACTCTTTTCTTATTATAACGAAGTCGAGGAAATCACGATTTTCCATTTAAGAGACTCTCTTTCTCTATACTCCTTTCTTACACCGACTCTCGAAGAGGTTTGACCTACTTTCGTCATGTGCAAAAATGCTTAACAGACAGCGCCGAATTTTAATGTGTGTCGCACGCGAGAAGCTACAGCAGCGCCAACATGCGGCGTTTTTTTGTACTAAATGGATTTATCGGAACTAAAATCCTATTTTCAGAGATATTTTCAAAAAATTACAATTATTGGTTATGTTAACATCATTAATAAGAGTTTTAATCATAATATCAACATTCTGATTGTGATGTAAACTTGTCTTCATACATAAAGTAGCTGTAAAACGATTATTTGATTAAAAAATCGAATATTTAATGCGAATCTCACACGAGCTGCGACAGCAGCGCCAACGTGCGGCGTTGTTTTGTACTCCTAATTTCAACGATATTTTTTATACATTGCAACTTTTTTTAATGTTAACATGAATAATAAACACTCTAATCACAAGTTGAACATTTTGATAGTCATGAAAACTTGTTTTGACACGTAAAGTAACTGTAAACGATTATCTGATAAAGAAAAGGGCATATTTAATGTGAATCTCACCAGAGCCGCGACAGCAGCGCCAACGTGCAGCCATGTTTTGTACCAAACGCATTCAATGAACAAAAAATACCATTTTTTAAGGTAGACTTGATTCATTGTAATTGTTTTTTAATCCCACATCTTAAAGAAACATTTTTATGCTGATAAACACCTAAATTGTCATAAAAATTAAATTTAAAACGTAAAATAGTTGTAAAAAGCGAAGACTGAACATTTCGAAGCATTTTGATTTTAGAAGCATTTTGCATCGATATTTCTATTGTAATCATTGTGACTCTGCTCTGAATTCAGATTCGAGTCTTTAATTTCAAGATTTGCATTTTCAGGCTTAAGGGGTATCGAACAGGAGTCACCTTATTGCTAATCCGTCGTGTCTCTTTCTTTTCATGGTCGATCAATTTCTCGAGACGAGGCAAAGCACCAGCCTGAGAGGCATCAATATACACGCAGTGCACTACATATATTGTATATATATATTAGGGTGGGTCAAATAAAATGACTATTTTTTTTCCCTCGATATAATGAACGGTTAGTTTTATCGATTAGACACAAGAGAGCTTTTTTGTAGAGCATCAAATGTTCTACAAAAATGTGCGAAAAAAACTCTCCTAACCTCAACGGTTACAGTCCAATAAAATTCCAAAGTTAAAAAAAAATTTCCTATGTTATTTAAATGTGAAATAAAAATTTGCGATGGGGGACCTCTTAATTTTAATATGAAGGGCTGATACTTGCAGAGGGTTTTTTAAGATGCCAAACAATACATTTTTCATTATATCGAGGAAAATAAAATAGTCATTTTATTTGACCCACCCTAATATATATAGACGATATTATACGTATCGTGTACAAGACTCGGTCGTTCAACTATCGCGTGGGTTCACGACATTGAACTTGTAGTGCTACAGAAAGAGAGAGAGAAGATCGATTTACCCTGTTTATTTTTTACGAGTTGGGAAAATTTAACATCGCAGTGAATGGATTTTTTCTTTCATCATCAGTGGTGGAAGTTCTAGCAATAGGAAGATATACAAATTTCACTGAGAAAATAGCTTTCGATCTTTGAACATCGTCCTCCTTTATAATTATATATCTTCATGATATCTTTCGGCAATTTAATTTAATTTTTTGGTAGGTCTTTATTATAGTTACGGGCCACTTTTTGAATTTTTGAAACAACAAATGGGTCAAAAATTCAAAAAGTAACCTATAAAACTCCATAATAATAAGGAAATTGCGGGACC
Organism: Alloplasta piceator; assembly: GCA_946863875.1. Lineage (NCBI taxonomy): Eukaryota > Metazoa > Arthropoda > Insecta > Hymenoptera > Ichneumonidae > Alloplasta > Alloplasta piceator. The sequence goes on along the minus strand of OX333073.1, from coordinate 11,830,484 downwards.
ACAAAATTGTCTCTCCAAATTTCTCGATTCGAAACTCTGCGATCGAGCGTCTCATCTTGAGACTCTCGCGCATGCACGCGTGCTCAAAACCGTATCGATATGGCGCAGTTTACCGTTATTGCGCAGATATATATACATGCATGCGCAAAAAACATGAATTATATATTGAGATCGGTGCCAGACATATATTTTTTTTTTCGTTCACCGGTTTTACATTATCGGGAATTTGAGAGATAAGATTGTATACAGGGTATCCCAGGGGTGAAGGTCGATACCGTGAGGTTAGATTCGTGACGTAATACCGAGTAGAAAAGTCTTTTGCCATTTTTCGGTGTTTTGAACCCCTGAATTGTTACTAATTTTTTTAATCAGCCAATGAGATGCGCCCATTTAGATAACCCACCATGCATCTCATTGGCTGATTAAAAAAATTAATAACAATTCATGGATTCAAAATACGAAAAAATGGCAAAGGACTTTTTTACTCGATATTACGTCGCGAGTCTATCCTATCGATATTGACCTTCACCCTTCTGGAGAACCCTGTATATAAGTTCAACTGTGACCATGAAAATCCTTTGCCATTTTTTTTTGTATTTTGAACCCCTGAATTGTTATTAATTCTGTTAATTAGGCAATAAGATGCATGGTGAAATCACGGGTTATCTAAATGGGCGCATCTCATTGGCTGATTAAAAAAATTAATAACAATTCAGGGGTTCAAAATACGAAAAAATGACAAAGGAGTTTTCTATTCGATATTATGTCGCGAATCTATCCTATCGATATTGACCTTCACCCTTCTGGAACACCCTGTATGTAAGTTCGACTGTGACCGTGAAAGTGTGTTTTGCATCATACCATCCATCTAAATGTAACGTCCAAAGCCGTGGATCACATCATATTCAAATTATTTACCTAAATATGTTATTATATTATAATAATTTGCCTCAAAGTCGTTACCAAGGGTTTATAAACTATCCAATCGATCAATCAATCCAATCAAGTAACTCCCGATCAAGATTAAAGGGACTGAACTTTTTCATGCCAAATTGAGATGAGGTATGGTTTTTTTCGCATAAAAAAACGGAAATCCGTGGAGTCACGATTGCGACGCCATGTAGGGTAAAAAAAATTGTCTTTTTTCGCACGGTGATGAGCGCGACCGTGTTCCGAATCCTTGACACGCGCCTTTATTTGTATGCATACGGTTAATGCATGCTGATATTACACGAGTGCACACATCTCTCGACGAGACAAGATCGAAGAAACGGAGTCAAGAACACGTTCAAAATATAATCGGTAACGTAGAAACGATCGTATTCATCTACAGGGCGATTCAAAATGACATGACAGGTTCTCTCTCTTGTCTCTCCAACGAAATATTGACAGCTGTTAACTTTTCAATTGAATTCAGTTAAGACGAATTTTTTATAACTGATATAAGATTTTTTGGGTGTATGCCAAAGTCCCCCAAAGCCAAAGTCCCCCACGGCAAAATGACAGCGCGACGTTCGCTTTTTTACGCGTGAGCCAATTCAATCGGCGGTAATTTGACCGAAAAATTTTATACCGTGTGTGGAAAGAAGTAAATGACCGAACAAGATTACGACGATATGTTTTTTTCGTTTTATTATTATTATTATTATTATTATTATTATTATTATTATTATTATTATCATTATCATTATTATTATTATATGCTTATTACATGAACAATTTCAATATTTGATTAATAAAAAATAATATAAAATGTCCAGGATAAACTACTCCATATTCTCGGATGTCTAGGTCGATAGCTTCGTAGTTGTCGGTGCCCAGGTCGACCGCTACATAGTTTTCGATGTCCAGGTCGACAGCTTCATAGTCATCGGTGTCCAGGTCGACCGCTACGTAGTTTTCGGTATCCAGGTCAACCGCTACGTACTTTTCGGAGTCGAGATCAACCTGCTCCGTAGTTTTCGGTGTCCAGGTCAACGACTACGTAGTTTTCGATGTCTAGGTCGACCGCTGCGTAGTAGTCGGAGTCCCGGTAAACAGCTTCATAGTTTTCGGGGTCTAGGTCGACCGCTGCGTAGTTTTCGGAGTTCAGGTCGACAGCTTCGTAGTTGTCGGCGTCCAGGTCAACCGCTAAGTAACTTGCGGTGACCAGGTTGACAGCTTCGTAGTTGCCGGTGTCTAGGTTGACACCTTCATAGTTTTTGGTGCCCAGGTCGACCGTACCGTAGTACGGTCATGATCCGAAAAATTCCTTACGGATCATGAATAAAAGAGCGAAAAACCATTTCGGGGGCCTTGAAAATTTTAAAAATCGACGGAAAAAAGAAATCTTCGCGTTTTCGTTCCAAACATTATTCAGCATGTATCTTGACGGTATACTGAAGACAATGCTATTCATTTAGCTCTCTGAGACTTCTCATTTTCCCATGATGAATCTCCAATTGTATATAAACCGTGTTTTCGCCTATTTCTCGAAAGGATTTCTTTTTTATTCATGCATATTCGTGATCAGCGGTCGATTTCCGATCGATATGGCCCCTGAGATGTGAATAAAAATCAATAGAACACAGCCTATCCACGTTCGCAGATCCTTGACCCTGGCTGAAAGTCAAATTTTTTTTTCGTCGTAGAGAGGTTCGAAGCCAGTGTTTGGGATCGGAAATTTCCCGGGCAACACGAATATGCTATTTGCGGAACTAAAATTCTTTACGGGTCATGAATAAAAGAGCGAAAAACCATTTCGGGGGCATTGCAAATTTTAAAACTCAACGAAAAAAAAGAAATCTTGTCATGTTCGTTGTAAGCATAATTCTGCATGTATCTTGACGACGTACTGAAGGCAATGCTCTTTTATTTCGCTCTCTCTGACATCTCATGCTCTTACCCTGAACCTCGAATTTCATAAAAACAGTGTTTTCGCCTATTTCTCTTGGTGATTTCTTTTTTTTAAAAAAGAAATGAAATTCGAGGTTCAGGGTAAGAGCATGAGATTTCAGAGAGAGCGAAATAAGAGAACATTGCCTTCAGTACGTCGTCAAGATACATGCAGAATTATGCTTAGAACAAAAATGACAAGATTTTCTTTTTTTCATCGATTCAAAAAATTTTCAAGCCTCTCGAAATGGTTTGTCGCTCTTTTACGCATGACCCTTGAGGAATATCAGTATCGCAAATAGCATATTCGTGTTGCGCGGGAAATTTCCGATCCAAAACACTGGTTTTACACCTCTGAACGACAAAAAAAATTTTGACCTTGAGCCGGGAGGTCAAGGATCAGCGAAAGTAGATGGGCAAATGGACAGGTTCCGTAGCGCCGAAAAATAATTTTTTTTTTATATTCATTTTTATTCACATCTGAGGCGCTATATCGATCGGAAATTGACCGCTGATCACGAATATGCACGAATAAAAAAGAAAACACCAAGAGAAATAGGCGAAAACACGGTTTATATACAATTGGAGATTCATCATGGGAAAATGAGAAGTCCCAGAGAGCTAAATAAAATAGCATTGTCTTCAGTATACCGTCAAGATACATACTGAATAATGTTTGGAACGAAAACGCGAAGATTTTTTCTTTTCCGTCGATTTTAAAAATTTTTAAGACCCCCGAAATGGTTTTTCGCTCTTTTATTTAATTTTACGGATCATGACCGTACTACGGTACGCCGACCTGGGCACCAAAAACTATGAAGGTGTCAACCTAGACACCGGCAAGGAGTAGTTTATCCTGGACATTTTATATCATTTTTTATTAATCAAATATTGAAATCGTTCATGTAATAAGCATATAATAATAATAATAATAATAAAACGAAAAAAACATCTCGTCGCAATATTGTTCGGTCATTTACTTCTTTCCAAACACGGTATAAAATTTTTCGGTCAAATTACCGCCGACTGAATTGGCTCACGCGAAAAAAAGCGAACGTCGCGCTGTCATTTTACCGTGGGGGACTTTGGCTTTGGGGGCCTTTGGCATACACCCGATTTTTTGGGTTTTTGACTCATGTCAGTAAGTCGTTGGAATTTGGGAAAGGGAGTATTTTAAAGTCAAAGAGAAGAGTTGGTAAACCTTCAGATTCGTTTTAAATAGATTTTTCACAATTTCCAGAATCCTCCAGTGAACAAAATAATGGCGTCTTGAGGATCAATCCAAATAATCCAAAATTTATCTTGCCCAGAATATAAATGATGTTAAAAAACATTTTGTATCTGGGGCATCCCATGTTAAATCGACCAATAGTTGGAATTGACTCCTTTCAATTTCGATGAAATTTAGTCAGAAGTTTTCTATTATCATAAAACGAAATTCTACTAGAGGGAAAAAATTTTAAACATTTGTTTCGAAAGTTATGCAAAATTTAAAATTTCACCAATTTTTCAATTTGTTTTAAATACCTTGAAAACTATTGAAGTTAATGGATTAAATTATGAAAACTATTATAAAAAACGTTCCGAGTTCATGCTCAAAGAGTATACTCGGGGCTATGAAAAAAAAAATTCCGAAAAAAAAATTGAAAAATGATGAATTTTGAGAATTTTGAATTTTTTTAAATCGTGAAAATCCACGCTGAACATTAAATTTTTGGTTCAATTTTTTAAATATAATATCTTGTACTGATTTTAAAAGATCCTGAAATTTTGAGAATGGTATTTGTTTTCAAAAATATGAATTTTTTTTACCAAAATTCAAAATTCATTCAACAATCATGTAAACTTGGGAGGTAAAAAAAAATTTTTTTTTAACAAAATCCAAAAATTCATATATTTGAAAAAAAATACCGTTCTGATTATTTCAGGATCTTTTAAGATCAGTACAAGATGTTATATAAAAAAAATAAACCAAAAATTTAATGTTGATCGTGGATTTTCACGATTTTTAAAAATTAAAAATTCTCCAAATTCATCATTTTTCAAATTTTTTTTTCAGAATATTTTCTTTTTCTTCGCCCCAAGTATACTCTTCAAGACGAACCCAGAACGATTTTTTCGTAACTATACTAGTTTACAAGATATTTAAAAAATAAACTTCAAAAATTCAAGAAATGGTGAAACTTTGAATTTTGCATAACTTACGAAAAAAAAAAATTATTTTTTTTCCTTTGGTAGAACTTCGTTTTATGATAATCAAAAACTTCTGACTAAATTTCATCGAAATTGAAAGGGATCGATTCCAACTATTAGTCGATTTGACATGGAATGAGCCATCTATTTTTTGACATTGCAAAGTCAATAATAATTTAGAAGATTTATGGAACAATGATGAAAGTTTTTTTTCAATTTCAATCCTCATCGAATTTGAATCTCCTTGCAACTCGTGGTGAGTCATACAAGAATTGTTGGTCACAACGGTAGAGGTCAACATTCTCGAGATCATGTTCAAATTAAAGAAAAATATATATATGGCTACATCTCCAAATAAGACAAAATTTTTGCGCTTATTATGTCGCCAATGCAATAATTTTTCTCTTCCAAGAGCGTTTTCACGACTTCGAGGAATGAGGCATAAGAAACATACTTTAGATCTATGTAACTTATGGCGGATGCTCGTGGTGACGTCGATGACTGCAACCGCGAGGCTATACAGACCTAAAAAACCGGATTTTGGTCTGGAGAATTCGCGATAGGCGATAAGAAAAAAAAAAGAATATTGAAGCAGGAAAGCCCAAAGTCGAGTATAATCATTTCCAAATTGGTTGGACCCAACTTATTCATTTTATTTTGGTAATTAGTGGAAACGCCATTTTTAGGTTAACCTCAAAATGCGTGATTAAAGTCGTTACATGGGTTTCCAAAATCTAAAATAATTGACAAAAAGTGTCTCTGAGGAAGATTAATATTCTCGAAGAATAGAGAGCGAAGAGAAAGTCGAAGAACTGAGAAGGTCGGAACGACCCATATACTCTAGTTAAATCAGGTCTAAATTTTGAAAATTCTTTCTACAAATATTGATGAATTGTGTTTTGCATCTTTGCATTCGTACTTGATAATTATAACAACTTTGAATATAACAGTGAAAATGGGCGGATAAATCTTTTGAAGGACAAAATAAGGTCAAAATCAATTAAATAAGAAGAAAATGGCGAATTAATCTTGGTAGAGATTGAACGGAATTAGCTGGACCCATGGCGAATTAATCCAGAGACACTTTGTCTGTATTAACCCTTACTTGACACACAGGGGTACAAAATACCCCAGGGCTAAATTTCCTTAATTTTATGATGATGACCTATAGCGTCATCTATCATTAGTTCGAGGATGCAACTACTCCTTCAGGCTTATAGCATCACTCTAAGACAATAAGCTTTTGTATATAGTAGCCGTCCAAGGTCGAGTGGTCTCTATCCAAATGTGTCAAGTAAGTGCGAAAATGTTGTGCGATTTTTTTTCCTGTGATATTATTTTACTACTACTATTTTTTTCTTGTAGTGCTATATGAGGCATTCCACGTTAAGTCGGCCACAAATTTTTATAAAGTAGTTCTAACTGTCAAGAAATTTCGTGATTTTTTTCAGATTTTTATATTACACATTTGAGCCGAATAAAAATACAAAAAATTTTCTTGTTCCATTTCGTTGCTCGAAAATTATTCATCGTACGAAAAAAAAAAGTACAACATGAAATTTAGGATTTTCAACGTACTTTTCACTGAAATTTTTTACGAACTCCTCCAAAAGCTCTATATGCCATTTTCGGAGCAAATAATGTTTTGATATTTTTTCCTCAGAATTGACAACTTCGATTTGTCTGTAGTTCAAACAGTTTTTTACATGATATATTTACAGACTATAAAAAAATTGGCTCAGTGGAGAATCCATTCCTTCCCATGCGTTTTTCATCCCAAATGAATTCACAAATTTCTCTGTGCATTAACAGGGTTGAGATCATCCATAGATATTTTCTAAAGCCTGCATTTTTGTTTATTTTTTGTATTTTTCCAATTTTTTAAACTTTTTTCATTTTTATTTTTTTAAATATCTTTTTGTACATTTTAATAAACTTTATCAATGGACCCATGCACACCGATAAAGTCTATTCAAATTTGAGTCAGAGGCTACTCACGTCTGTCAATTGCAAAAAAGAATTAATTTACCCTCTTTGGATACACCGACGTTTCTATGGCCAATGACTACTTTTTTAGTTCAATTCGGGCATGATTTTTGGGAATGAAGCAATGATACTGCTTTGTTCCTGGAATCGCCTTCGCAGTATCAAAACGAGATTATTTTATTATTTTTCCCTGTCTACGATTAATAATGATAAAATATCAATATCTACACTATTTCGTTAAATCACTCTATAATGATAGATTGTATCAATAAAAATGCATTTGAAATAACGGATTCTCCACTACACCAATTTTTTTATAGTCTGTAAATATATTAAGTAAAAAACTGTTAAAACTACAGACGAATCGAAGATGTCAATTCTGAGAACAAAAAAATCAAAACATTATTTGCTCCGAAAATGGCATATAGAGCTTTCGGAGGAGATTATAAAAAATTTCAGTGAAAAGCAAAGTTCAAAATCCTAAATTTTATGTTGTACTTTTTTTTTCGTACGATGAATAATTTTCGAGTTACAAAATGGGACAAACAAATTTTTTGTATTTTTTTACAGCTAAAAAATGTCATTTGAAAATCTGAAAAAAATCACAAATTTTCTCGATAGTTAGAACTGCTTTCTAAAAATATGTATGCGATTTTTAGCGATTTAAAAATGAGGTGGCTGACTTGACGTGGAATGCCTCATATATTGAGCAAACTCAGTTAAATTTTCAACCATTTTTGTCGAAAAGAAAAAGTTATGATTTTTTTCGTAAAAATTGTCAATTTTTCGTATTTTTTGGATGTTTCAATTTTTGTTTCATATTTAGCTTTAATACTTTACTATAAATCCTGTATAACTTTGGGAAGTAACCTCTTGAGAAGTTTTTAAAAAATTTGCAAGTAAAAATATTAAATGGTATATTTTTGATAAGAATTTTTATCGCTGGGGTACGAACGACCCCAGTCTCTCAAATACGTTAAAAAAATCAAAAAATTAAAAACTACGAAAAAACGAGTCGAAAAACGCCTTTTTTCAGACAGTCGCCATTTTTTTAATTTTGTATCGGATGACGAGAAAGCGTCCAGATTCCCTTTTTTAACCCCCAACTTTACCAGCTTATAATTTATTTAATTTTCTTTTTTTTCTCGATATTTTTTTATTTATTGTCAAAACATAAATAAATGTTGTAAAAAAAAGAATGGTAAAAATATTCTAAAACTCTGCTAACTCTCAAACTCTGCAAAAAATCATTGCAAATGATTTGAAATCAATATTAACTGATTTTAAATCATTTTAAATTATTTGAAATCATTGGAAATTATTTACAGGACAAATTACATGATATATAGAATAATTTCACATATTTTCCCTTATATTTACATTCTTCCATACTTGGGCCAAGATCCTGAGCCAGAAATTGATTAGGAAAGACCAGAGCCAAAAAGTAAGTTTGCCAAATTTATTAAGCCTTTGGGCAGAGACACTAAAAAAATGATTTACGTGATCAAACTGTCCCAAAAATCGTTGAAAATGCTACCTAGTATTTAAAACTGAAAATACTATTCTTGTAAATTTACATATTTACAAAAAATTGCAAATTCGAACCCAAACGAGACTAACAATGGCCCATCCAAAATGCTTTGACTATTGGAGAACTCACTTCGTTTTTCTTAGCATCGCGATAAAGCATCCGACAGTTTCGTTTTTTATTGTTAAAAAAAAACCAACAAAGTCATAACGGGATGAGTTCTTCGCTGAACCGATTACACGCAACGCTGACTGATGGCCGCTCCCAGAAGAAGGGACGATGGCAAAATACTCAATGTGCATTTACGAGACACATTTTTGAGCATGTTTTTCAAAATGTTGACACAAGTGTGCGAGTTAAATGGTCCGACGCTTTAAATTTTAGCGACCGAAAAAAACACCTCATCGGTAAAAACTGCCATGGAACTTTTTATGTCAACTTTTTATTCATATATATATATTTTTTTTATCAACATTTTTTTTGTTGCTATTGTAAAAAAATTAAAAACTATGAAAAAAAGAGTCGAAAATAGTAATTTTTGCTACAAGTGTAGAAAACAACGAATTCCGTCGCGCGTGAAGTTGCCGCATGAGCCGAAGACTTAGGGTGTATTTCACACGAGTACGAGTGTGAAATGCACATGGTTGATCTCGTCATATATTATCTGCGTTTGCGCGCCAAACTCAGAGATCAGCACTAAATATAGCACCAGAATCGTTATCCAACATCTTTTTTCGTATTCCGCGCGCGCATTCGGAAAAATTCGCAGACCTCGGGAATTATTGCACCGAGCACAAAAATATATCGATATTCGTGTAGAACCACTCGGGCAGTTTGTTATTTTCATCGATCAATTTGTCCCTCGTCTATGATGGCGAAATGAAAAGTGGATTAGGAACGAGGCCCCGCGCATTCTGACTCACGGCGTTCTGAGCGTTGCTCTTCTGTCGGATGTATAAATTAAAGTGACGCGAAATAAATCGATCTTTTTAAACTCATTCCGGGAATTGAGAGTGTATAGATCCAAAATAGTAGATCGCAAAATTTTAATTCGAAAAATATATTCAAATATACATTCAAAGATTCGTAATTTGAAATGTCTGCAATTGTGATTCTTGATTTCCGTCAAAAATTCGATGAATTAAAAAAAATAAAAGTATCACGATATTTAATGTTCAAAAATCAAGAATTTTATCAGCGAAATAATTAATTTAATATGTAAATATAGATAATTTTCAGCGAAAACAAGCGAAAAAAAAGAAGAGAACGGGACGATGCAAAATACAATTATAACAAAAATAGAATAGGAGTAGACGAAAATGGTGATGAGAAAGAGGAGGAAGTTATGTAAAGTTCTTAAGCCCGATTGGGCAAGAATGGCTAATAAAAAATAAAAAATAAAAATATAGATAATTTTCTTATTTAATAGTAACTTTTATTGGAAATTCTTGAAAAATAGCAAAGACTTCCTCTCAATTGTTATATTGATATCTTGGTTATCTGAGAATTCAAAAAAAAAATATCATTATCTGTACGAATATAGCTATTGTGATGCGTAACGGTTTTTTCATTGATTATTTACAAAATGGCTACCAATTGAATTTTTCCAAAATTTTTAATACCGTTTTTTTTATTTAAATAGGTCTCAAAAATAGTAATTATCCAAATTTTTGAAACCAGTTACCTTTAGACTTAGCTACTGCTATTACAATTATCTATTTCAAAAATTGATAAATTGAAAAAAAATCGTTTTGGAAAAAACGCGGTTAATTTTAATCTCTCACTAAAGTGACTGTAACTCAGTCAATTTTTAAAATTTCAACTTGAAATTTGTTCTACATATTTTCTAAAATATACACTCTAAAGAAATGTAAAAAAATTCAAATCTCTACAGTAGCTTTTCCCTTAATTTCCAACGAGAAATGAAAACATCGATTTATTCGACAACAGCCTAAAACGCAAAATCTTGAAACGCAATTTTGAACGACTTAAACGATTCATCGACGCGTCTTCAGGGGTCACAGAGTAAATAAAATTCTTCCAAGGAGAGGTCACATTTTTTGTTACACTAATAGACATGATCTCGAGTATAATAAACGCGCATTCGTCACCATATCTATATAATATAAGGGAGGGTGGGGCAAAACGGCCCCCCTCAAAAATTTAGTCAAACGAAATTTGGTTTCTTGTCAAATTATCATAAGTTTGATGTATTGACTCATTTTTAAGACCGATCTGCGATACCTGGGGCATAATGGACCACCCTAAAAAATGAGTTCAGAAATTTTTTGGTTTTTTTTTTCAAATTATGATGAATGTGATGAATTCATCCATTTTTATGCCTCAGAAATAAATGATATTTTGAGTTTCGGTAAAATATCGGTGAATTCGTTCAAGATAGAACAAGAGTAAACTGATTTGATGGTTGAAAACCACGAAAAGTATTAACCGGCTTAGAGGGGCCGTCTTGCCCCACCCTCTTCTATATATAGTCGTCATGTCGCCGACTGACTGTCTCTTGACTGCAATCAACCTGTCTTGAAAACCCAATGGCTCGCGCGAGAAATTGAAACAAATATAAATGTATATAGATTAGGGTGATTGGTTTCAGCAACTTTTTTTTTTACCCATCGTGCCCAAAAACCTTTAGTTAGTGCCCAAAAACGAAGTTTCGTGAATGGGAGTTGGTGTAAAAAAATATTTAGAGGTCGCGAATCAAAATTGAAGATTTCCCATTTGACAAACATTAAATAAAAATGGTCTCATTATTAGTGTTACCATTCCGCGAATTTTGATCTGGCGATATTTTTCAAGTGGGTTTTTATAGGAAATATGATACTCTACAATAAAGTTCCTTGAGCCATGTCCATAAATTCAACCGTTTCAGCGGTATCATTATTTCAAGTAAATATTGTATGAAAATATCTATTCAAACGGCTGTAACGCCTAAGCTATTGGATATATCGAAAAAATTCAAATGAGAACTTTGTAGATAAGGTAATTTGCTACAAAAAAGTCTAATAAGTCGAGCCCGTAAATTCAACTCTTTCTCAGGTATTGGTGTATGAGCTAAAATAAATAGATATTTGGGTTATTGGGGTTATTCAATCAAATGAATTCCATTTTCTATGAGATAGCATGTTAAAAATCATCAGAAAAACCATTCGACAAATGTCACAAAGAATTCCCTATGCAAATAAATCAATACACCCAGAAAAAAGATCTAGTACATTTAACTAAATCCTAGTCAAGTCAAATAAATTTTTTTAGTTGTAGGTCGGCCTAATGCAACTCTATTCATGTTAACGAATTTTTTTTTTTCTTGAATGACCTACTAGGAAAATATATTGCGATCTAATAAATTTGTATTTATTATTAATAAATATTATTTCAAACTGAACAAATATGTATTCAAATGAAATAATTTTTTTTAAATATTTACAAAATATATATTTTTAAACATTTCAATCCTTGAATGTATAGCTACACATATGAAGTCTACAATTTCGTAAAGCTTCGTCTTTTCTTTAACAGAAGGGAAAAGAAAAAAGACCCTTTTTTATGGGAATCCTTTTCGGGGATTCGACCATCTAGCGTTTTGACGCAATGTTCAATGTATTAAATATCCATACTAAAAAATAAGGATATCAAACATAGACGAGCTTGGAAAGGATATAGGCGTCGAGAGGCAGGTTCGCTTGTGCGAGAGGTAGCCACCTGGCGGATTTTTGGGGTACTGACGAATCTGCAGATACGATCGGATGAGATTACGGGTGAATAGGTATTTAGTAAGAACGAATAGAATTTTTCTTCAACGCCGGTTTCTCGATGACAGGGAATTCAAATAAATAAATATAGTGGAAGTAAATATCGCCCAAAATTGGATGGAAAGAAAATTTTCTTTAAGGCCAGGCTAAAGACCCTCTCTCTCGCTCTCACAGGTCCCCCATAAGCGCTCTCTCTCGCACTCGCAAGAGCGGAAAGACGGGGGGAGGGTGTTTAGCCTGCCCTTAAAGTAACTAAAAAATAATCAAATAAAGATTATAGTACCTACGACTGGGTTTTTTTTCTGGGTGTAAAACAAAAAAAAACTATTTATTTTACTTCATCCACCTACAGCTGAGAAAGAGTTGAATCTACGGGCTCGGCTTTTGAGACTTTTTGTAGCAAATCACTTTCTCTACAAATTTCTCATTTGAAATTTTTCGATATATCTAATACCTTAGGCGTTACAGCCGTTTGAATATTTTCATGCAATATTCACTTGAAATAATGATACCGCTGAAACGGTTGAATTTACGGACATGACTCAATGAACTTTATTGTAGAGTATCATATTTCCTATGAGAACCCACTTGGAAAATATCGCGATGTCAAAATTCGCGGAATGGTAACACTAATAATGAGAAACAAATTTTTTTCAATGTTAATCAAATGGGAAACCTTCAATTTTGATTCGCGACCTCTAAATATTTTTTGACAACACCCCCCTTTCACGGAACTTCGTTTTTGGGCACCAACTAAAGGTTTTTGGGCACGATGGGTAAAAAAAAAAGTTGCTCTGGAATCACCCTAATATAGATTCTTGTATGTGACGCGAGAAAAGACATACGAGTTTGTATAGAGCTTGCCTCGACCTTGAGGACCAAATAAGGACTCGTCAAGGTCGTGGCGGCCTTGCGTAAGGCCCCCCTTGATCGTGCCATTGGCATAACGATTAACCGATTACATCTACGCCGAAGAATCCGTTGGATCTATGCGCCTTGTATACTATAGTTTCCTTTTATGTACAAAAATTATGGACTCCATCAAAATTAATTGAAACTATTGAAATCAGAGCATTTCATTCGTGGGCGGGTATTTAAAGTTATATTCTTTGAACAAATTCTTACTAATCAAATGGCTGGAAACAAATCTCTAAATTTATTTAGAAATTTATTTCCAGCCATTTGATTTGTCAAAATTTCCAGTCATTTATTTGTCAAGTTCAAATAAATTTAGAGATTTGTTTCCAGCCATTTTCAAAGTTAATTATAATTATATCGATGTATAATTATTTATGTAAACAAAAGTAATTTCTTTAGTCTGGGTCCAATGATAATTAAATACAAATCCAAAAAACGTTATCGTTCTAAAGAATTTTTCTAAAGATTCCAAATTTCTTTAGATTCTAAAAATAAAGTTCTGAAGATTTGTTTAGAGAATTTGCCTCATTCATTCACTAAAATTGGACATTAATAAATGAAACAAATGGCTGGAAACAAATCTCTAAATTTATTTGGATAATATTACAATAAATCGATTTAGATACCTACTTAAATTTATTTAGAGATTGTCTACATTTATTTAGAGATTTGTTTCCAGCAAGGCGTTTCATTTATTTAAGTCCAATTATAGTGAATGAACGAGACAAATTCTTTAAATAAATTTAGACATTCGTTTCCAAGGCACTCATTAAAAAATTCTTTAGAACGATAATGTTTTTTGGGTTTGAGTTTAATCATAAATGGAGTCAGACTCAAGAAATTATTTTTGTTTATATAAATAATGATACATTGATATAATTATAATTAACTTTGGAAATTATGGTTATAACAATTTTGATTCAATTTTATAATTGTTTTAATGCAATAATTACGTACAATAAGACTATAAAAATTCCAAAATTTCGTTCCTAAGTCCAAATGATTCAAAATTCTATAAAAAAAAAAGTAAATTCATGACTTTGGGTTATGCTTGGATCTTCCAAAATGGAAAAATAAAAGATTTCGTTAATACAAGGTATAATCTAGTATCTAATCGAAGGAAAAAGCAAAATATCAATTTTTAACAAAATGGCGAGCTTCGCAGAAAAAAATCGATTTTTTATGAAAAATTTTGCCTTAAATTGTTTATAAAATGGAAAATATTTATCGGTAAAAAAAACCTTCGATTAATTACAAAAAAAAATATTTATTAAGCTAATTGTGTAAAAATTGTACACAAGCTTTGACTGAGGCGCCTCCTATACATTATTCAATGAATCAAAATAAAGAATAATTCTTTTTTTGTATTTTCGAAGGATGAAACAATTTTGTAAAAACAGTTTTATAGCCATATCTGATAAAGGAGCTGAGAAAAAAAAATCATAAAAATTTGTTTTTTTAGCCTTCTAAAGTAGTACCTTAAATATGTACATTGCGAAAATGAAATTTAAAAAAATTGATTTTTTGAAAGTCCTGACTGCGTGTAACCCCTTAATACGTCTGGGCGAAGCACTTTGCTCCTGCTGCGCTTCTCTCTATCAACGTCAGGGTATATACATATATATATGGGGCATTCCACGACAAATCACGTGGTCATCATTAAATTGAGGAAAAACCTAAAAAGGGCCCTTTTCTAAATTAATGACATTTTTTCACAGAAATCAGGGCCCAAAACAGATATTTTCATCATAGTTCGATAATGGACCAAAAATAATTACAATTTTTTTTATTTTATTTTTTAATTCTCTTCCAATTATTCGTTTTATTTCAGGTCGTCGAGGCTAATAAATTTTCGAAAAATGTTGTCGTTTCACTCTTGAACCAAGAAAAAAACTCAAGTTTCACTAGGAAAATACTTTTGTCGTTGTTATTCTCACTACAAGAAACAATCAAAACAAGAAATTATAAAAAAAAAAATTAAAATACAAAAAAAAATATTTTTGGTCCATCATTGAACTATGACGAAAATATCTGTTTTGGGCCCTAGTTTCTGTGAAAAAAATTTCATTAAGGATGTTGAGTCCCTGTGAAATCTTTTAATGTTAATTGTTCAATAAATAGCTTCTTAATTGTCGTGAAATTTTTACACGACCTTCTGAATACTTCATGTAAAAACATATTAAATTTTCAGAATTCGATCATCATTACTTCAACCTCCTTAAGGGTTAAAATGAAAAATGAAGAGCAAATTATGAAAATTTGGTATGTTTTTGTACGAAGTATTTAAGAGGTCGTGTAAAAATTTCACGACAATTAGGAAGTTCGTTATTAAAATATTAACATTTTGTTAAGAACAATTTTTTAAACAAATAAAAAAAATATTTATCAATAAACTTCGTTTTGTTTCCGTTGTTTCCAATATAGTGTAGATATTAAAAAATTGAGAGGTCAAAAAAAAACTTATCGCAAAGTTATATCAGTTTCCATAAGACTACATTTAATTTAATTTAATTTGTTAATGTTAATTGTTCGATAACGAGCTTCCTAATCGTCGTGAAATTTGTACACGACCTCAAATAATTCATCCAAAAACATACCAAAATTTCAGCATTTTCTCATCATTTGCGATTTGGGATTCAACATCCTTAATTTAAAAAAGGGCCCTCTTTAGGTTTTCTCTCAATTTAATGATTTAGCTCGGGCAACCCCTAAAAAATGAAAAAAAAAATTCTAAAAATTTGAAGTCATATTTTGGGCCAAAAGAAACCCACAATTCATTGGACAACAAAATCCGAGGGGGTCAGGCCGATGACCGCGTGATTTGACTCGGAATGCCCCATATGTATGTATATATAAATACATTTATATGTGTGTGTATATATACGGTTGAAATCAATACGGAATAAAGTTCAACGCACCGGAGGAAACCGCGGCAGGAGACGAGAGAGAGAGAGAGAGAGAGAGAGAGAGAGAGAGAGAGAGAGAGAGAGAGGGAGGGAGAGGCGGGGGAGAGACAACTCGGAGCTTCGTCCGGGAAGAATCAGGCTCTCGAGAGATCCTTCAGGATAAAGCAATGCGTCCGAGAAGAAGAAAAATGAAATTTCGGTCGTGGCAAAGACGTCTAGACGATAAAAAAAAATTTTATGCCATAAATTAACTCAACTTTATCGCCACATTTCCCTCGCTCAGCCTCATTAATATATAAATATTAATTTTTTTTTCAATCAATTTTTCACTGCCATACAAAAATTTGCATATTATTGTGCGACCAAAACCCTGTTGTTCCATTTTCAAATTTGTCATCCACAACTTCAGGGCAATTACAAATCAGTGGGAGAGGGGGGGGGGGGGGATAGCAACGTTGACAAATACTTTCTTTTTCACCATTTTGTTTTTGTGATTCGAGCGCGATATAAGATCTCGTAAAACAATTGTGAAATAACTTTGGCCTAAATCATCGTTTGTACCGTGACTCACGAGTGCTCGCAAAAACGATTGTGACATTGGAATTTTTCGTAGAGAGCTGTGATGGTCGTTTTCTTTTTTTTAATTATAATTTTTTGGTTATTTATGAATTTAAAAAAAAAATGTAGTCTCTCAACATTTTTAAATTTTGCGAACGATTTAGAAATTTTTTTAAATTTCGATTTTGTAATTGAATAATAATGATATTTGACAATAATAATAATTTAATTTATTATATGCATCAAACTTTTTTGGATTATTTTTCGAATTTTTTTCCTTAATTTTGCGAACAATTATAAAATTGTTTTAATTTTTAATTCAATAATTATATTATTTCACAATAATAATAATATAATTTATTGTATCCATTAAACTTTGTACTGATACATTTTTTAATTTTTTTCAGAAGATCAATATCGTAATTTCATATTTGATTTCCCAAAAATGTATTTCCCAACTTTTCCAAATTTTTAAAAAATCTCTCATCGTATTAAGGTTTTGAGGGATGGGCGGTATATTTAAATTTGAATGCCAAGGAATTTTAATTAAATTGGAAATGATATAAGGTATATACCGTTTCCATGCAGATATATGTATATATATATATATGGGTCATCCCATGTCAAATCGACCAATAGTTGGAATCGACCCCTTTCAATTTCGATGAAATTTGAACAGAAGTTTTCTTTTATCATAAAATGAAGTTGTACCAAAGGAAAAAAATTAAAAAATTGTTTTCGAAAGTTATGCAAAATTCAAAATTTCACTATTTTTTCAATTTTTCAAGTTCATTTTTTAAATATCCCTCTAAAACTATTATAGTTACGAAAAAATCGTTCTGGATTTGCCTTAAAGAGTATACTGGGCTACGAAGAAAAAAAGATGTCGAAAACACATTTTGAAAACTGATAAATTTGGAGATTTTTGAATTTTTGAAAATTGTGAAAATCCACGATCAACATTTCATTTTTGGTTCAATTTTTTATATATAATACCTTGTAATGATCTTAAAGATCCTGAAATTTTCAGAAAGGTGTTTTTTTTCAAAAATATGAATTTTTGAATTTTTGTAACAAAAATTTTTTTTTCACCTAAGTTAAGTAAAGTTTTGATTAAAAATTTGGAGAAATAAAATTACATGATTGCTCAACTTTACTTAGTTTGGAGGTAAACAAATTTTTTTTTACCAAAATTAAAAAATTCATATTTATGAAAAAAACACCTTTTTGAAAATTTCAGGATCTTTTCAAATCAGTACAAGTACAAGTATTATATTAAAAAAATTGAACTAAAAATTTAATGTTGATCGTGTATTTTCACGATTTAAAAAAATTCCGAGTTCTCCAACTTCATCATTTTTCAAAAAAAAAATTTCGAACCATTTTTTTGTTCTTCGTTGCCCCAAGTAAATTCTTCAAGACGAATCCTTAACGATTTTTTCGTAACTATAATCATTTTCGAGATATTTAAAAAATACCTTGAAAAATTGAAAAAATAGTGAAATTTTGAATATTAAAAAAAAAACATTTTAATTTTTTCCCTTTGGTATAAATTCGTTTTATGACCAAAGAAAACTGACCAAATTTCATCGAAATTGAAAGGGGTCGATTCCAAGCATTGGTCGATTTGACATGAAATGACCCATATATACATATATAGTCATTATAGCAGAGCACAGACAGACGAGACTCGATATTCTGGCAATATTGATCGTCGGGTTACGACGAGAGCTTCTCGGTGTAAGCTCTCGTTTTCCCAGCAGAGCAGGAGCACAGTGAACGCCCTTTAAAAGCTCTATATATATGCAAAAAGCCCTCTATCGCGCGCAGAGACTATCCACGCGTTTTTCGACGTTTCCGTCGCCACGTGGTGTCGCGATGGGTTTTTGTATTCCACGCTCGTTTTGTCTGCGCCGCAGAGAGAGAGAGAGAGAGAGAGAGAGAGAGAGAGAGAGAGAGAGAGAGAGAGAGAGAGAGAGACTAACGCGAAAAATCGATTTTTCCGCTTGCCGCTGCTGCACTCTCGTGTCTATCGCCGACAGCGCCCTCCCCCGCAATAGTCCTAAAATTTAGCACGCGATACATTTGCAGCTAAACGTAAAAAAAAACACCTCACGTCTACATGATTTTGCAGCTAATGTTGGGCATACGCCCTTTTACCGACCGTTGGTTCGATATTTAATTTTATAATGAGCAAAATAATGAAACGGCAAAGAGAGAGCGCACGGAAAGTAAACGGGCTCGTTATGAATATTCGGCGGACAACTAGCGCCACCATCGCTCACGACGGCCGACTCCCACAACTCTCTATCACGCTAATTCACGAGGTTTTTTTTTGTTTCTTTGAAATAGGCCCTATATGCGTGACGCAGAGGCCCTGATAGCCCACTGCCGGCCACTTTTCTGCATCGTCGTCGTGTGTGACGCCCTTGAATTCTATTTTTAGGCCTTTCAAGTCCGTGAAAAAAGCCTCCCGCGAGACCCTCCGTGTTCCCTATACAGAGAAATCGTTATTCCTACGGAGCTTGGCTTTCGGCGTCAAAATTCTTTTTGGGCCGCATCACTTTGTATGTTTGCATCCTGAACAATGAAGTCTTTTGTTTCGTGAATTTTCTATATTGGGAATTGTAGAAAAATTTCGTCAAATAAAAATTTTATAATTCACGAGATTTCTCAACAATTTTTTAATAATAAAAGTATGAAAGATAGCCCGAAACGCTCTCTAAATTGTAACCATTTAAAAGAACCTAATGGGTCATTCCGTGTCAAATCGACCAATAGTTGGAATCGACCCCTTTCAATTTCGATGAAATTTGATCAGAAGTTTTCTTTCATCATAAAACGAAGTTCTACCAAAGGAACAAATTTTTTTCGAAAATTCAAAATGTCACCGTCTTTTCTTTATTCAAGTTTATTTTTTAAATATCTTGAAAACTATTATAGTTACGAAAAAATCGTTCTGGGTTCATCTCAAAGAGTATATTTTGGGCTACGAAAAACAAAATATTCCGAATTTTTTTTTTTTTTGCAAAATATTGAATTTGAAAATTTTTGAATTTTCAAAAAACTGGAAAATCCACGATCAACATTAAATTTTTTGTTCAATATTTTTTATATAATACCTTGTACTGATCTAGAGATCCTGAAATTTTCAGAACGGTGTTCTTTTTTTTCAAAAATATGAATTTTTGAATTTTGGTAAAAAAAAAAATTTCGTTCACCTCTAAGTTAAGTAAAGTTGAGCAATCATTTGATTTTTACTGCTTATCATTACATAATTACATGATTGTTCAACATTACTTAACTTAGAGGTCAATAAAAAATTTTTACCCAAATTCAAAAATTCATATTTTCGAAAAAAAAACACCATTCTGAAAATTTCAGGATCTTTTAAGATCAGTACAAGGTATCATATAAAAGAAATTGAACCACAAATTTAATGTCGCTCGTGGATTTTCACGATTTTTAAAAATTCAAAATTCTCCAAATTCATCATTTTTCAAAATTTTTTTTCGAAATATTTTTTTTCGTAGCCCATCTTTAAGGTGAACCCAGAACGATTTTTTTCGGAACCATAATAGTTTTCGAGATATTTAAAAAATAAACTTGAAAAATTGGTGAAATTTCGAATTTTGCATAACTTTCGAAAAAAAATTTTTTAACTTTTTTCCTTTGGTAAAACTTCGTTTTATGATATCAAAAAAACTTCTGACCAAATTTCATCGAAATTGAAAGGGGTCGATTCCAACTATTGGTCGATTTGACACGGAATTACCCTTATACATTCACGACCAAACAAAAAAAATCCCTTGAAAATAAAGTCGCAAGCGGTGTTCCCTAAAACGGTCACCTATCCAAGTACTGACCGCGCGCAAGCTCATCAACTTCAGCGATCGGACGGTATATTCCGGAACTGAAAATGATGACGTTCAAAATCCTCTAGTTCATGGCTCGAATGCAAAAAATAAAAAACATTTTCAACAAGTGGTAACTGTAAAATTTTGAAATTACTCTAAAATTTGGGGCATGCCGCCCCAGTCTAAATAATATTTGTATTCAATGAAATAATAATAATAATAATAATAATAATAATAATCAGCAATTCGGTCAGCAATATTTTTTTTTCAAGTTTCACATTAATTCGCTTGGGCGTCCTCATACTCTCACGCCCTCTGCAATATTGCTTTACGGATGAGCCTCCCTTTTTTTTCGACTATACTGCGACGTACTTTAGTACAGGCGCGGGTTCGTGAAGCGACCGCAATGGCACACGAAGCGTCCTCGTAAAAGTATGCTTTAGGTTATATCCTCTTGAAGCCGTCGACATTCACTCTCCTTCTCTTTCACAGAGAGCTCTCGAATGCCCGCACACTCTTTACTTGCACAGGGTGCCTCGAGAGTTCACATGCCATTGTAATATGTGCTACGAGGCACACAAAAGACAGAGAGAAGAGGACGCCCGAGAAACTCTTTCTCTTCGATATCCTTCGGGCTCTCTCTTGGTCGGGAGAGTAGACGAAATTCCGAGAACGATTTCGGCCTCGTTGCAGAGCACAAAACTCTTCACGCCGACTCTCTCTCTCTCTCTCTCTCTCTCTCTCTCTCTCTCTCTCTCTCTCTCTTTCTAAATTTATAGTTGTAACTCGAGTACAATAATTATTACACCCGGGAGTTGTAACTCAATGTAAAACTCTTATTATATTGCCTAGGCCGTAAAAAATATCACGAAACTTTGTCGTAGTACTCGACGCGAGAGACGGATGGCGTTGCGATCGTTTTCAGGCCGTTATAATTTCGCTAATCTTCGTTTTCCAAATAGTCCATTCATTATGTCTGGAAAAGAGGCAAAGAAATGCAAGCGCAGAGAAGAGGCTGATTTTTATAATGTGGGGAGGGGGGGGGGGGGGGTAGAAAAGCTTAACTTCAAATTTTCGTATGAGACGCAGGTGTGGAATCGCCGCCATCTTGAAAAAGGGATAAATTTTGTTTTTTTGCGATAACTCGGCACTCCGTCATGATGCGAAAATTGTTATCATATACTTTTTTGTTGCTTTTTTTATGCTCTACAATTTAGGTCCTATGAGTTTTTTGCATATCGTTGATCGTTGTTGAGATATCGAACGAGAAAGTGGATAGGTTGAAACTAGTTTTTCGGACAGAGGAAAAAAAGTGAATCATCGAGAACTTTTTGTTACCACAGAAATGAAAGTTTTCGCGCAAGTACAATGTTTTTTATTCTTCACACGTCGGAAATCTCGATGATTCTCTCTGGTATCGAATGATTCATTCGTGTGTCATGAGAATATTTTTCCTCTCGCAATTCTTATCACACTCGACCTCGAATTCCCCTGCGCATTCGCGACAGCCTTCTTCTTGTCGAAAGAGCGTTTCAGACTGTCAATCGCTTGATGCCTCTCTGGCTTTTTTTTATTCCACACACAATGTTGGATTTTTGCGAGATACGAAAAAAAAAATTTTTTTTCAAATCTATACAATCCGAAACCTTAATGATTTTTTAAAAATTGAATAATAATGATCCTGGTAAAAAAAACAACTATTTTCAATTATCCCTCAATTTATTCTTCTACGATTCAATATCTATGACCCTGAATATTCACAACATGATGTTGTAAAAATGTTCAAAAGTTTTATTATAAAATCGAAGTTTCCTGGATGAAAAAGAAAAAAGAAATGGAGGGTCTATTTTTCGCCTTATCATAGAGTGACGCGAAATAAATCGATCTTTAGTTAATTTCGGGAATTGAGGGTGTAGATCCAAAATAGAGATCACAAAATTTTGATTTGAAAAATATATTCAAATAGATTCGAAATTTGAAATGTTTACAATTGTCATTCTTGATTTCGGTCAAGAATTCAATGAATTAAAAAAATATATGTATCAGGATAATTGAAGTTCAAAAATCAAAATCAAAGATTTTTTCAGCGAAATAAGTAATGTAGCGAAATAATTAATGTCCAAAATGGCTACCAATTGAATTTTTTTTCAAATTTTCAGTACCGTTTTTTTATTCCAATGGACCCCAGTGATTTTCAAAAATCTATAACTCAGTCAAAAATAGAGAAAATCACGATTTTTTTCTTTTATTAAAATTTTTATTTTCGTTCAAAAACCAATACGCCTTTTTTTAAATGTTTTTATCATTTACCAATATTTTTTTCATTCAAATATTAGTTTTAGTATTCGAATTATAGACAACTTTTCTCTCGTGGGGTCTAATGGACCCCATGGGACCATTAGAGAAATGTAAAAAAAATTGAATATTTACAGTAGCATTTTTAAAAATTGTATACCAATTCTGTTTAAAAAAAATCTATCTTTAATTACCCCCAAGTTATTCTTCTGAAATTCAAAATCGATGGCCCTAAATAAACATGCTGTTGTAAAATTTTCCTAAACCTTTATTATCATAAAAACGGAGTTTCCTGGATATTAGAAAGAACATTGGAGGGTCGCCTCATTTTTTCCTCGACCTTTTCCTGTTCGCAAATTGGAAAAAAAAAAAAACAGAGAAGTCATAATCGGGGACGCTGTTGAGGTCCAAAGATTGTCATAGGTGTGTGTTTTGTTAAAATGTGTTCTCGGGGTATATTTGCCAGGGGTCGGTAATAGCTGACCGCGATTACACGCAATTCGAGTGCATTGCCGATGAAAAGGGGAAAGCTCGCACGACACTTGATCGTCAATCGTACGCGTTTACGCCTTTATGCGCGTTGAAAAATAATATATATACACTGTGTACCGTATATTCGAGACGTCGATTTATACTGGTCGCACGGCTTGAAAATCCCTCTGCGTTTGTGTTCGAATCTGTGAAACCGGGTCCCCGTATACGTTCAGGAGCGCTCCTCACCAACACACGGTCGAGCTGGCTCTGACGGTTAGTCAGAGCTCTCCCCGCAAACGACGACGCGTGGCAGTGGCTTGGCGCACTATAGTCTCTCTCCCCCTATCCCTCTCTCTCACTCTCTCTCTCTCTCGCTCCATCATTTCCCTCTCCGTCTCTCTCGCGCTCGCTAAGCGTACAGTTTGAAGCGGCATTTGGAGAATCTAGCCGGCAGCCGGCAGCTCGACCAATGGGAGCTCGGCTCTCGTTTTATGCCCATATATGGCAAGGAGACGTGGTATCGCCGGTGGTGGGGGGTCGAGACCGGCCCGGACGATTCCATTCTCGGATAACTCCGAGGGATGTTCGGCACACGTTCGGGCC
Organism: Alloplasta piceator; assembly: GCA_946863875.1. Lineage (NCBI taxonomy): Eukaryota > Metazoa > Arthropoda > Insecta > Hymenoptera > Ichneumonidae > Alloplasta > Alloplasta piceator. The sequence goes on along the minus strand of OX333073.1, from coordinate 11,806,525 downwards.
AAATGTCATAAGAAAAATCATATTTTCTCTCGATAATACGATGCAATCATGATTTACAGCAATATTAAAGATAATTCATCGATCCCTTCGTCGACGAATTTCACGCTCGTCACGTAAAAACGATATTTAGAGAAGATTTTTTTCCCCTTTTTGTTTTCGCATTGATGCTACCTGCCTTACCCACGGGCAAGTCCACTGGTCACGGCGCCGGCCCGCGATTTCGCTCACAGTCCTCGCAGCTCGCGTCCAATCTCGACTTCACGAGAGAGTTCCTCCCTCGTCCAACGTCCGTTGTCCGATTTCATTATCGTACGAAGAGGCGTTTGAGCTGCCACAAGAGTTCGTGGAAAAAGTCACGAATTTTTTTTTATATATATATATTATATATAAAATATATAAAAAAAAACGTAAGACTCGTGCTTCAATCGAGAAGAATCTTTGTTCGTCGTTTTGTGAACGAGGTGAGTCAGAATAAGCCAAATTTGTCATTCTCGTCGGGGTTTTGTCATTCTTTTTTCTTTGGATTCGTTATATTTTCGTAATATTTCGCCGAGAACTGACAGCAGTAAGAATTGCGAAGAGTGTGACGCGGAGAGGAACTGGTTTTCTTTTTTTTTTCATTTCATTGAGGATTTTGTGACGCGATGAAGTCGGGTTAACCTTAACGCCGGCTATGGCGGCCATTATTGCAGGGCGTTGCTCCGTCCCTCGTGGCTTTCTCTTGCTCGCCCTACATCTTATTACGCTTTTTTCGACCGCTAAAACTGAACATTCACGATCCCGCGATACGTATAATCAGGTTTTGTCGATAAAAAAATAAGATTACGTGATAAAATGCAACGAGAATCTCGTGGCTTTGGTTATTTCGTGCGCAGGTCACAAAGCGTCGCGTCAGAAGTATAGATGTGAAAAAACCGGTTTTTCTTTTCTCGTAATTGTCAAAAATTCTTCATCCTATGTAAAACATAACGCTTAACTTGTTATTCCTTTCTCTTTGGCGAAATTTCGTGTGCCGGCTCTTTTTGACCGCCATTATGGCTCAGGGCGGCGCTCCGCGGAAACCTAACCTCAAAAAAGATTATTTTCAACGTTTTCGACGTTAAAATGCAACGAAAATGATTTTTTTACTCTACTTCACTTCTCTGATATACAAATATGAGTGGAAATTGCTTGAAAGAGGTTTCTGGGTCTCCATTGAGAGCCCTCAATCAGCGACGCGAGAGAAATCCTGAGATAGAGACATTCGCCGTTGTGGGAAATTTGGGTGTTTTTTACGCGACAAAATTGGGTTTTTTTTTGTGGGAATAGAAACTTCCGCGATAACGTCAGGTTGTCGGATCGAAGGTCAGCAGGTGGTCAGTAGTGCGAGGAGAAGGCTGTGGCTGTGCAAGGTGGTCGAAGACGTGGCGGAACTATTATTAGAATCCTCTCTTTCTCTCTTTCTTGCAACTTCTCTCGTACGCGTAACCACTATCCTATCCTCCCTCCCATCCCCCTTCGCACTCGTGTACGCGCGTTTCCATTTATAAATTCGGCACAAAAACGACGCCCGCTCGAACTTGAACCGAGCTTTGTATTTTTGGTTCACGGACAAAATTAGTTTCATTCAGAATCCGGAAGAATTTTCCCGTTAACCCTCCGTCTGTACACTGGGTCTTTTAAGGCACAGGCCAAATTTTCAAATCGAATATCTCTGGAATTAGAAAAATTGTTGAAAAACTTTGTTTACTATAACTGGTTGAATAAATGATTGGATCATGGAAAACAATGTTATGAAAGTAATTTAGAATTTTTTTCAGATTTTTTTAAGGCTTTTTCTTAGAAAAAACATTAGCAGGACTTTAACGACCCAGAGTACAGACGTGTCATAAAATTTAAGTGCACGGACGGAGGGTTAATCACGCGACCCATTAGAATTTTCCTCACGCATTCCACAGAATTTATCTGATTTACATCGTGATTTTTGGAACTCTGCCCCATTCCTGTGGACCGCCAGAAAAGCCAACGGAAAAATCTTTCAAAAAGTCGTTGTTCCGTTATACACGTATATGTATACATAAATATATATGCATTTATATTTAAGCCAATTCGGTTATCGTGGCTCGCTGGAGGACCGAGCGATTTTCCTTTTCTCCCATTTCTCTTGAGAGGTATATATGCGTTTATGACGGAAAATAAAATATTTGTTTACATTTTTTTGCAATCTTCATGGTGTGCCCTTGTAGTAGAAGTATTCAAGAGTATTAAAGAATTTTATCAAATTTTTTCATCGCAAATTACGTGTTCTAACGTGCCTTGGGTCGCCAGCGACCCACGACGACCTGACAAGGTGTTGAAAAACCTGATCGGGTCAACTCGTAGATTCTTCGGTATCGGAGCAAAGGTCTCGATTTATCGTTATAAATCAATAAATACTTCCCTATTCAAACGTCAATAAGAAATTAATTCTCGTTAAGAAAACGAGAATCCAATGTCAAGTGTTTCTCGCGAGGAGACGTCACGCACGCATGTGACTTGTCACACGCCTGGATGACGTATGCAGTCTCGTCGAATCTTTATAAAAAAAAAAAAATGGCGCGATATTTATTTCGTACGAATAATGGAAATATCCGATCGAAAAGCCTCCATCTTGAGACCGGAAGTCAAGTAATCGTTCAACATTAATTTTTCCAATTGAGTTTGTGTAAAAAAAACGGCAATATCAAAATAGCCAAATATCTTTTTTACCTACTCTTGATAAAAAAAATGCTAAGCCGCCAAATTAAAAAATCAAATATTTACCCTACTTTTTTCTTTTGTAACAATTAAAATTTCCATGAGTTGTCAAATTAATGACCAAAAAAAATGTTAATGGTGTAATTTTGTTTTAAAAAAAGGCAACTCGATTTCATTGACACTGGCCTTTGAGCGGGGGTGCGGCGGGCAAGTTTCGGTGAATTTATGTTCGCGATAGTGATGGGCGATGTTGCTTCGATTAATCGATAATCGATTTTTTTGAACAAAATAATCGATTATTTCGTCGATATTTCTTCGCCGCGATTAATCGATTTCTCGATATTTTTTATTTCGATTAATCGGTGATTCGATATTAATTGCTCAGAATCGTCTATATGATACATTTTATTATTATTATTGACGATTGCACGCGCTGCATTCACGGCTGCTATGCTGAGCGCGTCGCGAATATCGTGGGCTCATTGTTAGTCATGTTAGGGGACGACTTGAGAAATTTACTATCTTACCTACAGTCGAGATTCTTTACCGACAGCTATGATTGTCGGTAAAGCAGCCTTACCGACAGTTGAGATTGTCGGTAAAACAGCGGATATCAAGGCTGATAAGCATTTATTTTAAGATAATTATATTTTCAAAAAAATAATCGATTTTCCCGATGTTTTTTTGTAAATAATCGATTAATTTGTCTTCTACTGAAAAATAATCGATATCGTATAATCGATTATTGGGAAAATCGATTATCTAATAATCGATTATTTTTTTCGACATCGCCCATCACTAGTTCGCGATGCACTATCCAACGCGACATCGACGGCGGGGAAATGAGGGGAAAACGTCGAACGCTCATCGTCGGAGCTTTCCCGGTGGGGTATCCTATCCTCTTTCCCCCACTCCTCGCCCCTTTTTCCCCACCGCCGCTGTTGCGCTACCATATATGGTAAAGAAAGACTGGATTGGTCGACGGATCCTGCCCTTATTGGCTGACGGGGCGATATTCGGCGCGTTGTGGGGGTAAACGTAGAATCCCAACGGTCGGGTGCCTCGTCATACTTTTTCGTATAATACACTGGTCGCCGGTTCGCGAGGGTACACTCTGTGTTCGGTGCTAACCAAAGCTCGTACTGTGCGCGCGACAAAAAAGTCTGAAGTGTGTTACGTCCACCTAAGATTGTACATAAATTTTTTTAAATACATTTCGTAAGTTCAAATTCGAGTTTTACATCCATAGTTTAAGGAAGAGCGAAAGGATTACTGATCGAGAGGAGTTTTTCAGTGATACGTTGAGAGAAACAAGTTTTTTTCGAGATTTATGGTTTATGAGAATTTCGGCGAGATGGCAGTGCGAAAAAACGGGCGTTAGACGTGGCGGAACGCGATTCAATCGACACTTTTTTTTTTTTAATTGTGAAATTGCCGTCAGATGGAAGCAGTGCCGTACTTTTGGATTTATAAATTATTTTTGCGCAAAAATCGAGGAATTTATAATTAATCGGTTTTTTTTTACGGAGAGATGGCGGCTTTAGCGCAGAAAAAAAAACGTATATATCCGATTCGAGGACCAAGAGAGTATCGACCGTTGGACGCGCCGGGGTTGGGCGGGGCAGGGTGCGGTCATCGACTATTGAGAGCGTTGCCGATCGCGCCGACACTTTTTTCTTTCTTTCTTTCGCTATCTCGACTCTTGGCAAATACTCGAAGCGTTTCACGAGAATTTTAAACGCCTTCGTCATATCGATTATCGTCGCGATAATTTTGAACGGAAGACTGAAGAATTTTTAGGCGTTGGACGACCGTTGCGGCCATTTTGAATTGCCGATAGCGTCACGTGGAACGAGCGGTATTGGTCCATTGAATCGCGAGCTTTCCGAACGTTTCAACGGTCGTTGAGAAAAGAAATTCGAATTTTTGAACGTTTTTTTTTTTTAATTAGTGATACCGGATTAATCGAAAAACCGAATTTTTAGGCAAATTCAGAAAGTTTTGGATAAACGAGTAGAGAGAAATTTTTAATTCAAAAAGCTGATTTAGTAGTTATATACGATAATTGATAATTTGTTGTCTATCGATCCTCGGCGATGAATTCAAATTTTGGAATTCCAAGTGTATTTAAAATTATTCTAGATTTGAAAATTCCTGGTGAAACTGAAATCGCAATTGCACTGCTGATAATTTAGTAGCATTAACGATAAATTGTTGATGACAAAAAACGTTAATGTTCAATAAATTATTCAATGATGGGCCCAAATTCATCCAAATTCCAAAAATCTCGAAGAAACTTAAATCCGAAATGATCTAATGTGAAAATTGGATCCTCATTGTGAATGGCACACAATTTGTTGTTAATTTAAGAAAAAATGATTCCGGAATTGTTTATCGCGCATTTGCTATAAATTATTCAATGAATGGTGCCAATTTAATGTCTATCATAATTTATAGTGCACATAAAATTTTAACGATTGCCAATGGTTTTGAAGAAACGTAAATCACAATCATTCAAGATCAGTAGTGGATGGGCTAAAATGGTCATTTATCGATAATTGGTGCTCAATAACTCAGTACAAGAAGCAAAATCGATTCTATCTACTCCGATTCTTTCAAATATGCCTGAAATTACTGTTAAACTAAAAAAAATCTTCAAACTTAACCCGATCGAGTCATCATTTTTTTCTGCACCTTGTCAGGTTGTCGTGGGTCGCTGATGACCCCGGCGTGTTAGAACACGTAATTTGCAATAAAAAAATCTGATAAAATCTACTGCGCACACCATGAAGATTCCAGAAAAAAATGTTTGTGGGTCTCCAGCGACCCACGATAATCGAATCTGGTTAAATTGGAGTTGTAATGCAAAAAATTGAAATTTTACTGCGTATAAGTGCAAATTAAGTGGCGCACTAAGCTGAAACAGCCTAAAATCGTAGTTTATTCACCATTCAGCAAGAAATGGCAATTCATGCCAATTGAAACTTCGGAGATGAACAAAAAAACTTGAATGTTCGAATGAAAACTAATAAAATATTTCGTTTGCAGGTAAAACCACCACAGACCAAAAATGTGTGACGAAGAAGTAGCCGCGCTCGTCGTTGACAATGGTTCCGGTATGTGCAAAGCCGGTTTCGCCGGTGACGACGCACCGAGGGCGGTATTCCCGTCGATCGTCGGCAGGCCCCGTCATCAGGGTGTGATGGTCGGTATGGGACAGAAGGACAGTTACGTCGGTGACGAGGCTCAATCGAAGAGAGGAATATTGACCTTGAAATACCCGATCGAGCACGGTATCGTGACCAACTGGGACGATATGGAGAAAATTTGGCATCACACCTTCTACAACGAGCTTCGCGTAGCTCCTGAGGAGCATCCGGTATTATTGACCGAGGCCCCGTTGAATCCAAAAGCCAATCGCGAGAAGATGACGCAAATTATGTTCGAGACGTTCAATACACCGGCGATGTACGTCGCCATTCAGGCCGTACTCTCGTTGTACGCGTCCGGTCGTACGACCGGTATCGTTCTCGATTCCGGTGACGGTGTCTCTCACACCGTTCCGATCTACGAGGGTTACGCTCTGCCCCACGCTATTCTCCGTCTGGATCTCGCCGGTCGTGACCTCACCGATTACCTCATGAAGATCCTCACCGAGAGAGGATACTCCTTCACGACAACGGCCGAGCGTGAAATCGTCCGCGACATCAAGGAGAAGCTCTGTTACGTCGCCCTCGATTTCGAGCAGGAAATGGCAACGGCGGCGTCGTCGTCGAGCCTCGAGAAGAGTTACGAGCTTCCCGATGGACAGGTCATCACCATCGGCAATGAGAGATTCCGCTGTCCCGAGGCCCTCTTCCAACCGTCCTTCCTGGGAATGGAAGCCTGCGGCATTCACGAGACGACTTACAACTCCATCATGAAGTGCGACGTCGACATCCGTAAGGATCTCTACGCGAATACGGTTTTGTCCGGTGGAACGACCATGTATCCGGGTATCGCCGATAGAATGCAGAAGGAAATAACCGCGCTCGCGCCTTCGACCATGAAAATCAAGATCATCGCACCGCCCGAGAGGAAATACTCCGTTTGGATCGGTGGCTCGATTCTCGCTTCTCTATCGACCTTCCAACAGATGTGGATCTCCAAGCAGGAGTACGACGAGTCCGGTCCCTCAATCGTCCACAGGAAGTGCTTCTAAGCGCTTTAATCTTCTATTTCTACGTCTACTCTCTCCACTCCCTGCCCTCAAATTCCACCCCTTATCTTTTTTTTCTCCTTCTCTCTTTCTCTCTCTCGACGTACCTCTTTGTTTTTTTCTTCATCTCCGTTTATGCTCGATTTTCCGCTAACCGAGAACACATTCCCCGGCGACGGAGAGAGAAACGGAATCGTCGATTTGTTTTTTTCGTCACCGAATATATACCATCGACGAATCGTCCCTGCGAATGATTTTTCAAAAAAAAAAAAAAATTAAACGCACTTTTCTTTCTCCTCTCGGATAAATGCGCGAGACGAAAAAAAAAATCAGCTCGACCGATATTCCAAGGTGGACGTAACATCAACTTCCGCGTTCCCGGTCGCAAAAATGATTTTGATTTTGAAAAAAAAAATAACAATTCTCTCAACATCTTTCGAGAGCACGAGGGGGAGAAAGAAAATTGGATTTAAATTGAAAAAAGGGACCTAGCCGCGAATCTTCATACACATCATCGTTCACCAATTCGAGAACTCGCGAGCCTTTTTTTCTTCTTTTTTTTCCCCTCAAGATCGAATTTTCAACATCCAGCTTCGCGGTTCTTTCATCATTAATATTATTATTATTATATACTTTATGATTCCAAAAAGATAAACAACAACGCAAAAAAAAGACGCATTACAAAGACAAACAAGAGAAAAGAAATAAATGTTATGTTCGATTTGTCCTCGCAAAAAGAAAATGCACGAGAGCCAGTTTGTATTATACTTGTATTGGAGCAACAATGTCATGTTCACGGTGTGAACTAATTTCTATGAAATTGTATGGTTTTTTGTTTTTCTTTAAATCTTCGTTTTTTTCTTCGTCGTAAATCTGTCCCATTTATTCCCTTATTCCTCCATTTTTTCCATTTTTCACGAAACCACATTCCATTCGCGTAGTTCCATAATTAATGTCGCCTCGGTTTATTCCTCGGAACAAAGATGGCGATTTTAAACGCCATCTTTATTCCTCGGAACAAAGATGGCGATTTTAAACGCCCTGAGAATTGACTCGTCGATCGAGATCGATTGGACTCTGTGCGGGGCTTTATTTCACGATGATTAAAAAAACGCGCATTTTTTCACTTCGTCAAGGAAAAGAAGAAATTCTCGACTCTTTTGTAACTATTTTCCACGTTCGTAATCGCGCGAGAGAGAGAATACGAGATGAATTCTTCGCGTCGCGAGTCGAAAGGGTTTTTTTTTTCAATTCATCCCGAATCGTAACATTCTGGCGTAAAAGCCCTCGAGATTTTTTTCATCTTCTATTTTGTATACCGTTATCCACGAATAAGCGTCAAAGGATTGATATAACGCTGAGATGAAGCAGGTTTAACTATACTATTTGTAATAAACGTGAAGACGTGTGAAAAAATTCCCAGAGGCTCGAAAAAGAAAAAAAAAATCCCCGCTACTAATTCTCGCATTTTAGAAAGAAAAAAAATCAATGCAGGGGTGCTCAGTTCTTTTTTTAGAGAAACTTCGAGGTTATGTCAACCAGGAATTTAACAAACGCTCGCTCAAAACGTTTTATTAAGGAATGCTGGTGAAACGTGATGAAAAAAGAAACAAAAACAACACGAATTCAATGATAAGGATATATTTGTGAACGTACATTGAAGAAGGTTTCGACCCCGCAAGCGTAGCCAAAGTATTATAATTTATTCCCATTGTATTGTGTCAAAAGACCATATTTCACGTAAACACACGACTTTAAAGACTACTTTAGACTTATGGGATTAATAAAATAAACATCTTTGAAAAAAAAAAAAAAAAAACAAAGAAAAACTTTAATATCAACCAATTAAGATCTTTTCGCGTTTTAAACGTAATATCCTGCCCTGCAATCAATATCCTTCGCTGTCGACGAGAAAAAAAGAAAGGAGTTGCTAATCGCGTTTTTTTTTCACGCTTCTTAATCATCGATTATTTCGCGTTCATTAAATTATAAATTGAATAAAAATGACAAAATACCCGTAGCTTTTGTACCGTTCAATGTCATTGAATATTGTATAACCTAAGATTTGTGGTAATTCGACTCTACGAATAATTATTCTAAGAATTAGGTTTATATTTTCAATTCGATAATAAAAATTATTTTCAATGAACGCCGACGTTATATTCGATGCCTAAAACTACCGCACAGCGTCTCGAAAACGCATATGAATCTTCGAGAATCTTCGAATTTCGGACGACCTTGGCAGCAAAATTTCAAAGGAAATAGGAAAGCTTTTGGACAGGAAATCTACATACTCTTTGCATCTCTCGCATCTCCCTTGGAAATTCCACGTCTTTCGGCCATCTTGAATTGCGCACATTAAACAACGAACTCGGATTATCATTTTCTTCACTGTTGATCAAAGCAAAACTCGCGTAACAAATGTCGAAATTGTCCGCCACTATCAGGAGAACAGGAGGATCGAAGAAGAGCGTCGTTTAGCGCGCGCGATCGGCGCGCCGCGAGCAGCGAAAGCGTGAAGCTCGTTCAAACAGAATTTCCCGCCAAAAATCATGGCAGAAAGATACTGAGCATTTTTAATGGATTGCTTTGTAATCGAACCTTTTTTAATGCGAAAATATTATATTTTGGATCCTTCGTTTTTGTTTTTTGATTACACAGGCTACAAACATGATTAAAAACTTTAAATGCTTAGATTATTGAGTAAAATCCGTGTCTCTTTGATTCAAGATACTTTTGCCTCTCTCATGCTTTCCTGATACAACAAACTGAGATTTCGACGTTCGCCACGTCTACCGCGCAAGTCTGCGCTTTCGTAAAAATAAAAAAAAGAGTAAGATAGTGCCCACGAATCACGATGGTGGTGCAAACGGAAAGACGTTTTATATGTAAATAAAAACTCGAGTCTCGATGACACGCGTGTCGATATCGTTTCCAGGCTTTCGGTCCTCGTGAATCTCGCGATAGATTTTAATTAAATGTAAATTATTTTCGACTCCTTTCGCCAAATCCTGCGTGAATGTGATACAAAGAAAACAACAAAAATATGCCCGACCAAACAGCTGATCAGTACTCGACGTCGGTGAGTTTATTTCTCATTGTTCTCGTTTAAACTTGTTTTTTTTTTAATTACGCGTGTTTTTTTATAATCGCGTATCGCGAAATTGCCGAAATTTCATGGCAACACGAACTCTGCCAATGTTATCACGATTTTCTGATTTCGCGTTGACAGCTGTCAAACATAACCTCGAATCGTAAACAAAGACATTGTTAGGAGGTGACGCGCATAATGATTATTCATCGGACCTTTTTGTTTTAGTAGTGATTTTAGGAAATACGTTTTGCCATATTTATTCCGCAGGTTGGACTCATTTATATCTTTAATCTAATCGTCGGAACCGGAGCTCTCACACTTCCAGCTGTATTCAGCAGAGCAGGATGGGCACTCGGACTCACGGTTATTTTGATCCTAGCGTTTATAAGGTTCGTTATGATTTTTCGAATTTTTTTGCCGAACCATCGACAGTATTTTCCATGGTTGTAATTATGAAATATTTATTTTAGCTTTGTCACTGTAACCTTTGTGATCGAATGCATGGCATCCGCCAATGCGATCCTCACATGGCGCAAGATTCAGTACAAAAAACGAGTACGTATGCATTGAACATTAGTCAGAGTTGTAAATAATGCATTATTTTGATAATGCAGTATTCGTTACCCATTACACTGCATAATGTGAAATGGACAAGTGTACCATTACCAATTACAAGAGTAATGTGTAATGAATGCGTGTTCCGTTACAAATAAAAAAAGTAATGTGTAACGGATGCATGTGCCATTAAAAATAAAAAAAAGTAATGCGTAATGAATGCCGGTGCCATTGCAAATAAAAAAGTAATGTGTAATGGATGAGTGCTCCATTACAAATTACAATTGACAAAAAAGTAACTGGTAGTGGAGAATATTCCATTACAAATTAGTGCGTTTCTACAACAATTTGGAGCAGGTGCTATTTTGCTCTGAGGTAAGTCCGTTATTTCAGTGATCGGCAAAAAAAAAATTTTAGATTTTTAATCAATCGTTATTTACAAAATTAATATTATCATCCATTATTTTTTTAGGTATTTCGATAATCAGTAATTTAAAGACCCATACTACGAATTAATTGGATATTGAATATGTGTATTCTTTGAATTATTCATTATTAGAAAAATTAGTAATTGTATTCTTTAAAATACTTGTCATTAAATTAATTAGTAATTGAATTGTTTTAATTACTAATTACTAGAATAATTTATAATTGAATTATGTCAATTATTGAATATTTGAATAATTAGTAATGTATATATCTAATTTACTAATTATTCAAGTAATTAGTAGTTGAACTATTTTAATTACTCATTATTTGAGTAATTGGTAATTTCATTATATTAATTATCAATTGTCGTAGTAATTATTAAAAAAAAAAAAAACTACACTTTAGCTTGAATTTGAAAAATTTTCTAGATTCCGGTGAATTTTTTTTGTCAAATCAGCGTAAAGATCATTCAAATTATGTTACTTTCTTCAATTCGAAAGGAGTTGAAGCTCTGTCCAATGATTTATCGCTAAATTAACATCGATCAAAGGCATTTTTTATAATTAGTAATTAGAAGCATTAAGTTTCTAATTATTCAAATAATTAATAATTGCAAACAATAATGAACTAATTTTTTGAAAAATTACTAATTAGAAGAATTCGTTATCTAATTGTTCGAATAATGAATAAGTGGAAAAAATAATGAACTAATTTCATACAAAATTGGTAAGTAGAGTACTTAAGTATTTAATTACTTGGATAATTAATAATTAAATGGAAGAATTACCTGAATTAAAAACAAAATCAATAATTCATAAGAGCAAAATTTTAATAACTTGGTTATTGAGTAGTAGTAGTAGTAGTAGTTTATTCCAATATATGGCTTCAGTCGCCTTTTACAAACCCTTCCCTTACATCTCCTTGCTTTTCCTTATAAACTAATGATTCTATACATCACAGTCGCTTTTTACCAACTCCCCTCTTCTTCCTTTTACATAATCCAGAAATATTAAGTATTGTTGATTCTATATAAACAAAATCTTCACTATGCGGCTATCAAGTTTAATACAAAACGACATTGGTAAGAATAAAACAAAAAAATTTTATTGCTCAATGTACCGCGTAGCTTTCAATACCCTTTCTTTCATCATGAATTTTGATCCCCTTGAATTACCGCGTCTTAAAGCCCCCATGTCCTTGACCCCGGAATGCCCACAATTTTCTCCATTCTTCCTTCTAACTCTACCCACCCCCACCATACTCCCTCAACGCATATCTTTAGATACCCCTGTTTCACCGATTTTCCCTCTTCCTTTAATTTTTCAGCCTCGCTGAATATCCATTCCTGCACCTCTTCTTCTCTTGTCGTCAAGTCGTCCTCCAGACAAATTCCCGAACCTTTTAGCGCCCCCTTTTGATGCATGATTCTCTTTTTTGTATCAAATGAATCTACGGTGATTATCGCCCCCCCCCCCAGCAGCATTACTTTTGCTATTCTTGGGTCAATGCCAATTTTTTCCCTCAAAACCTGTGTGATCCCCTGCCTGGTCCTGGCCTCGCTTCCCGCCCACCCAACCCCTCTAACCCTTATATTCTTCTTCCTCAGCACCCTTTCTTTGACTTCCCACCCCCACTCCTTGGAGCGTCATTGGAGTCGGCTGCCCCACGTTCGACAAAACCTCCGACTTGGATCCTCTGTCTACCCCCGCCCTCGTTCTTTGGGCCAGTCGCCCTTCGCCCCTGGTTCCCTCCCCTCCTGTGGTTATTGAGTAATTATTTGATCTAAATTACAAGTTACAAGTTTATTGGATAATAATCGAACATGAATTATCGAATTTTCGAATATTAGAAATACCTTACAGCCTAATTACTGAGTGCTTTAATAATGAGTTATATCCCCTACAGCACGCAACATTCCAGGAATGTTGCTGCAATCTTGCATGACAACATTGCAATATTGCATGTAACATTGCAGCAATCTTGCTGCAATGTTGTTATGTCCGCCCATTGAAATATTGCTGCAATATTCCGCAATATTCCAGAAATATTGCATGCAATCAATATGTAATATTCCAGCAATATTACTCGTATTAGATATGCAATATTGCAGGAATATTACGTGCAATCAATATGCAATATTTCAGCAATATCACTCGTATTAGATATGCAATATTTCAGGAATATTACGTGTAATGGAAACTTTAATATTTGAATTATTGTATTTTCGTTCGTGCGCGCAATCTTCATTCACAAAAAATGACTGAAGTTAGTCAAGTTATTCTTAAATTATTCTTAACTAACGTTAGTAATTTTTTGCGGATGAAGATTGCACGTACACACAAAAATGCAATTATTTAAATAATTAAGTTTCCATTGTACGTAATATTCGTGAAACACGACTATGTCTAGTCATATTTTACGAATAAGAATTACTCAGAAACAAAATATATTTTGGTTTTACAGCTTTTTATTATTGATAATATTTATTAATGCGAATATCACAATGTGTTCATTATATTAATATCACATGTTTAATGTCTAAAAGACAACAAAATTTTAAAAAGAAATATGAAAAGAGAAACAAAATAAATAAATAGATTTTTTTCAATTGATCGTTTTCATACTTATTACGCAATTGTGTAATTATAAAATTTGAAGTTCCATCGCGCAATATTCCTGCAATCTATTCGCAACGTTTCAACGAAATATTGCAGAAATGTTGCTTAGGAACATTTCTGGAACATTGCTGAGGAGTTTCAGTGCAATGTTGCCTACGCAATGTTGCCGCAACATATCTGCAATATTTCATTGCACGTGCAATATGACAACATTGCTGCAATGTTGCAGCAATGTTACGTGCTGTAGGGGATTTATTGGAACAATTATAAAATTTGCTAACACAGAGTAATTAGCGCTAATTAAATTGACGAAAATATCGATTTTGCCGATCACTGCATGGATTTTTCAATGAAAATAATTTGTGTTTATCAAGTTTTTGTTAACTTTACTATCGTAGTGGTAAATGTATGAAGAGTGATTTTTTGGAGTAATTTTTACTCCATTGTTGTAAAAATTACAATTTAAGAATGGAGTATTATTACTTCAAACAATCACTGTTTAAACATTTACCACTACGATAGTAAAGTTAACAAAAACTTGATAAACACAAAATATTTTTATTGAAAAATTAATTCACTTACCTTTGAGCAAAATAATACCGGCTCCAAATTTTCGTAAAAACACACTTATTTGTAGTGGAATATTCTCCACTACAAATTACTTTTTTAAATTGTAATTTGTAATGGAGCACTCGTTCATTACACGTTATTTTTTTTATTTGTAATAGCACATGCAATTATTACACATTACTTTTATTATTTGTAATGGAACATTCATTCATTACACGTCACTTTTGTAATTTGTAACGGAAAACTTATCCAATACACATTGTTTAAAGTAATGAGTAATGCATTACTTTTACATTACTATTTTCACAACTCTGGTTCAATATTATGTTATAAACTATGGTTTCATAAAGAAGGAAATAAAAAAAACGGTTTTTTTAAGCAGTCAGACAGCTTTTTATCAAGAACTTATTTAAATAGTGTTTGATTAAGTTGCGTCAAGTTCAATGATTTCATGCGAAAAGGCTTTGTATTTTTTAATATCGCTGCATAAAATTATTTAATCCGTAGATTTTACTGTTTCAATGTAAAAAATAGAATTTGAATGCTTTCCATTTTTTAAGGAATCCTTTTTTTGCCTGGAATCGTTGGATCTTGAATCAATGAAGATTTTTTAATAACTCACAGGATTCGCAGGTCCAAGGCGAGTCTGGTCCTTCGAATTCCGACTCGGAGGACACTCCTCTGGTTCCACAAATCACCGGAAGTCCTGAGAAAGTTGACACAGTTTGCAGATACTACTTGATAAACGAAAAAATCGAGATGGGCGAAATGGCCTCGATATTCTTCGACAAAACTGGCGTTACTCTCTTCTACGTCTGTCTCGTTGTTTATTTGTACGGTGATTTGAGTATCTACGGCGCTGCTGTCGCTAAATCTCTGGCCGATGTTGCTTGCACTTATCAAGCGCCAAATTTCACGTGCAACGATACAATTCCAGACACAGAAGTTTGTTGGGAAGGCTCGACTATAAATCGTTTCGATGCGTACAGAATATTTCTGGTAAATTGATGTTCGCTGTTTCTTGGATTGATAACTTTCTTTGCTTTTATAAAAAAAAAAACCTAATGCAATATTTATGCCAGCATGATTAGAATGTTAAGAAAAAACCGCCAAGACCGTTAGGAAACCGTTAAGAAAAAAATGTTAAGAAAATATGAAATGTTAGGTTATTTCAAAATGATACTAAAGTTTGCATCGTTTAAATGCAACGAAAATAGTTTATTTTTTAATAAAATTTATTCTTTCTAAAAATGTCAAAATTTAAAAAACGTTATGTATTTTGGGGTGATTATTTAGGACTCAAAATGCTAAACGAAGAAGCAAAGCGTAAATATCAATAATAATGAATTGTAAACATATATTTTCGTTGCATTACAACGATGCAACGTTGTAAACTTGAATATCATATTTCAAATTTATGGTAATTGAAATTTTTGATATTTTTTTCTATATCTATATTTTTTTGACACTTTTCTTCAGACGATCTTCGTTATGAGTCTCGGACCCTTCGTTTTCTTCAATATTCAGAAAACAAAGTATCTTCAGCTTTTAACTTCGCTGATGCGCTGGATCGCATTCGCGATAATGATTATTTACGCATCCAGGATTCTCATTGTTGAAGGTCCTCGAGGATCACCGCCAGCTGCCAACGTGATCGGTAAATAAAATGAAAAACTTTTATACGAGGCATTCCATGTCAAGTCGGCCACCCCATTTTTTTGAAATCACCAAAAATCGCATACAAATTTTTATAAAGTAGTTCTAACTGTCAAGAAAATTCGTGATTTTTTCAGATTTTTATATTACACATTTGAGCCGGAAAAAAATACAAAAAATTTTCTTGTTCCATTTCGTAACTCGAAAATTATTCATCGTACGTAAAAAAGTATAACACGAAATTTAGAATTTTCAACGTACTTTTCACTGAAATTTTTTACAAACTCCTCCAAAATCTCTATATGCCATTTTCGGAGCAAATAATGTTTTGATATTTTTTTTCTCAGAATTGACATCTTCGATTTGTCTGTAGTTCTAACAGTTTTTTACTTGATATATTTACAGACTATAAAAAAATTGGCTTAGTGGAGTATCCATTCCCTCCCATGCGTTTTTCATCCCAAATGAATACACAAATTTTTCTGTGCATTAACAGGGTTGAGACTATAGATATTTTCTAAAGCCCGCATTTTTGTTTATTTTTTGTACTTTTTCAATTTTCTTAATTTTTTTCATTTTTATTTTTTTAAATATCTCTTTGTACATTTTAATAAACTTTATCAATGGACCTATGGACACCGATAAAGTCTATCCAAATTGAAGTCAAAGGCTATTCACGCCTCTCGATTGCAAAAAAGAATTAATTTACCCTCTTTGGATACACCGACGTTTCTATGGGCAATGAGTACTTTTTTAGTTCCATTTGGGCATGATTTTTGGGAATGAAGGAATGATACTGCTTTGTTCCTGGAATCGTCTTCGCAGTATCAAAACGAGATTATTTTATTGTTTTTCCCTGTCTACGATTATTAATGATAAAATATCAATATCTACACTATTTCGTTAAATCACTCTATAATGATAGATTGTATCAATAAAAATGCATTTGAAATAATGGATTCTCCACTACGCCAATTTTTTTATAGTCTGTAAATATATCAAGTAAAAGACCGTTAAAACTACGGACGAATCGAAGACGTCAATAATGAGAAAAAAAAATCAAAACATTATTTGCTCCGAAAATGGCAGAAAGAGTTTTCGGAGGAGTTTGTAAAAAATTTCAGTGAAAAGCACGTTGAAAATCCTAAATTTTATGTTCTACTTTTTTTTCGGACGATGAATAATTTTCGAGTTACAAAATGGGACAAACAAATTTTTTGTATTTTTTTCCGGCAACAAAATGTAATTTAATAATCTGAAAAAAATCACAAATTTTCTTGATAGTTGGAACTACTTTCTGAAAAATTATATGCGATTTTTGGCGATTTCAAAAAATGGGGTGGCTGACTTGACGTGGAATGCCTCATATATCTCGTTTATTATGACAATGGGTTTATTTTTAGGGGTGTGCGAATAGCATTCGAATCGAATCAAATATTTGAATTATTCGAATTATTCGTACCATTCGAATTATTCGAACAATTATTTTTTGCTCTTAAACTGATCGATTTTAATGAAGAAGTTGTGTTGTTCTATCAAATATTTAACTTAATCATAATATTTTTTTCATAGCTCACTACTGAAGTAATGAGAATTTTAATAAAACATAACCTTTAAAAGAAAGTTTCATTACCAACCTTTTAATGAAATGTGAAATTAGAAATATATTTTTTTGATATTATGAAAATACATCGTTAGAAAAATTAACAAATAAATTCAATAAGCTGATTATTAGTTGAGTGTAATTGAGTTTTTCAAAAGTTATCCTCCTTTTATTTATCTACAATATATTTTGCCAAATTTTGAAAAAATTTTAACGACAATTAAAAAAAAGTCAATCGTTATCTTTAGTTTCTCTTTCTCAGTTTTAGCAATTATCGAATGGTAAATAAGAAATGATTTTTTATCGCTATGATCGATGACTGTTTTTCTTCCTTGTTCTGAATTCTGGCTTTATTTTCAGCTACTGACATTAATTTATTCAATAATTTCGACGATGCAAATATTTATTTAGGTTTTCATCATAAACAGCCATTGCACTAACATAGTCTCTTATTTTTTACTAGTATTCAATAATTCTTGTGGCTTGAAATAAATATATATTAAAAAGATATATTACAGTACGATTGACAAGAAATAATTAGATACTACTAAACATAAAAAATGCATGGGCAAGTCATTTAAAAACGTTCTTACTTTCTTTCAACTATTGATTAATATCAGAGTTGGGCAAAGTACTTGAAAAAAATCAAGTACCAAGTATCAAGTACTTTTCAAGTTTTCGGGTACGTCTCGTAAATTCTGATACTTGGGTCCTTCCATGTCAAATCGACCAAGAGTTGGAATCGACCTCTTTCAATTTCGATGAAATTTGGTCAGAAGTTTTTGTTATTAACAAATTTTGTAATTTATTAAAAAGTTTTGTAAAAAAAATTCTTTTTTTTACCAAACTTCGAAAATTTATATTTTTAAAACAAAAAAACACCATCTTGGAAATTTCAGGATTTTTTACTTTTTGAAACAAAACAACACCATCCTGAAACTTTCAGGATCTTTCAAGATCAATCCAAGTTATTATATAAAACAAATTTAACCAAAAATGTAATGTTGATCGTAGATTTACACGAATTTTAAAAATTCAAAAATTCATATTTTTGAAAACAAAAACCACCTTTCTGAAAATTTTAGGATCTTTTAAAATTAGTACAAGGTATTATATAAAAAAAAATTGAATCAAAATTTTAATGGGCAACTTGGATTTTTACGATTTTTGAAAATTCAAAATTCTCCAAATGCATCATTTTTCAAAATTTCTTTTCGAAATATTTTTTTTTTCGTAGCCCCAAGTATACTCTTTCAGAGGAACCCAGAACGATTTTTTCGTAACTATAATAGTTTTCGAAATATTTAAAAAATAAACTTGAAAAAATGGTGAAATTTTGAATTTTCGAAAAAAAATTGTAATTTTTTTCCTTCGTTAGAACTTCGTTTTGTGATAAAAGAAAACTTCTGATCAAATTTCATCGAAATTGAAAGGGGTCGATTCCAAATATTGGTCTATTTGACACGGAATGACCCATATTCAAAGACTTTGCACATGCAACCATCAGCAAGACACATTCAAAAGTGCTTGATACTTGTACTTGAAAAAAGTACTTCAAGTACAGAAAAGTACTTGAAATTTTCAAGTACAGTACTACAAGTACCGGAAGTACTTGAAAAATGTAAGTACCATACTTGAAGTACTTTTTAAGTACTTTGTACTTGCAAGTACCGAGTACTTTCAAGTACTGCCCAGCTCTGATTAATATTTCCAAAATTCGTAAAAAATAAATACTGGACATCAATATGAGAGTATAATTTAAAATTCTTCCTTTCACTACAATTCGATTAGTTTTATTTTAGGGGTGTGCGAATATTCGAATTTACGAATTATTCGATACGATTCGAATCGAATAATTCGAATCGAGTAATCCAAACTATTCGAATTATTCAAAAAAAAAATTCCACAGACACATAAATGCAAAAATCTTAGAAGATAGTTTTGCAGTGTTTTTTGTCACGAGGAAGCAAAATCGTACATTACATCACGAGGACGTAAAAACATTTTCTGACGAATGTGAGTTTGTAGGACGAGCCGAAGGCGAATTCTGCAATCACACAAGTCAGAAAATGTTTTTACGCGCGCCGAGTGATGTACGATATTTTATATCACGAGGTGCAATATGGACGCTTTTACGTCCGCAAGCGGACGTGAAAACGTCCGCTTGCGGACGTAAAAGCGTCCATTATTGTACTGAGTGATATAAATTCCTTTTTTTTCTCAATCTTTTAAAAATACCTCCGGTAAAAACTCTGATAATTTCTAAAATTAATTATTATTATTATTATTATTATCATTATTATTATTATTAATTATCTTCTTAATTCACAGGAATCCCAGCTTTATTCGGTGCTTGCGTCTACTCCTTCATGTGTCATCATTCTTTGCCAGCTCTCGTCGCACCGATAGCCGATAAAACGAAACTAAATCGTTCTCTCTCGCTCGACTACATTCTGATAGCGATTTTTTATCTCCTACTGGCGCTAACCGGCGCATTTGCGTTTCAACATCTGGACGATCTTTACACTCTCGATTTTGGTCCTCGTGGTTCCGGCGATTGTACGGAAAATACGAATTTCTTCATCGTCGTGACGGAATATTTTTTGGCCCTATTTCCGGTATTCACGCTCTCAACGTCTTATCCAATAATCGCGATTACGCTGAGAAACAATTTGCGTTCTTTGTTCCTCGACAAAGACAAGACGTATAATGTTTGTGTCGGGAAATTGATATTTCCGGTTCTCGCTGTAATTCCGCCGTATGCGATTTCCATGATTACCAAAGATTTGTCAATATTGGTCGGTATAACAGGTTCCTACGCTGGCGCCGGTATACAATACGTTATACCGACCGTTCTCGTTTTTTACGCGAGAAAAAAAACCGATCGAGTGATCGGTCTCGGTGTGAAGAATAAATTTTCCAGTCCTTTCGCAAGTGGCTTTTGGCTCGTTTTCGTTATCGCGTGGGCCATCGCTTGCATGATTCTCGTTACGGTGAATTTCGTGGAGATGCATTTTCTCGATCGAACTGTTTGATCGATCGATGATAATAAAATTGACAATATCGCAGAGTTTCAATTCAGCTTTATAGAAATGTGAGTGTAAAAAAAGAAGAAACGTGATCATCCTCGAGCAATTTTTGAATTTTGCTTGTGAAAATAATATTTCTAGTTCCTTGACCACCGAATGAGAATCTCGTGACCGACAATATATATGAATATATTAATCTGATATCATTGTAATAGGGAGGCGATATTTTGGATTTTTGAATTTCCAATTTCCGCGCCAAAATACTTTTCTACGCGAGAAAATAATTTCTCTCAGGCTCTCGTCGTCCGCATAATTTTTAGAGGTCCCTACAAGCGTTTTTTTTTCGATAATCGATTTTTTTTGCTACTCTTTCATTATTTGGGCCAAATTTATACAAGCTGGCAGAAAGATGATGGATATTAAAAAGTCGTTCAGGACAAAGAAAGTTGTTTATCCACTTCGATGACGCTTTTTCATTTTTCTTTTTTATCTTTCTTATGGGTGTTTCCACGCCAAATCGACCAATAGTTGGCATCGACCGCTTTCAATTTCGATGAAATTTTGTCAGAAGTTTTCTTTCATCATATAACGAAGTTCTACTGAAGGAAATTTTTTTTTTTTTCAAAAGTTATGCAAAATTCAGAATTTCACCATTTTTTCAATTTTTCAAGTGTATTTTTTTAATATCTCGAAAAACTATTATAGTTACGAAAGAATCGTTTTGGGTTTGTTTTAAAGAGTATCCTTAGGGCTACAAAAAAAAAAAAAATATTCCGAAACGAAATTTTGAAAAATAATGAATTTGGAGAATTTTGAATTTTTAAAAATCGTGAAAATCAACGATCAACATTAAATTTTTGGTTTCATTTTTTTCATATAATACTTGTACTTGTACTGATTTGAAAAGATCCTGAAATGTTGAGAAAGATGTTTTTTTTTTAAATATGATTTTGGTGAACTATTTTTTTTTACCTCCAAGCTAAGTAAAGTTGAGCAATCATGTAATTTTTACTGCTTAAAATTGCAATATTACATGATGCTCAACTTTACTCAACTTGGAGGTAGAAACAAAACTTTTTTTTTACCAAAATTTAAAAATTCATATTTTTGAAGAAAAAAAACATAATTCTGAAAATTGCAGACTTTTTATAGATCAGTATGAGGTATTATATAAAAAAAAATGGAATCCAAAATTTAATGTTGATAGTGGATTTTCACGATTTTTGAAAATTTAAAATCGTCCAAATTCATCATTTTTCAACAAATTTTTTCGGAATATGTTTTTTTCCGTAGCCCCAAGATAAACGCAGAACGATTTTTTCGTAACTATAATAGTTTTCAAGATATTTAAAAAATAAACTTGAAAAATTCAAAAAATGGTGAAATTTTGAACTTTGCATAACTTTCGAAAAAAAATTAAAAAATTTCAATTCTCTTGTAGAACTTTGTTTATATGATAAAAGAAAACTTCTGACCAAATTTCATCAAAATTGAAAGGGGTTGATTGCAACTATTGGTCGATTTGACATGGAATGACCCTTATATTCCTTTCTTTCATCTTTTTTCTAGTCGTATTTCTTTGGATAATATTGAAGATGCTGTTTTATTGCAGCAGACTTTTTTTTCACTTCATTGAATCTCAATAGTGAATAAGGAATTACTCTGTCCTAATTAAAAAAATCATTATGATTATTTATATTGTACAAAAATTGTTTTTCAACTGGACGATCATTTAGTGTTGGCAAATATTTTTTGAATCTCTCTGATTTCGAATATTTTGTCGTACAAAATAAGGGTACGAAATTAGAACAGCTTTTCCGAGGATTTTTTTTTCTTCAGGAAAATTTAAAGATAAGTGTCAAAATAACGCCACTCTAATATATAAACTGTGTTATTAAATGTAGAGCCTCGTCTCTCGATTCCAAAATCGTTTCGATATCTCGATCGATCCAAAATAATATTTTTCCGATTCGAGAT
The DNA here is from genome assembly GCA_946863875.1 of Alloplasta piceator. Classification (NCBI taxonomy): domain Eukaryota; kingdom Metazoa; phylum Arthropoda; class Insecta; order Hymenoptera; family Ichneumonidae; genus Alloplasta; species Alloplasta piceator. Next base: position 11,784,081 of record OX333073.1, on the reverse strand, counting down.
ATCTCTCGACAAGACAATACACCTTTCTTTTCGCGTTCAGGACAAGAAGGTTCTTTAAAGCCAAAAAAAAGTAAAAAAAAAGTAAGTTTACGATATATCCGAGCAATAATGTTCCACTGCATTTGATTTCTCGAACAACGAGACAGAAGGAAACAATTTCCTTTCTTTTCATCGACGTTTAAAAAATAGTCTCGCGAGACTATATTTATTTAATATTGTTTTTGAAGTTTCGCGGAAATAAAATAACCAACGCATAAAATATAGATATATTGTGTGTGAGTGTGATGTATAAAATTGTCCAACAATGTTAAAAATATGTATGTATATGTATGTATATGTATATATAATATCGTATGTATACCTTCGAAGAGTGTAATATATAATGTATATTTTTCAGAAGAATATTCCTTAAATTCGATTTTTTTTAATCGTATTTTTTTCTTTTTTATTTCCATATCTATAATATATATATTTGTTTTTTAATCTATATATATACTCTTATATAATTTTTCATTTATATCTAAGAATGGTTAAACTCGAGGCGTGAAGGGTCTTAACACGAATAGATTTCTCTTCAAGATTTTAACAAATCAAGGTAGCACAGTAAAAGCGCCGGTTCGTCGGTTACTTTTTTTTTCTTTTTTTTCTCTCTTTTTCTATCACATCTTTCCATGCAGTTTCCAGCGAAAAAAGTGCTCATTTCATTTTTGATATTTTTGTGTTCTCAAAGCGCGTTCCATTTGCATAATTCACTTTGCGGACAAGGAAAAAGAAAACGAAAAAAATAGACCGTTGTATGATAAAAAGAGCGCAAAATCGACACAGGCAAATTTTAGATCAAGGCGAGGCTAAATACCGACATTATTACTGAAGCCCTACATTATCGACTTAAAAAACGCTGTCCAAACTTTTTCCAATACCGGTGGATGGAAATCAATTAAATTTATGAATTAATGATGAATGAATTGCAAAATGCAAATGCGAGACATAAATCAACGTTTTCGTTAATTGCCACTAACTTGTCAGACAGTTTGGATAGAAGTCTGATGAAAGTAATCTTTAAAACGCTGCCGCGTCTCTTGATTTCATAGGAATTCTACATGGGGCTGCCCTCTTTCGGATTTCTGTGAACTTAATTTCGCCATTTTTTTTCTCGATAAAACACGAAATTTATCAACATTTATCTCGTGATTTGGATTCCGAACTTACGTCGCGGTTTTTTCATAAAATAATGTCAAAGACGTATCGATATTCGTACTTTGGTGTTGGTTATGGAACCTCACTCTTGGATTTAGTCGAAATGCTGTAAAAACATTATAATTAAAAATTTTCAATCACAGATTTTTGATGATAATCGAATCTGTAATTTTTTCTTTCGTTTTCCGAAAAAATTTTAGTGGAGCTCCATTTGTGCCATAATTTTGATGATACTGTCAAAATTTTATTGATTTTCATCCATTCGTGGCAGAGGGAGTTTGGAATCCATTTTCGAGGGGCTAATATCGGTATTTGGCCTCCCCTTAAGGCAAAACACAAATATCAGGGCGATTTGAAAAAAAAATGACGTTGATTTTCGATTGCATCGATCATCGAGATTTTTGTATTTTTATCATGAAAAATAGATTCTACACAGATCTGTGATTTTTTTTCTGATGCATCAATATAGAATATTTTTTTAAATGTAATTTTTTAGAAATTAAAAAATTTAATTTCCGAATTGAAGTTGATAATTTTGAGATCTATGAATATTGTAAATATTGTATTACCTAAATTTCATACTTGCCGAATTTTGAGTTTGATGCTTCAGTAATAAAAAAATCGCACAGGCCTGTTCAAAATTTATTTTTCATGGATACTAAAATTCTGATCAGGACATTCGAAAAAATATGTTTTTTTAGTGCCCTTTTCGATATTCGCTGAGAACAAAGCGAGGGTTAACTAGGATAAGTTTTTTTTTACACAAAATTAAATTGACTATGGGTCATTCCATGTCAAATCGACCAATAGTTGGAATCGACACCTTTCAATTTCGATGATGATTGGTCAGAAGTTTTCTTTTTATCATAGAACGAAGTTCTACCAAAGGAAAAAAATTAACAAATTTTGTTCGAAACTGATGCAAAATTCAAAGTTTCACCATTTTTCAATTTGTCAAGTTTATTTCTTGAATATCTCGATAAATATTATAGTTACGGAAAAATCGTTCTGTGTTCGTTTTAAAGAGTATACTTGATTCTACGGAAAAAAAAATATTCCGGAATTTTTTTTTGAAAAATGATGAATGTGAAGAATTTTGAATTTTTTAAAATCGTGAAAATCCACGATCAACATTATATTTTTGGTTCAATTTTTTTTATGTAATACCTTGTACTGATCTTAAAAGATACTGAAATTTTCAGAAAGAAACAATTTTTTTTTCATCTCTAAGTCAAGTAAAGTTGAGCAATCCCGTAATTTAGTAATTTTGATCAGTAAAAATTTCAATTAATGACATAAGACTATAAAAACAGAAACATAATTGAAATTCTTATGTCATTAATAGAAATTGTTACTGCTCAAAAGTACAAAATTACATGATTGCTCAACTTGACTTAACTTAGAGGTAAAAAAAAAATGTTGTTACCAAAATTCAAAAATTAATATTTTTGAAAAAAAAACACAATTCCAGGATTTTCCAAGAATAGAAAAAATATTATATTTAAAGAATTGAACCAAAAATTTAATGTTGATCGTGGATTTTCGCGATTTAAAAAAAAAAACTCGAAAAATTGAAAAAATAGTGAAATTAAAAAAAAAATTTAATTTTTTTCCTTCGGTAGAACTTTGTTTTATGATAAATGAAAACTTCTGACCAAATTTCATCGAAATTGAAATGGTTCGATTCCAACTATTGGTCGATTTGGCATGGAATGACCCCTATAGAATACAGTTTTCTCATCGTAATGTAACGATGAACATTAAAAATGGCAATGATGTGTTTTTCGGCGAAATTTTATGCAAGTGTGCACTTTTTTGCGTGTGTTTTTTCAATTCGGAGTAATATCAGCAGGCACACGTGTGCAAATATCAGGGCTGAAAAAAATGGATCCTTTTTTGTGATCTTTTTTTTTCTGCAATCTCCCTTTTTTTCATTGCGATGAAGGATCTCGATAATTGACCAAGCGATTTGACATAATTGATTGTGAGCGATTTTTCGCTCCCTCGTGATATTGATTCCCAGATTAATTTGATTTCACTTCCTCCCTGTTATCATAATCATCATCGCTATCACTATTGTTAACATTATTTATCTCTAAATTAGATTTTAGTAGGTCCTGATGATTGATGAGAACTCTGTGCCGAATCAGCATTGGCACTTGGTTTTTTAATTATTTATAATTATTTCGCAAATTTTCGCACGTATCGGCGTAATTTTTTTTTTCTCTTTTTTTTTTTCTTTATCCACGACGATCCGAATTTTCGAGACAATTGACAGTGCGTGAAAAATCGATGAATATAAATCTCGAGTTTCTTGGTCGCTCTTTTTTTTCATAACATACGAGCTTCAGTCTTATCTTGTACTAAACTTTTTTTCGGATCGTACTTTCAATTTTGTAATCTACCCAGTGAACACGTTATATTGCGGCAATATAACATGAAAGTTACATGTAATATTACAATGTTATTCTTGTCATACATAAGTGGTATGTAACGTTTTTATATTACAGTAACGTAACAAAATTTTGCAAAATAATAATATTGCAGTAATATAACTGAAATATTACAAAATCACCGTAATATTGGTGTTATATAAATGCAATATAACAGTTACATTAATGTAACATTACATTCCAATATTGCGGTTACATAACTGTTATATAACAATGTTATAGTGCTGAGTAGGAAATTGCTACTTACATGTCACGTCTATGTAATATTACATATTACAAACGATAATATTGCCGTTACATTGCTGCAACATTACTGTGACCACTGGGTAATGTTACCGATTGGAATATGTAATATTACACAGACGTTACATGCAAGTTACATGTAAGTTACAATTTCCTAATCAGCAATAGAACATTGTTACATAACATGTTCTATACCCGTCACTGCAATATTGCAGTGATATTACTTGAATATTGCAGTTATACAACTGAAATGTTGAAGTTACATTACTGCAATATTATTATTATATGACCGCAATAGTCCTTAATTTAAAGACAAATGACGACAAATTACTTCGTCACATTAATTTTACATGAATATAACCAAAGTTACACTCACATCGTTACAAGCTTGTTACGTAACGGCTACAATTTTTTTTTACATTATTGTAATGTAAAAACGCTATATACCAGTTATGTATCACAAGAATAACATTGTAACATTGCATGTAACTTCCATGTTACATTGCCGCGATATAACATACGTTACATTACTGTAGTGTCACTTCGTTACAAGCATGTTACGTAACGGCTACAAAACTTTTTTACATTACTGTAGTGTAACAAAGTTATATACCAGTTATGTAACCTGCATATAACAAACGTTACATAACAGGGTACCTGCACGTTATATAACAACTATGCTACACAGGAATAACATTGTAACATGTTACATTGCCGCGATATAACATACGTTACATTACTGTAGTGTCACTTCGTTACAAGCATATTACGTAACGGCTACAAAACTTTATTACATTACTGTAGTGTAACAAAGTTATACACCAGTTATGTAACCTGCATATAACAAACGTTACATAACACGTTGCTTGCACGTTGTATAACAGCCATGTTACACAGGAATAACATTGTAACATTACATGTAACTTCCATATATTACATTGCCGGGATATAACGTACATTACATTACTGTAGTGTCACTTCGTTACAAGCATGTTACGTAACGGCTACAAAACTTTTTTACATTACTGTAGTGTAACAAAGTTATATACCAGTTATGTAACCTGCATATAACAAACGTTGCATAACACGGTATCTGCAGGTTGTATAACAGCTGTTACACAGGAATAACATTGTAACATTACACGTAACTTCCATGTTATGTTGCTGCAATATAACGTCTTCACTGGAATTATTTTTTTCGTGGCATTTTTTTTTCTAGCTAAAAAATCGGCTAGCGCGATATGTGATAGTTTTTTTTTTCCTTCGTTGATAAACGATTCCTCAATTCGAATCGATTTTTCGTTTTCTTCATTGTGCTGAGCTTCTTTTTTTCGAGATAAAATTTAGATCAATCCCTTTCATGCTTTTTGAGGTGACTTTTTTTTTGTTCTCTTTCTTTCTTTTTGCGTATTCTCTAGTATTTTGAAAATTCGTAATTCTCGGTGTAAGGACACGGCGAGTCCTCGTGACCGATGCACTCGATTACAGGGTCGTGACTGCTGTCCCACATTCCGGGACCGCACTGACGACAGAGGCCCGCGAGAGTGCACGGCAAACGATCCAGGAGACGAAAATGATAGAGCAAACCCCGCGCTTTTCTTATTATCACATTTCCATCCATGTACATCGCCAATGAGCTGAAATGCAGCAGCATCTCGTCGGTTCGAAGATCCTGCGCTATAACGTCGTCCGCGTAGACGCACATTATCGCCAGACACAGAAACAGATGAAAATAGTCCGTTAGATAGTTTACCCAGCATGCCTCCCACATAACGAGGGCAACTTCCGTTGGAAATTCCCGCTTGAGGCATCTGAAACAATGAAAAAAAGGAATGAAAATCTTTCTGTAATTGACATTGAAAATTCAAGGTTAAAGATCTTAAAACACAGATGGCGGATTCTCTGGGGTGGTTGAAGAAGGAAGAAATACACGGATAGGGGATGAAAATTGATTTTCCAAAATTGATGGAATTTTCAAGATGGCGGATTCTATTGGGCGCTTGAAGAAGGAAGAAATATAAGCATCGGGGATGAAAATTGATTTTTCAAAGTTGATGGATTTTCAAGATGGCGGATTCTGTGGGACGGTTGAAGAAGTAAGAATTAATGAACGCATCGGGGATGAAAATTGATTTTTGAAAGTTTATGGAGTTTCCAACATGGCGGATTCTATGGGGCGGTTGAAGAAGGAAGAAACGAACGCATAGGGGATAGAAATTGATTTTTTTTAATTGATGGAGTTTTCAAGATGGCGGATTCTATGGGGCGGTTGAAGAAGGAAGATATAAACGTATCGGAGATGAATATTGTTTTTTTTTTTAATGATGGAGTTTTCAAGATGGCGGATTCTATGGGGCGGTTGAAGAAGGAAGAAATACATGCATCGGGGATGAAAATTGATGTTTGAAAGCCAATCTACTTTCAAGGATCAATTTTCATAGCAAATGTTTTTACTTTTAATTGGAACAAAAATACGATTTGGATAAAACCCAGTGGACACAGTAATGTTGCAGCAATGTAACGGCAATGTTACCGTTTGTAACATGTAACATTACATGGACGTTACATGTAAGTTGCATGTAAGTTACAATTTCCTACTCAGCAATGTAACATTGTTACATAACAGTTATGTAACGTTATGTAACAGTTACGTAACAGTTATGTAACAGTTACGTAACAGTTACGTAACAGTTATGTAACAGTTATGTAACAGTTATGTAACAGTTACGTAACAGTTATGTAATTGTGTTACGTTACTGTAACTAGAATTAATTGTTGTTAAACATGTTATAAAAAATATATAGCTCTCGCAAAATAATTTAATATGCATAGTTTACCGGCCCGAAAGAGATTCATAGAAAAAAAAAATCTGCACGAATTGTCTGATCTAACTTTTCTCAGAGACTGGGAATCGAACCCTCGACCCTACCTACCATCCTACCTATCTACCTAACACGCTACCGATTACGCTACCGACTACTTATGAATTCTCTCTACTTGTATAATATATGAATGCTGGAGTGCCGAACAAATAATAGTAGTATAATAATGGTAGTAAAATAATAATAATAATAATAATAATAATAATAATAATAATAATAGTATATGCATTTGAATGAGCAATAAACCATGAAAGTTCGTTTTTTTATTTGCGAATTCCAATCCCCTGATCCCTCATAAGTTATGTAAACTTTATTCCAGAATACCTGAACCCTCATAACTTACGTTACCCTTCATAACTTAATTCCAGAGCTTCTAACCTCTCATAAATTATGTAAGCCCTCAAAACATGTTTGAAAGAGCTGTGACCTCTCATAAGTTAAGTGACCTCTCATAACTTAATTTGGGGGCCTCCGACCCTTAGTGTCATGTGAACTCTCAAAACTTCATTCCAAAATACCTGACCCCTCATAACTTACGCCATCCCTCATAACTTGATTTCACGACCCCTGACCCCTCGTAGTAAAAATGTTTACAGTGTGTAACTTCTATGGTATATTGCCGCAATAGAACATATGTTACATTACCGTAATGTAACAAGGTTATATAGCAGTTATGTAACCTACATGTAACAAATGTTACATAACATGTTACTTGCACGTTATATAACAGCAACGTTACATAGGAATAACATTGTAACATTACATGTAACTTCCATGTTATATTGCCGCAATATAACATTTGCTACGTTACTGTAATGTAACAAATTTATATTGCCGCAATATAACATATGTTACATTGCTGTAATGTAACAAAGTTATATTGCAGTTATGTAACCTACATGTAACAAATGTTACATAACATTGTTACTTGCATGTTATATAACAGCAACGTTACATAGGGATAACATTGTAACATTACATGTAACTTCCATGTTACATTGCGGCAACATAACGTGTTCACTGGGAAAGTATTCAGGCTGGGGCTTTTTTCAAGTCGCTGATTTTGAATTCGATTCAAAATCAAATATCGAATTTTAAGATGGTGGATCCAATATGGATGAAGGGAAACATGAAAAAGCATTGATTTTAATGGAAATTGATACTTGAGCGTCTTTTAAGTAGTTGATTTCGAATGGAATTTGAAAATATTGAAAATGAAGATGATAAATCCAATATGGCGGGTCAAAAAAGAAGAAAATACGATGGATTTTGGCGAAAATCGATATTTAGGGGTTTTTCAAGTCGCTGATTACAATTTTAAGAAGGAAAAAGCACTATAAAAATAAATAACAAAATTTTGATGCATTCCTTTCAATTTTATATTTTAAAAAACATGTAAGTAAAATTTTCAGTCAAAATTCTAAACATTGATTGAGTTAATTAAAAATGTTTAGAACATGCTCGAATAAAAAAAGGCCTTAAACATGAAAAAACTTTAATTCTATTATGCGATGATACATATGGGTAATTCCATGTCGAATCGACTACTTTTGAACCCTTTCGATTTAGCTGAAATTTTGGTTTCCTTTTCTACCCCCTTAAAAACATTTTTCCAGAAATTTTCAAGTTTTTTTTACCCAATCCAAAAACGGTTTTTTTTAAAAAAAAGCTATAATTTCTTCAAAAATTGACTACCGTCGCTAATAAAAAATCAAATAAAATTGACTAATTGGGACGTTTTTTTTTCAAAATTTTTGTCTTTAAATATACTTTCTTGATGAGTGAGAACTTAATTTTGCTTTATTGAAATAATATTTAACGAATTTAGGAGAGCAATTTTCGTCGTTTGGATTCCCATGGAAAGAAAAAGTCTAATAAACGACGTTGCTTCATTTTTTTTTTTTTTAGTAAACACATGGCCCCTACTTTTAATACTGAAATGTTGCAAATTTTTTATTCTAATTTTTTTCCAACACTCACAGGAGTATCCAACGATGACAGAACAATAATTCGAGTGCGTCGGCGTGTTTCTCGAGATGGGAATAAAAATCCGGCACCATGACTCTAATGAGCTCACGAAGATAGCACAAATTGCGATCCATGTCGGTGTCGGTTGGCGTACAAACGGCGACCGATCTCTGCATTAGTCCGGCGAAGCACCAAAAAGCGTCGATCTCGGAATTCAATTCAGCAAGTAGAGGAGCTAATAGGTCGGACATTCCCTGAGTGTAACCGAGACGGCAATTGTACACGGCATAATTGAGCAGTATATTCCTTGACAATAGAAAAAGATGTGCGTTAAATAATTTCAATTTGCAGCAATGTAACAGCAATGTTACCGTTTGTAACATGTAATATTACATAGACGTTACATGTAAGTTACAATTTCCTGCTGAGCAATATAACAGTTATGTAACAGTTATGTAACAGTTATGTAACAGTTATGTAACAGTTATGTAACCGCAAAATTGGAATGTAATGTTACATTAATGTAACTGTTATATTGCATTAATATAACAGCAATATTACGGTGATATCATTATAATATTTCCGTTATATTACTGCAATATTATTATTTTGCAAAATTTTTTTACATTCATGTCATGTAAAAACGTTATATACCAGTTATGTAACCTGCGAATAACAAATGGTTCATAACATGTTATTTCCACGTTATGTAACAGTTATGTATCACAATATTAACATTGTAACATTGCATGTAACTTCCATGTTATATTGCCGCAGTATAACATACGTTACATTACTGTAATGTTACTTCGTTACAAGCATGTTGCGTAACAGCTACAAAACTTTTTTACATTACGGTAATGTAACAGAGTTATATACCAGTTATGTAAATTGCATGTAACAAATGTTACGTAACATGTTACTTGCGTGTTATATAACAGCTATGTTACATAGAAATAACACTGTAACATTACATGCAGAATTGCCGAAATTTTAATGCAGCAATATTACGGCGATATCTTTATAATATTTCAGTTATATTACTGCAATATTATTATTTTGCAAAATTTTTTTACATTCATGTCATGTAAAAACGTTATATACCAGTTATGTAACCTGCGAATAACAAATGGTTCATAACATGTTACTTCCACGTTATGTAACCGATATGTATCACAAGATTAACATTGTAACATTGCATGTAACTTCCATGTTATATTGCCGCAATATAACATACGTTACATTACTGTAATGTCACTTCGTTACAAGCATGTTGCGTAACAGCTACAAAACTTTTTTACATTATGGTAATGTAACAGAGTTATATACCAGTTATGTAAACTGCATGTAACAAATGTTACGTAACATGTTACTTGCGTGTTATATAACAGCTATGTTACATAGGAATAACATTGTAACATTACATGCAGAATTGCCGAAATTATAATGTAAAAATAATGCATTATTTATTTTAGGAATAATGAAAATTCTATGATAGAAACATTAAGCATTATTTTTGTAATAAAAAATGTGAAACCTAACGATTATGCATTAAATTAATAATGAATAATGCAAATAACGTAACATTATTCATTACAACATTATTCATTCATTATTATTCATTACTTTTAGTAATGCATTACATAGGGCAATTCATTACCTTGAGTAACACATTACATCGAGCAGTGCATTACTTCAAATAACGCATTACATTTATAAATAATGTATGAATTTGAGTAATGGTTCACAGGAATAAAAATAATTTCTGTGTGTAGAGAACAATGTCAATGAAATCTTCCTTTTCGTATAATTTTTTACAATCATAATGCGTAAGAATGATACATCTCAGACTGTATGTGTTATTCCCTAAAATTTTTTACAGGGTAATTCGTTTGTTTAGATTTCCCTCTATGGAAATTCGTTTGTTTAGATTCCTAATTTGTTACTTCGAAAATATAATTCGGTACTTTGTTTTGTTCTTTTTATTTGTTACAGCAGATTTGAACCTACAGCATCTATTTCTTTTTTATCTTTGACCGGAAATTGTCAAGAGAATAATAATTCCTGTTCATATACGATTGTTTACTTTTTTTTACTCTCGAATAATTTCATGTATTTTTTATTTAGATGTGAATCAACCAAAAGAAAAAATCATCTTCCACTTGTGGATTTGTTTATTCATCAGATCAAAGGGAAATGTGCAGCATATATTCATTTTACTCTCTTTCGACTCAAATTTTCAATTCTAATTTCAAATTTCAAAACGGGGATTATTAGTTCCGTTGACATTCCGATGTTTACATTTTTGGGTTTTTTTTATTAAAAAAAATTTCATAAACCCATACCATCGATTCCTTGAACCGGTTTCATCAATCCATATTTTCCACTTTCGTAAATAAAAGGAAGATTTTATCGCATTATCCTATTGGACTACGAATGCATAAAATATTGCTCCCTCATAAAAGAAGTTTTCGTGAAAAAATTTGTTTTCACGATTTTCATACCAATGTGTTCAAAATGTCCTAAAACATCGAGAAATCATATTTAGAAAAAATATCCGGATGGATGTGTGTGTGTGTGTGTCCATCCTGAGTTTCAGATGTAAATGATTAATAACTCGAAAACGCTTCGAGATATCAAGCTAAAATTTGGCACACTTGTCGAGCACGAATTGCTCTTCATTATGAAAAAAAGTTTGTTTTAATTATAACGGGTGTTCAGATTTTATCGACTTTTTTCGTTTTTGCAAGAATGGCGTAAACGCTCTAGCCTCTGCAATTTTCAAGATATTGCACTCAAACTTTGTACAGAATTAGTATAGCTATTAAGGTTGTTTGGTATTGAATTTGGCGAAAATCCATCGAGGGATTAAAATTTTATGAAATTTTTTGAAAAATAGCCCAAACACTCTAACTTCTGCAATTTTTAAGATATTGTGCTGAAATTTTGCACAGAGCTAATATAGCTATCGAGGTTGTTCGCTAATAAATTTGGCAAAAATCCATCGGGCGATTGACATATTATGAAATTTTTAATTTTTTGAAAAATAGCGTAAACGCTCTGACTTGTGCAATTTTTAAGATATTTTACTGAAACTTTACACAGAGCTAATATAGCTATCGAGGGTGTTCGTTATTAAATTTGGCGAAAATCGATCGAATGCTTAAATTTTTATCAAATTTTAAATTTTTATAAAAGAAGCGTAAACGCTATAACTTTTCAAATTTTTTAGATATTGCAATGAAATTTTGTAAAGAGCCAGTATAGCTATCAATGTTATTCGCTATCAAATTTGGCGAAAATCGATCGAATTTGCACATTGATTACTAATATTTTTCAATAGCTAACAAAGCTTCCTTTATATGAGGAAGCCAAATTTGATCGCCATACTGTGTGTCAAAGGAAGCTATGTGAACTATGGATAAAGATGAGGTAGCATTGTGCAAATTTCAATTTTCAGGGTTTTTTTTTATTCCGAATAATGCATTATTCTAAACATTCAGTATTATAGTAATGAAAAATTAACGCTACTCTCTGCAGTATCTATTACTTTAATAATGGATAATGGAACACTTTTGCATTACTCATTATTTCAGTAATGAGTAATGTAACTCTTTCTACATTATCCATTACTTCAGTAACGAATAATGTAATGCTTTTCCAAGTACTCATTAATAACGTAATGCATAATGTTTCATTTTTTCATTTTCCAGTACTAATGTAATGCTCAACGGTCTGACATTTGCATTATTAACCAAAAATATAATGCAATATTTTTTTTTTCACATTATACATTGAATGAATAATGTATAATGGAAGTTAAGTCCCATTATTAAGGGGTCTACCCTAATTGCAATTTTCAAAAAATCGATTTTTTTAAAATTCCATTTTTCGAAAGTATAGATATTTGAAAGTATCATATTAAATTTTCGTAAAGATCCGAGCAGTCTAAGTGTACTTTTGAGGGACTTTTACTTAGTTACCTGAGCGCGCTAATAGTGACCGTTCGGAGTTTGATCGCGTTTTTCTCGAAATGACATTTTTGTACGGCTTGTTGAAAAAATCTCGGAAACTACTGCATCAATCCTTACCAAATTTTTACCACATATTGTTTATGTCGACAGCTATGTCGCATATCATACGATTTTTGAAATTTTGAGTTTACCTTGGTTTAAATTTAAAAAAAACTGATAAAAAAAAAGGTTATTTTTCGTTACTTTTCGATATATGGCCGCCATTTTGCCAATTTTAAAAAAATCAAAAATCGTATGATATGCGACACAGTCATGACCTTACTGAATCTAAAACCTTTTTTATTTTTTTTTTTTAGATAATCCACTCCGGAGATTCCGTCAACAGGGTGCACTCATCTTTTTTTTGGATATTTTTTTGGCCTGCATTTTCATATAATAAAAAACCGAAAAATAAATGAAAAAAAATTTTTTTTCATGCTTTTCAAGATTATATTTATCATACTTGTCATATTAATATTTCTAATTTAAGACAATGAAAAAAAATCGTGAAAATAGGCATTTTTTTGCGTGTCTAATTAGGGTAGACCCCTTAAGTGAAAAAATAATCATTAATGAAATCGATAATGCATTATTAAAAGAATGCATTTTTTGCAACTCTGATTACATGTAACTTCCGTGTTACATTGCTGCAACATGACGTGTTCACTGGGTTAGCTTTTTTTTTCATGAATGTGAATCTTTCTTCAATTTACTTCATTATTTCGATATTTGGATTATCCTCTCCGGCGTAATAAGGATTTCCCCGATCCGTACGAACAACGTCCTTCTCGACGATGCAGACAACGTTTCGCCAAAAACGCTCCGCTTGCTCCGGACTCATTCTGCGTCTTCGCATCTCGATCTCATCGTATTCCTGCCTTCTTATCGCGCCAATCTGCTCGCGATCGTCGTAAGTGCTCTGATACGAGTAACAATGGAGCAAAAATGGCCATACGATTTTGCGAAGAGCCGGCTCAAGGCCACCGAAAAAAATGCCCTTTCGCAGGGCAAGATCGTCCTCGACCTGACCTCGCTCGTTCAACAAATCCTTCCAAGCCAATGACGTTATCATCGGCACTTGGCCCTCTTCCGTGTGAAGCTCGTCCCTGCTGACTTCCGGTCTGCAGACCATAAAGTGTCTGGGAAAAAAGGTCATTAATCCTCATTCAGATTTTAATTTAATTTTCTTATCATTAAGAATTTTGAAAATTTGCATATTCTTAATGTTTAGAGCTTTGAGAATATATCCTCGAAAGGAAATTTTTTAATTCCAATTATTTACGAATTTGTAGCTATTTTAGTGACGCAGTAATTTATGAGGTTTTTTTGGCGTTGACATTTTGGCGCACAACCAATGAATTTTTTTTTTTACTGTTTTTCGCGTAGCAAACTTGTGGGAGGGAGTATAAGCTTCAATTTCGTTTTTTTTTTTAAGTTTCGTACGATTTTTTTTGCAAAAATATTTAATTTTTCGCAAAAATCGACCATATTTATAAAGCGTAGCGTAACTCTAAAACTACTGGGTTTTCGTGGAATTACTAGAAGAGTAAAAAGTTGCATACAATTATTCTGGATTAAATTCAATTTTTTCAGAATTTTTTTCAAAATTTTTTTTTCCGAAATTTTTCCTGTCTTGAACGAGATTTTTTAAATCTTAAACAATCGGGTCTCTTACATCATCTACACGAGTTTTTCAATGAAAAAGTCGCGTAGATAAGGTAATACAAAAATATCTCGTTAACAGGAAAAAAATTCGAAAAAATAAATTTTCAAAAAAAAAAATCTGAAAAATTGTATTGAATCCAGAATGATTGTATGGAACTTTTTACCTTCTTAGTAATTTCACAAAAGCCCAGTAGTTTTAGAGTTACGCTTTATTTTATAAATATAATCGTTTTTTGCGAAAATTTTTATATTTTTGTGAAAGAAAATCATACGAAACTTTTTAAAAAACAAAATTGAAGCTTATACTCCCCTCTATAATTTGTTTAGGTGAAAAACAGGTAAAAAAAATTCATGGGTCGTGCTCCAAAATTTCAACGCCAATAAAAAAGCCGAAAAACGACCATGTTTCAAGGGGACGTACCGGGTTAAAAAAAAATCGAAACAATTTTTCTAAAAAGCAGAATGAAGCTGAATATGTCCTCTTTGAAACGCCGCTTGTTGAATTGAAATATCTTCATTCTTTAAAGAGCAGTAAAACTTTTTGTGCGGCGCGGAATCGGGGCGAGTGTTTCCAAACTTTTGACCGGAAGTGAATATATATTTTTTATATCAAGCTCAAAAAAACGCTCAAAATGTATGTCTCTAGACCAGAATACCTTAAGAAAGAAAATAGAAGGTAGGATTCAATGTAGATGACATAAAAAAAATCTTCAATTGTTTTGTTTATATCATTATGATTAAAAAATGGATTTTCAAAATTATGAATTCAATATGGCCGACACGAAAACAACCAATGATTCGGACCAAAATTATTATTCATGAAGTCTTGAGGCTGCTGATTACAAGTAAGCGAGAAAAAAATTTCAAATTACGAACCGGTAAGGCAAAATTTCTTCCTGATCGGTATCCTGTCGCGGATAAAGAATTTGATGCCACTGATGAAGAGTCGCGGCGAGCCGGTCCAATCCACCGTGATGAAAATGAAGAATTTTGTATTGGCTCTCGCGACTCGCGACAACGAGCTGTCCGCTCGTGCATGCAGGATCGGCGAAGAACAATCTTAACGATCGCATTTGACTAAGATCGACGGAGAAGCGTCGACAACGATGAGCACGTCTTAAAGTAACCGGAGATGCGGTTGCGCTCTCCGGAAACGTTAAATTGTGCTGAAGCGCCAATAATTCCGGGGATCTCATCCACGTGGGAAATTCCTCAGCTGAGTAGGAAAAAAAATATTTTGAAATTTCAAAAAAATTTGTAATATATGTAATTTTATGGCAATTTACCGAGGGGTTATTCACTATCGTATGCGGCATACAAGTGATTTCAGAATGAAATCGATTTCACATGATTTCACTGATTTCATGAAGTCTTTGTGTGATTTCAAAAGGCATGCGATTTCAAGTGATTTCACATTGAGTTCACGTGATTTCAATCTATTTCAAGCGATTTCAAGCGATGTTGGGTGATTTCACATCGCCTTCACATCGATTCCAAATGATTTCAAGTAATAGCAAGTGCTTTTACATTGATTTCAAGTGATTTCAAATGATTTCAATCAATTTCAAGCGATTTCAAGTGATTTCGCATTGACTTCACATTGATTTCAAGCGATTTCAATCGATTTCAAGTGATTTCACATTGACTTCACAATGATTTCAAGCGATTTCAATTAATTTCAAGTGATTTCAAGTGATATCACATTGACTTCACACTGATTTCAAGCGATTTCAAGTGATTCCACATTGACTTCACATTGATTTCAATCGATTTCAAGTGATTTCAAGCAATGTTAAGTGATTTCACATTGATTTCACATCGATTTCAAGTGATTTCAAGCGATATCAAGTGATTTCACATTGACTTGACATTGATTTCAAGCAATTTCAATCGATTTCAAGTGATTTCAATTGATTCCACATTGACTTCACATTGACTTCAAGTGATTTCAATCGATTTCAAGCGATGTTAAGTGATTTCACATTGATTTCACATCGATTTCAAGTGATATCAAGTGATTTCGCATTGACTTTACATTGATTTCAAGTGATTTCAATCGATTTCAAATGATGTCACGTTATTTCACATTGACTTCACATTGATTTCAAATGATTTCAATCGATATTTTCGTAACGGCGATTTCATGCGAATTTTCATGTGATTTCACGTGATTTCATGCGATTTCAATTCAGATTTTATACCGAGCTGGTTCAATGATTTCGGGAACGCATAACACTACCACATGCGGTGTACAAGTGATTTCAGAATGAAGTCGATTTCACATGATTTCGATGATTTCATGAAGTCGATTTCACATGATTTCAATGATTTCATGAAGTTGATTTCACATGATTTCAATGATTTCATGAAGTCGATTTCACATGACTTCACTGATTTCATGAAGTCTTTGTGTGATTTCAAAAATCAAGTGATTTCACGTAATTTCAATCGATTTCAAGTGATTTCAAGTGAGTTCACATTGACTCCACATTGATTTCAAGCCATTACAAGCGATTTTAAGAGATTTCACAATGATTTCAAGTGATTTCACGTTGATTTCAAAAATCTCGGAACGATTTCATTCTGATTTCAAGTGATTTCAACGATATTTTCGTAACGTCATTATAAATCATAAACCATTATAAATCATAAAACATTATAAATCTCGATAATTGATAGTCAACATTATATTTAAAAAAAAACCATTTACAATTATTACCGTCGGTCGAGCATCCAACCGACAGACTGCAAGTCGAGGTCAACGACATGCTTCGACTCCTAACGTTGACATCATCCCTCGACGAATTTTTCAATTCTCCATTATCGACGGAATTGCGCAATTCCGATGAGCATCCGTTCTCAAAGATCCGCGAATCGAGCGAATCCGAGCGCAAACGATTAAGCCTCGTGCATCTTTGTTTGTCATTAATCTCGTTTGCACAATTGTCATGTTTCTTGGCGATGTTTTCATGATTTTTTACGATTTTTTCCGACTCCTCTAGCGCTATTACAGTCGTATCGGCAGTCACTTCCGGTTTGGCGCTGTTCACTAACGCGACCTCTTCGCTAGCGGAAGTCGACGCGGCGTCGGCGGTGGCGGCGCCACCGTCGCGCTTCGCGCCTCCCGAGCAAACTCTCTCGCAATCGCTGCAATTAATCGGCTCTTTGACCTCCAAACAGACGTCAACGTGTTCGTCGTCGTTGTCGAATTTTCCACCGTTCGTTTCTTCGGGTATTTTGCCGTGTGAATTTTTGCACAACGATGATTTCTTCGGCGTTAGATTTTCTAGGGTCGTCGGATGCTTTCGCAGTGTACTGTTTGGTATCCAGCTCAAATGAAGGGTCGGTACGTTTGTGCTTTTGTCGAGTTTACACGTTAGAGTCATGTAACCAGGATGATGAACAACGTCGCAGTGCTGTCGCAATAATGTTGGCGGATGCACGCAAACGTTGTTTTTGCAAAAAAGCGCCTCTCCGTCCTGATACAAAGAGCGACGAATCTCCTGACTTCCGTCGCCCAAAATGTAACTACTCGCCTTCTTCAGAATTGCCGGAAGTGGCATCTTGAAGAACTTCTTCGTTTATCACGAAAACTTTGTATTTAATACTCTGTTGAACCACTTTAAATCATTTTTAATAAACTGAGCAGTGTTTATTTTTTTAATCTGCTTTTCGTCACTCAATTGTTTCTCGTATCATCGCGATTGGCTTTTCAATATTTTCCACCGGAAATTCATTTTTTTCGAAGATTGAGCCCGACATCTTTATTTTATGTTTTTCTGCGGAAGGAAGATCGTTAATCGTGTTTGTTTGTTAAAATGCCTCTTTTTAAACCTGACTCAATTCGAATATTCGAATCATTCGAATATTCGAATTATTCGAACCACTCGAATAATTATTTTGTGCTCTTAAACTGATCCATTTCGATGAAAAATTTTCCACCAGGAAATCACTTTTTCCTAAGATTGTGCCTGACATCTTTCTTTACCTGATTCTTTACCTGCGTTTAATTAGTAGTTAACCTTATCATTTTGTTGAGGGGAAACTAATTTTCCTCTCCGTCGAAAGCGTCTGTCTCGTTCGGAGAGAGAAAAACTACTGTTGCTGGCAATGATTATTTTTTTTTCTCTCATCTGCTCTCGTACAAGGTGGCCAAACTTTACGTATATATATGGGTCATTCCATGTCAAATCAGCCAATACTTGGAATCGACCCATTTCAATTTCAATGAAGTTTGGTCAGAAGTTTAATTTTATCATGAAACGAAGTTCTACCGAAGGAAAAAAATTAAAGTTTTTTTTTTCGAAAGTTATGACAAATTCAAAAAATTTTCTATTTTTCAAGTTTA
Organism: Alloplasta piceator; assembly: GCA_946863875.1. Classification (NCBI taxonomy): domain Eukaryota; kingdom Metazoa; phylum Arthropoda; class Insecta; order Hymenoptera; family Ichneumonidae; genus Alloplasta; species Alloplasta piceator. The sequence goes on along the minus strand of OX333073.1, from coordinate 11,765,312 downwards.
TTTTTTTAATATCTCGGACAACTATTATAGTTAGGAATAAATCGTTCTGGGTTCGCCTTAAAAAGTATACTTGGGGCTACGAAAAAAAAAATATTCCGAAAAGAAATGTTAAAAAACGATGAATTTGGAGAATTTTGAATTTTAAAAAATCGTTAAAATCCACGATCAACATTAAATTTTTGGTTCAATTTTTTTAAAATAAACCTTGTACTGATCTTGAAAAATCCTGAAATTTTCAAAATTGCGTTTTTTCGAAAATATGAATTTTTGAATTTTGGCAAACAACATTTTTTTTTTACCTCTAAGTTAAGTAAAGTTGAGCAATGATGTAATTTTTACTGCTAAAGATTACAAAATTACATGATTGCTCAACTTTACCTAACTTATAGGTGAAAACAAAATTATTTTTTACCAAAATTCAAAAATTCATATCTAAAAAAAAGCTTTCTGAAAACTTCAGGATCTTTCAGTTCAGTACAAGATATGACATCAAAAAAATTGAACCAAAAATTTAATGTTGATCCTGGCTTTTCACGATTTTAAAAAATTCAAAATTCACCAAATTCATCATTTTTCAAAAAAAATTTCGGATTATTTCTTTTTCGTAGCCCCAAGACGAATTCAGACGATTTTTTCGTAACTATAATAGTTTTCGAGATATTAAAAAAACAAACTTGAAAAATTGAAAAAATGGTGAAATTTTGAATTTTGCATAACTTTCGAAAAAAAAATTCAATTTTTTTCCTTTGGTACAACTTCGTTTTATGATAAGAGAAAACTTCTGTCCAAATTTCATCGAAATTGAAAGGGGCTGATTCCGACTATTGTTCAATTTAACATGGAATGACCTATATATATTATATCAGACCATAACATATGTGCTACGCGTTATCAGCGTCAATTAGCCTCGTTACATATGCATAGAGACGATACAGAGAACGCTCTGAAGGAAATGACTCCGTTCTTGGACATCTGCGACGACCCTTTCACACGTTTTCTAGGCGTTATCGCTATATCGTCCAAACGTGAGATAACTCGAAACTAAACCGGTAACTTTACCGTATATTACCGTCAAAATACCCATAATTTACTGCCCCAAAAAACACCACTTTGGTCTCAAATCCCAAATTTTACATTCTCGACACTAAAATTATTAAAAATTGATTGATTGATTTCTGGTAATTTTCCATTCAGGCAAATTCCTATTAACACTGTAAAATTATCAACAAATGTTATTTACTTTCAAAAATATATTTTCATGACGGCAAATTGCATCAATTTATTATTTTTGCGCCTAAAGTGACCTTCGTGACCTACTTGAACCCCAAATTTACAAAAAAAAATTCTAAGCCCCAATTTAAAGCGCAAAAAGTGTATTACAAAACAAACATTATCTCTGCTCCATCGAAAACCACCTGAATATCCGCATTTCCGGTCAAGGAACCGGAAATCCGCTTAAGAACGACTCCGGCTCTCGTTACTTCCGGTCTATCGATTGACCCGTCGAGACGCAATTTTTCACCGGTGTGCGACGAATCAAATTTTCACACTCATATTTTCGCTCGATAGTGCTAAAAATTTCCAACATTCACGACACATCACAATTTCCTCGATAAGTCAAAAGTCAAAGGCGTTGACTTCCGGAAACGAGATACGAGATAAAAGATGACCTTCCGTATGGCCTCAAAAATATTTATCAATCGCTGTCCCGATCACATGATTTTACTCCTCTCAATTGTTCATCATCGTGCAAAATTGTCCATTTTATTTACTCCTGTACTCTTCCTTTTGTGAAAATATGATCTGGCAAAAACAATGATTATTTATCGTACAGAGAGAACACTTTTCTCAAGCAATGGTCGTGAACGTACTGACGCTCAAAGTCGTTGCTGCGCGCGGTTTGACAACACACAAACTGTGGGATATATAGTCTTTTCTAGACACAGACACTCACACACAATATACGCCACAACGCTATCCAGGATCAATATTTCCATCTGATTCCAAAGAGGGTTTCCGACTACGACTCCTACGTGTTGCCCTACTATCGCGAACAGACGACGTTTCTCTTTGCCCACTTTGCCGCAAACTTGCCATTCCCAAATCCTCCTCTTTTTTATTGATCCTCCTTCTTCGCCTCCCGGACACACGAATTCTCAAGCGATCATTCCTCTTTCCCTCGATTATAGTAAACAACGGCGATGGGCAATACCAAATATCGTTGTTTACGAATTAAGGCGGTATTCTGATCTAGAGACATACATTTTGAGCTTTAGAGCTGGTAAAGTTAGGGGTTAAGTTATAGCTGGTAAAGTTAGGGTTTAAGTTACAAGCTGTTAAAGTTAGGGGTTAATAGTTATAAGCTGGTAAAATTAGGGGTTAATAGTTATAAGCTGTTAAAGTTAGGGGTTATGTTATAAGCTGGTTAAGTTAGGGGTTAAGTTATAAGCTGGAAAAGTTAGGGGTTAAGTTATAAGGCGGTAAAGTTAGAGGTTAAGTTATAAGCTGGGAAAGTTAGGGGTTAGTTAGAAGCTGGCAAAGCGAGGGGTTAAGTCATAAGCTGGTAAAGTTAGGGTTTAAGTTATAAGCTGGCAAAGCTAGGGGTTAAATTATAAGCTGGTAAAGTTAGGAGTTAAATTATAAGCTGGTAAAGTTAGGAGTTCAGTTATAAGCTGGTAAAGTTAGGGGTTAAGTTATAAGCTAGTAAAGCTGGGGGTTAAGTTATAAGTTGGTAAAGTTAGGGGTTAAGTTATAAGCTGGCAAAGTTAGGGGTTATGTTGTAAGCTGGTAAAGTTAGGGGTTAAGTTATAAGCTGATAAAGTTAGGGGTTAAGTTGTAAGTTGGTAAAGTTAGGGGTTAAGTTATAAGCTGGCAAAGTTAGGGGTTATGTTGTAAGCTGGTAAAGTTAGGGGTTAAGTTATAAGCTGATAAAGTTAGGGGTTAAGTTGTAAGTTGGTAAAGTTAGGGGTTAAGTTATCAGCTGGTAAAGCTAGGGGTTAAGTTATAAGGTGGTAAAGTTAGGGGTTAAGTTGTAAGTTGGTAAAGTTAGGGGTTATTTCACAATAAGAAAAGTCTGGATCAAAAAATGTTTCCATATAGGTTACAATATAATTATGTAGGTTTAATTATATAGGTTTATTTTTGAATCATCTATCATAATATTTATTTTGAGTCTGAAAACACGAAGTAAAAAATTTGGTCAAAGAGAATTTTTTACCCGTTTAAAAACCATATTTTGGTTGGAAATTTATCGCTAATTACCAATCACCCAGATTTTTTCTCGAAAAAAATACAATGTACTACCGGCGAAAAGTGTCCAGACAAAACTTCAAAAAAGGTCTGGAACGTTTTTTTATGCCATTTCGGTGGAAGTCAACGTAAACTAATTTAACAAACGGTATTTAAAAGGGGAAGAATACGGCTTCGTTTCCTGTTTTTTAAATTATTCTTACAATTTGTTTTTAGATTTGGACTTTATTTTCAAAACAACTGTTTTTTGTCTTTTTCCCCCTCTTTTAAGGTGCACCCATCTTCTAAAGGAAATTGTTATTATACATTTTTACGATTCGATTCATAAACAGGGAAAGTTTAAGCTACAATTTTCTTTTTTTTTAAACTTCGAGTGATTTTTTTTTTCCAATGTATTCTGTTTTTTGTGAAAAATGGGGAAATTTGAAAAATCCCGTAAAACACGAAAACAAAGAGGATTCATGAAAAACTTTAAGATAGCAAAAAGTTGCGTCTGTTTTTATTGAGTTCAGAGGAATTTTTTTAGATTTTTTTTCCAAATTTTCTTCTTCTCATGTTGAGGCTGCGAAAAAAAATTGGGAAACAAATTTTAAAAAAAATTCCAATGTGTTGAAAATGGTAAAATAATGTATTTTGTCCTGTTGAAATTTTATCAATAACCCCATAGTTCTCGAGTTATGATAATTGAATGATCTGAGCTCCGACCCAGAAAATAAGAAAAAAAAATTTGGATAAAAAAATCTGAAAAAATTCCTCTGAATTCAACGAAAACAGACCAGTGCAGCCAGATCGGGTGTAAAATCGACCCCCACTCTGCGGCTTTGCACGGTGCCACACAATGATGGCCGCCCGTGTCCAGCTATTATAAATATAAAATTTAATGTCCAGCTAGGATTTTCTCGATTTTTGAAAATTTAAAATTCTCCTAATTCATCATTTTTCAAAATTTTTTTCCGGAATATTTTTTTGGTTCAATTTTTTGAATAAAATACCTTGCACTGATCTTAAAAGATCCTGAAATTTCCCGAGAGGTTTTTTTTAATTTTTTTAAAAAATGAATTCCTGAATTTTTACAAATCGTGCAAATCCACGATTAACATTACATTTTTCATTAATTTTTTTTTATATAATATCTTTTATTAATCTTAAAAGATCCTGAGATTTTTAGAATAGTATTGTTTCGTTTTAACCTACAGTAAAATATTTATTTTCATCAAGAGTTGAGAAATTTAAATTTAAATTTAAAAAAAAATGTTCCATCTATGGTGGTTGTTCCGGAAATGAACAGTTCACCATATTTAAAAAAAAAAATTCCAAAAATGTATGTTAAAAAAAAAATTGCAGGCGATGGGATCGAACCCGCACCCTCAAGAGTGTGAGCGAGCACACTATCCACGCCGCTCTTTCGAAGCTTACAATTACTAGCTATTTTCTTGTACATCAAGATTGTTTGAATCATGAGGTATGTACGTGCAATATGCAATATGAAAAATGTTGCATGTACTATTTACTGTTTATATTAAATATAAAAAAATCGAATACTATATAATAGGGTGTTAATAATTTTTCGTCGCTGGCATGTTTCTGACACTGGATTCAAGTGCTGAAAAATCGAATAACAATAATTTATAAAATATTGTTAAATGTTTGGTTTGATTTGTTGTCACAAATGAATATTTTTCGTAAAAATATTTAAATTCAAATTTAAATTTAAATTATTTCAAAGAAATAATTTAATTCATAAAGAGGTTTACATTTGAATTCCATTTTAAATTATTTATTTAGGATCGCTTGTAAATAAGTCGTAAGTAATTTCTTGAAGAAAAATGTTTTTATTATTTATTATTATTACATTTCAATCGACGTATGAACTGAAAAATAATTTATAATGTTCCCCGATAAATTTTTCCGTTTTCATTGATAACGGAGAGCACCGAGGGAAAAAATCATTTAAATTAAATAAAAAACCCGCTCGTGATCCCGGGTGACGTCACGCCTCGAGTCTCACCGCGTTTTTCAGCGGAGCCTCGGGCCCTCGGCAGCTTCGGCTTCGGCTTACATTGTAGTCGCACACGGACGTGCGACTTCTACGTGTGTTCGTATATCTGACGCCATGGGGTGGGAGAACAACAGCGCGCGAGGGGTCGACGCTTCGGCCGCGCTCGGCTCTCCCGAAGCGACACGAACGTCGTTCGCTCACAGACACGGGCGGCCATCATTGTGTGGCACCGTGCAAAGCCGCAGAGTGGGGGTCGATTTTACACCCGATCTGGCTGCACTGAAACAGACGCAACTTTTTGCTATCCTGAAGATTTTCATGAATCCTCTTAGATTTCGCGTCATACCGGATTTTTCAAATTTTCTCGTTTTTCACAAAAAACAGAATAACTTTGGGAAAAAAATCGCTCAAAGTTTTAAAAAAACGGAAATTGAAGCACAAACTTTTCCCTTTATGAATCCAATCGTAAAAATGTAGAAAAAAAATTGCTCTAGAAGATGGGTGCATCAAAAGAGAGGGGGTAAAAAGGCGAAAAACAGTAGTTTTCAAAATAGAGTCCAAATCGGAAAAGATTAATGTGTTCTCATCAATGAGCGACAAAATTATCGTCAACGATCATACCAAGTTCAATACACCAGTTCTCGTCCGATCACTGAAGTTAAGCAGCTTTGGGCGCGGTCAGTACTTGGATGGGTGACCGCTTGGGAACACCGCGTGTCGTTGACTTTTTTTTTCAAATTTGTTTTTTTTTTCTGTCGATAATTCTCTCACTTGTGCAATATTAATCTAAATTAGGCCAATTTTTTTAATTCTCAAATGTCATTAAGATGGAAAAACAAAAAACCTATTGACGACGCTCCATTTCCCAAATTACTAGACTTCACATTAATAAAATTCAAAAAAGGGAATTCTACAAAATCTTAAGCTGACACCATTGTCAATAAAAAATGTAAAACCTCGAGAACTTGGAAAAAGAATTATATTTACAATAAGTTATAATACTGTAGTTCCTTTCCCATCGATTTCTCGTTCACAGTTCAAGAACTTTGCCGAAAAAAAACCAAAAAAAGCGACTCACAATTTGAGGCTCTCGTCGCAGCAGAACGAAATAACGTGACTATTATCAAGCGCGAGTCCGGATTTAGGTCCTCGTTTGATATAAGTTATCGTCGAGTACGCAGCAAAATGAAAGTCCTCCTGAAGATATCCATTGATCAATAGATGACCTACGACGGATTCGCCGGTATCGCGGGAAAATTTTGGCACCGGAATCGTCGATATTCTCAAGGTCGTGGCGCCTTTTCCGTACCAAGCGTCCAATAGCTTCAGCGGAGTCAAGCGCGTCTCGCATTGTACGGCTTTGGTCATCAATTGATACAATTGCCGACAATAAGGTCCAACATCAACGGTTTTAACCTTCACAGATTTTCTGCAATGATCGCACATCTCCGAGCAATCCTCGGCGCTCCATTTTTCCTCAAAATGCGTCGCGATCAGACTTCGACGACAGTCTTTCGGATTTATACAGTATGTGAGAACCTTGTACAGATTCTGAAGTCCAACTTTGTCCTGAAAAACCATCGTGCTCAGCCTAAATATATCTGGCAATCGATACATAACGATACACGCTGCTTTTCTTCCATCACGACCCGCCCTTCCGCTCTCTTGATAAAAATTCTCCATAGATTTGGAGACGCAATGATGAATGACGAAACGAACATCCGGTTTGTCGATGCCCAAGCCAAAAGCTATCGTCGCGACGATGGCTTGATAATCGCCGCTTATCCATTTTCCGTAAACCCGGGATCTAACATCCGCTTCAAGAACAGCGTGATAACAGCCTAGCTTCAATCCTTTGCCTCGAAGATCCGCCGTCAATTGTTCAGCCTCTTTGATGGTCGTTGTGTAGATTATACCGGATCTGCCGGAAAAACGGGTCTTCAGGAGATTCTCAATCATGGCCAAACAAGCGGATTTATCACCCGGTTTGCGCCGTACTTCGTAAAACAAATTGGGTCTGTTGAAGGAAGCTCTCAATACGAGACAGCCCTGAATGTCCAGCATTTTTTGGACATCAACGATTATCTTGGCTGGAGCCGTTGCAGTGAGACCTAGCAAAGGTACACCCACGAACATGGATTTCAGTATACCGAGAAATTTGTAATCAGGACGAAAATCGTGTCCCCATTGGCTGCAACAGTGAACCTCGTCGATGGCGAATCTATCGATTCTCCTGAGCTCATGCGCTTTTTGCAGTTTGCCCATGAAACGATTTGACTTTGCCATATATTCGGGCGTAACGTAGATCAATTTCAACGACGAATTCTTGTCGACTAAACTGGTCATTATTGTTTTAACGTCTTCCTTCGGCGCTTTTGAACTCAGCATCATGGCCTTTATATTGTTACGATGCAAGCCTCTCAATTGATCCTCCATCAGAGCAACCAGAGGCGAAACGACGATCGTCACGCCTTTTCCTATCACCGCTGGTAATTGATAGCACAGCGATTTTCCACCGCCCGTTGGCATAACGAGGATTACGTCGTCACCGGATAAAGTCGCGTTCATCGTCGATAATTGTAATTCCCGATAATCCTTTATGCCGAATGTCTCGTTCAGGCACTTTTTCAGATTCTTCGACCATGAGAAATCTTCGCTGTTCCAATTCTTGCGAGACAACGACAGACTCTTCTTGAGAAGCGCATCGTCGCGCAATTTTTGCTTACGCTGAGTCAATATGCTCTTGCGATCCTCCAATTCTTGCTGTTTGCTTTCGATCTGACGAAGTTCGAAATCTATGGCGTTTATTTCATCCTCCTCTGTGGCTGTTTTAGAAAAAATTCAATTAATTTAAAATTGAATTCCGATTGGATTGGAAAAATTTGTTGTTCGCTTGTTTTATGGATATCTTTTGATAATGATTTTTTTGGGCTCGAGATATTTGCGAAAGAATCGAAGAATGGATTTTAAAGTATTTTGGAGCGCTTTCTGTGGATAATCTAAAATACTTCCTCGAATGAAGAATCGGAGGAGGATGATGCTGAAGTTCGCATCGTTGTTATGTGAAGGCAATTATTTATTTATTTATTCAATTAATTGCTTCTAATACATTTTTGAAGTGAAAAATCGTTAAAATGCATTTTAAGGTAAAGACCTTTTGAATAATAAGTTAAATATTTAAAAATACATTATCGGCGGAAAGTTTTCGGACGAAACTTCAAAAAAGGCATTTTAGTGGCATTTTAAAGGCTTCATTCGGCTTCATTTCCTGTATTTTTAATTTTTTTTACAATATGTTTTTAGATTTAGACTCTATTTTGAAAACAACTGTTCAGGTACTCGCTTCAGGTACAGCCATCTACTAGAGGAATTTTTTAAAATACATTTTTACAATTGGATTCATAAAGGGGAAAGTTTGAGCTTCAATTTCCTTCTTTTAAAAATTGTGAGCGATTTTTTTCCAAAGTTATTCTGTTTTTTGTGAAAAAAAGAGGAAATTTGAAAAATCCGGTATAACACGAAAACAAAGAGGATTCATGAAAAACTTCAAGATAGCAAAAAGTTGCGTCTGTTTTCGTTGAGTTCAGAGGAATTTTTCCAGATTTTTTTTTCCAACATTTTTTTTTTCTGTTTCTGGAACGAAGCTAATTCAATTATCATACATCGAGAACTATGTAATTATTGATAGCATTTCAGGAGGGGAAAATACTTTATTTTACCATTCCCAACACATTGGATTTTTTTTCAAATTTTTTCCCCAAATTTTTTTTCCAGCCCGAACATGAAAAAAACAAATTTTGGAAAAAAAAATCTGAAAAAATTCCTCTGAACTCAACAAAAACAGACGCAACTTTTTGCTATCTTGAGGTTTTTCATGAATCCTCTTTGTTTTCGTGTTATACCGGATTTTTCAAATTTCCTCTTTTTTTCACAAAAAACAAAATAACTTTGGAAAAAAATCGCTCACAATTTTTAAAAGAAGGAAATTGAAGCTCTAACTTTCCCCTTTATGAATCCTATCGTAAAAATGTATTTTAAAAAATTTCTCGAGTAGATGGCTGTACCTGAAGAGAGGGTGAAAAATAGATGAAAAACAGTTGTTTTTAAAATAGAGTCCAAATCGAAAAACAAATTGTAAAAATCATTAAAAATACAAGAAATGCATTCTTGCCTTTTAAAATGCCACTTGTTAAATTAGTTTACATTTACTTCCGGCAAAATGGCATAAAAAAACGTTCAAGACGTTTTTTGAAGTTTTGTCCGGAAACTTTCCACCAGTAGTGTAAGTTTTTTCAATTCATTTTCAGTGAGATTTACGTTTAGCTCGTGCATTTATAATTTCAAAATCAAAATAAAGATTATGGTTTTGAAATTATAAATGCGGAAGCTAAACGTAAACCTCACTGAAAATGCATTGAAAAAACTTATTTTCGCTGCAATGATGCAAACTTCAACATAGTGGAGTAAAATATTTTCTTAATAAATAAAAAATACTATTATTTCTACACAAACCATGATATTCGTCATCGTCATCGTCGATTGTCATTACAATTTTCGACGAGTTCGACATTGCGCAGCGATGATAGTTTCTTCTGCGAAACGAAGCAAAAATAACCTCAAAATGTGCTTTTTCCTCTACACGATATTCAAATTATTCAAAGAGTGTGAAAACTATTCCTTTTTCTAGAATGCTAAACTTGCATTGTTTGATATAAAAAATATAAACATACATACACAATAATGGAAAATGAAACAAACGAATCTGACATACAAAAATTACCTCAAATCAGATTTTATTAACAGAAGTAGTCGCAATATCTCCTTTTTTCCTGATATCAGAGAATCGAGTTTTGTCTCATTCTCGCAATTAACTTTTCAGTGTTTCAATGAATATTTGAAAAAGTAAAATACACATAACGACGACGCCGGATTACATAACCTCAAATTCGCCGAAACAAATCTGACATACAAAAAGTTGAAATTAGATTTTATTAACAGAAGCAGTCGCAATACGTATTTTTTTCTGATATCAGAGAATCGGGTTTTGTCTTATTCTCGCAATTAAGTTTTTCATGTTTCAATGAATATTTGATAAGTAAAATTGTAGAAATAACAACACGACGCTGGATTACATAACCTCAAATTCGCCGGGCGGAAGCGTCAGATCGGACGATCAGCTGTTCTTATTATATTTTGTCTCGCAAAAAAAAACATCTCCCCTTCTCACAGTTTTTTAAATTTCGCGAGTGAAGATAAAAGGTCAGTTCTCCATTGTTAAGCAGTAGTTTTCCAGCTGCAGGCAAGTAAAAAAGATCTTTCGTCGTAATATATCGTCTTGGTTGCACATAATCGAATGCGCACAAAGTCTTTTTGTCAAATTCTCGAGGAGGCCTCTATTCTACACATTATTATGCTACACATTTCTACACAGATCGTTCTTCACAAGAGAAAGTGGCAAGGAATAGTATTCTACACATATTCTACATATTATTATCCTACACATATTCTACATATTAATTTATCCTACACATTATCCTACACATAATTTTCTTAAGTCTGTAGCAATAAAACTCGAAATATTATTGTACACATATTCTACATATTATTATCCTACACATTATTTTCCTATGCATTACAGTTTTTGTAGTAATAATGTGTAGAATAATAATGTGTAGCATAGAAACTACAGACTCAACCTAGAAAAACTATAGAAACTCATTTGCTAAAGCCTGTAATGTGTAGGATGAAGTGTAGAATAATAATGTGTAGCATATAATAATATTTCCTGCCACCTTTTCCTTGTGTAGAATATGTGTAGAAACTTTTGTGTAGAATAATGTGTAGAATAGAGGCTTCTTGAAATTATCTTATCCTGACATCATATAGTTTGCAATATATATTCCATAAAGCACACAAAACAAAAAGTCATCGCAGGATTTTGTAGAATCGTTCAATTAGCGAAATGTTCAATGCGGCATTGAGAGCTTGTCCGACCTGGCTTGAGAAACAGATCACTTGCGCATACTTCAAGGGTACAAAATTTTCCTTCCCTGCTCATGTATCAAAAGGATTTCTATCGCCTCGAACGATGTGCAATTGTTTTTACATTGTTTTGTAGCGAAGAGCATCAGTTCGAACGGTTTCAGCGGAATGCACAGCCAAGCGAAGGAGGTCAAGTCCGAGGACGCGACAATTCACGTTCTCGCAGCTCTTCAGGATAACTTCATGTACCTGGTAAGTTTTCTTTTTTTTCTATGAAGCGGAAAATAAAAGAAATCATAACGCCAATATGTTTGGCTTAATTATAATGCATCCCCCACTACTTTTCTTTATTCAGTTGAGTCGTTTTTGCAAAAAATTTGAAAATAAGATATTAATAATCAATCCGCAATATCTAATCGTGCTACGCATCGCAGCATGCGTGCCTGACAATGGAGAATATATTGTGTATGATTTATGCTTTGCATTAATAAATTTTTAATCCTTAATAAATCCTCAATAAATCTGTAATAAATCTCCAAAATCTATTTCAACGATTTTTCACTTTGACAACTTAGGAAGAAGAATAAATACTTTATAATTAATAAATAATAATAATAATAATAATAATAATAATAATAATAATAATGATAATAATAATAATAAATGCTCAAGCGTCCAATGTCCCAAGCCTTAATAAATTTGTAATCCTTAATAATAAATGCTTAATTCTCCAAAATCCATTTACATCACTCAGTACAATAATGGACGCTTTTACGTCCGCAAGCGGACGTGAAAACGTCCTTATTGCACCTCGTGATATAAAATATCGTACATCACTCGGCGTAAAAACATTTTCTGACGAGTGTGATTGCAGGTCTCGCCTTCGGCTCGTCCTGCAAACTCACACTCGTCAGAAAATGTTTTTACGTCCTCGTGATATAATGTACTATTAAATGATTTTTCACTTTGATAACTTAGAAAGAATGAATTTTACTAAAACATAAATTGTTTCCATTGCATTTAATCAATGCACACTTCAACATCATATCGGTTCACCGTGTACATTTTTATAAGTTATTATCAATGAAAAATGGCAACCATCTGTTCATCCAAAGTATAATGTGGAAAGATGATTTTGAAAATTAATTTTGTGAACAATAATCTAAATGATTGCTGCACGGAGAATCTTTTGAAGAAAACAATGAGCTGAGATACAAAACTAACAAACTAACAAAACTAACTAATTTAAACTTCTTAATTAAGCAAGCCCTCTCATTAAGAGAAATGTGTTTAATATTTTTTGGGCTTATATTCACTTTCATCTTTTCCTCAATAACTTCATTGAAGAAAACAACAATTTGTAGAGTGAACCATACCGCTTTTGCTCTGCGCAGATTGTTGATAATAAGACCAGAGAAGCTGCAGTCGTTGATCCGGTCGATCCTAACGCAGTAGTGACGGCGGTGACAAAGTACAATGTCAATTTGACAAAAATCCTAACGACTCATCATCACTGGGATCATGCCGGCGGTAATGAGGATATGTGCAAAAAAATTAAAAATTTGAACGTCTACGGTGGCAGCGATGATAGAATCGAGGCTATAAATTGCAAAGTCAAACACGGAGACATAATAAATGTTGGAGAATTGTCGATCGAGTGTCTGGAAACACCGTGTCACACTACCAATCACATATGTTATTACTTAACTGGACCTGCGAAAGATACACCCTCGGTCTTTACAGGTATATCAATGATGTGTAACTTTTTTTTCACTCACAAAAGTCGCAGCGATGGCGATTGATGTTTTTTCTACATTTTCTGTTCTAGGTGACACACTTTTTATTGGCGGTTGTGGCAGATTTTTCGAAGGTACTCCGGAACAAATGTACAGTGCTCTTTACGATGTACTTGGATCTCTCCCTGATGAAACGGTGAGAAAAAATAGACCGTATAAATTCTTAACATTGCCTGCAATTTAATTATCCCAACAGCTTTTTCGTTTCTTTGTATTAAATGTTTTTTAAAAATCGGATTTCTGAATTCCCTTTGGAATATCTCTTCTAGTACGAAATCTCAATTTTTACTATTTTAGGAGTTACTTTTTTTGCTTTATAGATGTGTCATTCCCTATCAATTCAACGACGTTTTGTCGGTGACCCCTTTGATTTTTTTTTTTTTTTAATGTGTTATACACGCAAAAACAAGTATACGAAGTTATTGATTTTTGAAAAAATATTCTTAAAATAATCATAACTTTTACAATAACCAAGATATTCTAATTTGTTCGGTCATTTTTTTGTTTTTCAATGTACTTTTTGAACAAAATATCGAAAATTAAGAAAACAAAATTTTTAATGGTTTTTTAGCTGTTTTAAGCTAAAAAAATTGGATTTTCTTTCAATGGGACCTCGTCAACTTTTTTTCAAAAAAAATTATAAAATTTACGTAAAAAAACAGAATGTTTGAGATTTTACCGAAGATGGGATTCAAATAACTTCATATTAAAAAAAAAAAAATTCTATTTTTGTTTCGTAATTTTGATCTTTTTTCCTCCTATGACTCCAATACTTGATTTCAATTATGTTAAAATAAATAATCTAACTTCTCTCAGATATTTCCTTTGTAAATTATAATAATTAACATCAAGAAGTACAATTCAAGTATGTTTTGCACTTTATTCAATTGGTTTACATAAAAATTGTAATTCTTAATGTTAATTATTATAATTTACAAAGAAAATATGTGAGAGAAGTTGAATTATTTATTGTAACATAATTGAAATCAACTATTGTAGTCATCGAAGGAAAAAAGAACAAAATTACGAAAAAAAATTTGAATTTTTTTTTTAATAAGAAGTTATTTGAATCCCATCTTCGGTAAAATCTCAAAAATTTTGTTTTTTTACGTAGAATTTTCTAATTTTTTTTTACAAAAATCGAAGCGGTCCCATTGAAAGTAAATCAAATTTTCTAGCTTAAAACAGCCAAAAAGACATTATCATTTTTTATTTTCTTAATTTTCGACATTTTTTTTCAAAAAGTACATTGAAAAACAAAAAAAATGACCTCTTAGCAATTACTAATTTTTTAGAAAAATTAGTAATATTTTTTTGCTAATTATTAATTTTTCGAAAAAATTGGATAATAAAAATGCATAGATTTTTTTTGCCAATCACTACTTGGAATGTCCGGTAGATTTAAGGGCAGGCTAAAGACCCTCTCTCTCGCTCTCACACGACCCCTATCATCCTTTCTCTCTCGCACTCGCATGAAAAATGTCGGTATTTAGCCTCCTCTTAAGGCAGAGGCTAAATACCGACATTATTACTGAAGCCCTACATTATCGACTCAAAATCGCTGTCCAAACTTTTTCCAATACCGGTGGATGAAAATCAATTAAACTTATGAATTAATGATGAATGAATTGCAAAATGCAAATGCGAGACATAAATCAACGTTTTCGTCAATTGCCACTGACTTGTCAGACAGTTTGGATAGAAGTCTGATGAAAGTAATGTTTATTTCATAGGAATTCCACATGGGGCTGCCCTCTTTCGGATTTCTGTGAACTTAATTTCGCCATTTTTTTTTCGATAAAACACGAAATTTATCAACATTTATCTCGTGATTTGAATTCCAAACGCACGTCGCGTTTTTTTCATAAAATAATGTCAAAGACGCATCGATATTCGTACTTTGGTGTTGGTTATGGAGCCCCACTCTTGGTTTTAGCCGAAATGCCGTAAAAACATTATAATTTAATATTTTCAATTACAGATTTTTGATGATAATCGGATCTGTAATTTTTTCTTTCGTTTTCCGAAAAAATTTTAGTGGGGCTCCATTTGTGCCATAATTCTGATGATACTGTCAAAATTTTAATGATTTTCATCCATTCATGCCAGAGCAAGTTTGGAATCCATTTTCGAGGTGCTAATGTCGGTATTTAGCCTCCCCTTAAAATCAGATTACTTAATTTTTCTTCAACGTTTTTTAATCCCAGAGAGTATTCTGCGGTCATGAGTACACCTGCGCAAATTTGAAATATGGCCTTGCGGTCGAGCCGGACAATGAGGCGATCAAGAAAAAGCTCGAATGGGCGATATCGGAGCGAAAGACTCAAACGCCAACGGTGCCAAGCAGCATCGCCGAAGAGAGGCTCACGAATCCGTTTATGCGCGTGAACGTGCCAAGCGTTATGGAACACGCCAAGGAAAGCGAACCGATACAAACGATGAGATCTCTGCGAAGAGAAAAGGACAATTTCAAAGCGTAATAAGAAAATTTTCGTTAATCGCGAACTTTCCAACGTTCGATGAGATCTCTGCGAAGAGAAAAGGACAATTTCAAAGCGTAAGGATAAAATTTTCGTTAATCGCGAACTTTCCAACGTTCGATGAGATCTCTGCGAAGAGAAAAGGACAATTTCAAAGCGTAAGGATAAAATTTTCGTTAATCGCGAACTTTCCAACGTTCGATGAGATCTCTGCGAAGAGAAAAGTACAATTTCAGAGCGTAATGATAAAATTTTCGTAAATCGCGAACTTTCCAACGTTCTTACTCGGTTAAAGGGGAAAAATAAATATTTCTTTTTTTTTGCTTCATTCTTTAGTTTTAAGAATATCGACCTGTACATCTTGACTGTGGAGTCTATAGAAAGAAATTCTCGTTGTAAGCGAGAATGATAATTGATTTTATCAGAGTTTTCGTATTTACAAATTTTTTAACGTTTCTCTAAGTCACGTTCAACGACGTTTGAGGTGGCGCTTCCTCCACTTTTTTATTGTATATTTGCATCTCAACGACGTATTTCTCTTTCGAACGCTCGTACATGTCGTAGTAGACCTGAAGAAAAAATACGAAAAATTTGAATGAATGAAAAACAAAGACGAAATGTTTTGTAAAAAACATAGTAATTTGAAGTCTTTATGAAGTAATGCTTTAATTATGAATAAAAGATTTTTGCTGAATGAGCGAAAGTCATGGAAATCGGTATACAGAAATATCAAAGCAAATCAATGATTACTGGTGGAGAAAATATCCAACCGTTGAAATTTCAATCAATAAAATGTTTTCGAATGTTTTGCTCCCTCATAAAGAAAGCTTTGTTTTTGGAAAGAGTTTTTTTTCGAGATTTTTATGCCAATGTGTTCAAAATGTCCCAAAACATAGAGAAATCATATTTAGAAAAAATGCGCGCGCGCGTGTGTGTGTGTGTGTGCGCGCGCGCGTGTGTGTGTGTGTGTGCGCGCGCGCGTGTGTGCGTGCGTGCGCGCGTGTGTGTATGAGATTTAATTAATTAATAACTGGAGAACGCTTTGAGATATCGAGCTGAAATTTGGCACACTTGTCCAGCACGATTTGCTTTTCATTATGAAATTTTTTTGTTCAAATTCTAACGGTTGTTCCGATTTTATCGACTTTTTTCGTTTTTGCAAAAATCGAGTAAATGCTCTAACTTCTGCAATTTTCAAGATTTCGCACTCAAACTTTGTACATAATTAGTATAGCTATTAAGGTTGTTTGGTTCTGAATTTGACAAAAATCGATTGAAAGATTACATTTTGATCAAATTTTGAATTTTTCGAAAATTGTGTCAACGCTCTCACTTGCACAACTTTCAAGATATTGCAGTGGAACTTAGTACAGAACTAGTATAGCTATCAAGGTTGTTCGCTATTGAATTTGGCGAAAATCCATCGAGGGATTAAAATTTGATGAAATTTTCAATTTTTTGAAAAATAGCGTAAACACTCTAACTTGTGCAATTTTTAAGCTATTGCACTGAAACTTTACGCAGAGTTAATATGGCTATCGAGATTGTTCGTTATTAAATTTGGCGAAAATCGATCGAATGATTAAAATTTTATCTAATTTTGGTTTTTTTGAAAAATATCGAACTCTAACTTCGGCTATTTGCGAGATATTGTCCCGAAACTTTGTACACATTCAAAATAGTGATCAAGGTTGTTCGCTATTGAATTTGGCAAAAATCAAATTCGGCAAGCAGTAAATTTGAAAGAATTTGGAAAATTTGCACATCGATTACTCATGTTTTTCGATAGTTATCGAAGCTTCCTTTATGAGGAAGCCAAATTTGATCACCATACTTTGTGATAATGGAAGCCGTGTGAACTATGGATAAAGATGAGGAAGCAATGTGCAATTGTCCAATTTGCAGGGTTTTTTTCATTCCGAACATCGTACGGATAGAGAATTCTGAGTGAATTACGTACTTTCTTGTCCTCTGACGTGAGCGATTTCCACGTCGTTGCTAATTGTCTCGTGAGTTCTTGCTTGGTCGGTTCAGGTTCGCCGGCTAACCTCTCCATGACCCTGGGCCTTTGTTCTTGGCAGAATTGAAAGAAAGGATTGGCCGGTCTCTTGGGAGCATTCGGGTCTGCCTTACCGCCTTTTCTCTTGGTTCCTTTTTTCGGTTTTTCTTCTTTGGGACATTGAACGTTGGTTTTGGAATTTTTTTCCGGCTTCAAGGTCGTCTGAAAGACGCTGTTCTCTTCGAGAACTCCCATTGGTGCGTCACGCCATCGATCTCCATGCTGATCAAGACGATCGATGAGAAATCTGCTCGAATATTCGTGAATTCTTTCATCAACAATGATAAGGAAAAAGAAACAACTACCCACATAACCTCAAAAACAAGTATCAAGAACATAACCTATAAAACATTACTTTTTCTCTTTTCTCGTGCGTTTCAACAGTTTCCTAGCTCTCTGGATTCGATAAACCAGTCTCTCGTTGTCCTGCGATAGCGAATTATACACGAAAAGTGAGTAAACCTATTAAAATAGTAAATAATCGACGATGAGAAAGAAAATGATAAATTCCGCGGGCGACTGACCTGCTGCAAAACTTCGCATCTGTCAAGCAATAGTTGATATTTTCTCTTATTGATGTCGAATTCTTCGGGCTCGGCGTCATATTCGGATTCGTCGGAAATTTCACTTTTCACCATCGGCGACACGTAAATATTGTTTTCCGTCATAGATATCGTTTATATACTTTTTTTTCCTATTTTAATTAGTTATCACAGAATGCTTGGTAGGATTTCGCGGAAAGTCTCGTGCGACTGAGATAAAAATGCTACGTCGCCGGGAGATTCTCCACTTTGGAAATAATAATCATCAAAACGGCGTTTCGTCCATACTTGCGAACGCGTGATACATTTTTTGAGGTTAGTAATATAAAATCTGTGTATATATGGTATATATATACATATCTTCCTGTCCTATATTATATAAAAATAATATAAGCCTCCCCTTAAGGGGGGGCTAAACCCCCGCCTCCCTCTTTTCCGGTCTCGTGAGTGCGAGAGAGATAGAGCTAAAACTATTAAAACACATATATCTCGAAAACGACTCAATGAAATGAAACTATAGTTTAATTAATTAGTTCAATTATAGTTTAATTAATTACAAAAAATATGAGTTATGAATATCACAAGCCTGGCATTTTTTAGAACTTGTACAAATGACTCTTTAGAAGTAGTGAATTTTTTCAAAAAAATCAAAATGGTCCAAGTCAAAAAAATAAAAAATTTTGGGTTTAAAACTGAAAAAACATTAAAATTGATCTCGATATTTTTTTTAGTATACTTTTTTTCATGATACTACAATTCAAGATGAAAAAGAATGATCTCTTGTCTTCAAAATTAGATATCAAAATTAATTAGATCTTTATTTTTCGTCTTAAGTTGTAGTTTCATACAAAAAATACAAAAAAATATCGAAATTAATTTTCATATGTTTTTTTTCCTTTTAAACCCAAAATATATATGTTTAAAAACTTTTTTTTCTCAATTTTCAAAAATCAAAAAAAAATAATTATGGAGGACCCACGACCGGACTACAGTGTCAAAAAGTTGTTGAATAAATAGAAGTTTAAAATAAAAAACATTTCAAAAAAATCAAAATATGCATTCACTTTCAAAAACACGATTCAAAGTTTAAAACTCAAAAAACTTATTCAAAAATACATCGAATATTTTTTTGTATTTTTTTTTTTAAAGACCATAGAAAAACAAAATTTTTGAAAAAAAAACATTTAATTTGGATCATTATTAAAGAAGTTATGAAAAAAAACCGAAAAAGAGCGGTTTTTTTTAAATATCTTGTGAACGAATAATAAAAAAAATCTCAAAATTTAACAGCAACGGTCTTTTGATGGGTACTAAAAAATATAAAAAATTTGAGGAAATAAAAAAAAAAAATTTCAAACCGTCCGATTTGGGATGGAACGCCCCATATATATAATATAGGATATAATATAGTGTCTTTTGATTTTTCTCGTGTCCAAATTTCTGAACGACGTACACATCCGTCGTCGTATGATTCAGCTGCAATTACTCGGATATACATATATGTGAAGAATTTTAAATTGAGAAAATGACTGGCTTTTTTTAATTATCTGCCCATTATTATTATTATTATTATTATTATTATTATTATTATTATTATTATTTTAGATCCTCAATAAGTGGGTATTAGAAATTACATATACGTTGAATTAACAATAATTTTCTAATTGTCCTTATTATGCGATTTGTTCAATTTTATATACATAAGTTATACAATCCGCAATCACTTGAAGAGAATTTTCACGATAAGAATAATTAAATCTCGAGAGAGACGCGCACGAGTGTTTTGCACTATACGAAAATCTATGTTGAATTTTCGATTTTTTATTATCATTGGATCAAACCGAGTAATTCTCGGAAAATAGCGTATGAATAATTTACTAAAAAGTAATCCATGCATTTTTGATTAAAAAATTACTATTATTGACTAAATAAATTATCAGATTGATTAATCCAATTCTAAAGAGTCCTAAATTAATTAAATCGATTAAATCGATTGAACTCATTTAATTTGATTTTCAAAATTTCCCGCCAAACGTTGATTCAGCGCCGACAGCGGCTTCTCTGACGTCAGAGGGGGTGGGTCTTCTTTTAAGTTTATTTTTCTTGTATAAATTCGGAACGTTCCGGTAATTTGATTTTCCCCTCATTCTTCCACTTCTGTGTCTCAGCGCATGCGTACTGTCTCTTTGCGCGGGAGAATTCAAACTGTGAATTGTGCTTATACGCGTTACAGACATACACTTGAACATCCGACAGCGTTATCATTGCAAAGTTTCGTAGGTTTACCAGAGATTTATTGTTTATAACACTTGACGGAAATAATCAAATGTAAAATATGGGGTTGGCATTGAGGCATATACGTATATAGTGGCGCATGCGCAATCCCCGAAAAATCACCCCATCCGCCGACTCGTTCTCATTCTCAGTTCTCACCACCGAGAGAAACATACACATTCTCGTACTTCGCTGCCCGAGTTCGGTGGTGACTGTCGTCCGATCGCGCGTCGCGCATTCATTTTCGCTCATTCGTCGAAAAACAACCTAAAATTCTTGATTTTTCTCACGCTATCTCATCGCGTTCAAGTTACAATATTTTCCATTGTTATCGGGCGAGCTCATTCGACCCTGACTGACCATATAATTGTGCTCGTTATCGCACAATTCGCATTTATTCCGACGATAAGAATACATTTCATAGAACAAAAAAAAATAGAACGCAGTCGTCTCACAGAGAACGGGAAAAACGTGCGCGCGACTCTGCGGTTCAACGTCAAAGACCTAAAACTAATACACGCGCGTTCGTAACCTTACCTCGATTATTCCAAAGAGTCTAGACACTTTTATCGTGTTTTTTTCTTTTTCTCGCTAGTCACGTTTGACTCGTTTAATATTTTTCATTGCCTGAAAAACCCTAAAATGCAGTGCGTCGCAGTTTTTTAGCATCTACCGAGAAGCTTGGGGTGAATCCTTCGGTGAGTCTGAAGATCTTTTTTTTTTTTTTTTACTATCACGCATTACATATTTTATTCATTTCCGGTCCATCGAACATGCGTGATCGATACAAAATGGCTACGGCGTCTCTGCCGCATAATCAGCTGATCGTTATGTTTGTTTTTGTTTACATTATTACGCTCTAGGAAAACAACACAACAATAATAATAATGATAATAATAAGAATAATAATAATAATAATAATAATAATAATAATAATAATAATAATAATGGTATTTTTATTATTAATTGGTTTATTTATTTATAAATAAATATATTGTTTATAATTTATAGAAAAATATGAATACATTTATTTATAAATTAATATTGATTAAAAAATTATGTTTAATCTTTTGCTTCGATTTTCATGCGTTTTTTAATATTGCGCAGAATTACAAAAATCTACATTTTGTTTGAAAAATCAATATATACCGGCAGAATTAAAAATCTTCACGTTTGTTAACACGTGAATCCGGATTTTGCGCAAAATTGCCAGAATCTCGAGATTCGCATGGAAAATTGAGATTCGATTTGAAAAAAATTATTGAATCTCCGCATAATTCATTGCGATGAGCTTAGAAATTTGATTTTGGGAATTTTCGATTTTGAAAAACTGCGTTAAAAGTTGCTAGAACTGAGGTTTTGCTTAATCCTCCCTCTGTATACTTAAATTTTGGGACACCGTCTGTACTCTGGGTCATTAAAGTCCTGCTAATGTTTTTTCGAAGAAAACAAACATAAACAAATCTGAAAAAATTCTGAATTACTTTTATAACATTTTTTATAACATTGTTATAACTTTTATAACAAACTAACATTTTTTACAATTTTACTAATTTCAGAGATATTCGATTTAATAATTTGCCTTGTGCCTTAATAGACCCAGTGCACAGACGGAGAGTTAATATTGATTTAAAAAAAAATTTAATATTTTGCTTCGATTTTCATGCGTTTTTGGATATTGCGCGGCATTGCCAAAATCGAAATTTCGTTTGAAAAATCAATAATCGTTTGAAAAATTATTGAATCTTCCTGTAATTCAAGATTATTGCGATGGGGGTAGAATCCCAATTTTGGAAATTTTCGATTTTGAGAAATTGCATTAAAAGTTGCTAAAACCGAAGTTTTTATTTACAAAAAAACGATACATGTACACTATTAAAAAAAGCGACTTTTTTTTCAAAATCCCTTTTTAAATACTTTTAATAATAACATTTAGCGGTCTCTCATCGCATATTTCTATTTTCCATTTAAATAACACAGGAAAAAACATTTTCCAACTTTTAAATTTTGTGTTATTTAAATGGGAAATAGAAAAATGCTATGAGAGTCCGCTAAATATTAATATTAAGAGCTCTGCTTTTAACAGGCATCTTTTTTCACCTCCTCGAAAGTATTTAATAGGGTATTTCGAAAAAAAAAAAAATAGTCGTTTTTTTAAATCAGTCTAATGTACACTTAATTAAACAATTAATGTATGGCACAAACGGGAGGATTGATAAACCAACAAAACTTGGTTCTCGATTTTTGTTATTCGCCTTTCTGTCCATTCGCACTCTCTTATCGGACATTCTTATTCTCGTATCATTTTTATTATGACGAAAAAGTCCCAAACAACGCTCGTTTGATTTCGTTAGTTACGCCCTTTTGGCTCCAAGACGTTATTATGCGAATTGAGTATGAATTACGTGCGTGAATCACGCTATTCGTGATCTGGTTACATTTTCTTCTTCTCAATTCGTGAATAACGTGTTAAACACACTTCTCGTGTCCATGAAATATCGATTTATAACGATTGACCGTGAATTCGACGTCCATGGAAATGAAGTAGCTTTCTTTTTTCACTCGTTTTTGCCCTAATCGACACGAAAATGGCAAATAAATAATATATGCGATGTATATATGAGGCATTCCACGTCAAGTCAGCCACCCCATTTTTTGAAATCGCCAAAAATCGCATACAAATTTTTAGAAAGCAGTTCCAACTATCAAGAAAATTTGTGATTTTTTTCAGATTTTTAAATTACATTTTTTAGCCGGAAAAAAATACAAAAAATTTGTTTGTCCCATTTTGTAACTCGAAAATAATTCATCGTACGAAAAAAAAAGTAGAACATAAAATTAAGGATTTTCAACGTGCTTTTCACTGAAATTTTTTACTAACTCCTCCGAAAGCCCTTTATGCCATTTTCGGAGCAAATAATGTTTTGATATTTTTTTTCTCAGAATTGACATCTTCGATTCGTCCGTAGTTCTAACAGTTTTTTACTTTATATATTTACAGACTATAAAAAAATTGGCGTAGTGGAGAATCCATTATTTCAAATGCATTTTTATTTACACAATCTATCATTATAGAGTGATTTAATGAAATAGTGTAGATATTGATATTTTATCATTATTAATCGCAGACAGGGAAAAATAATAAAATAATCTCGTTTTGATACTGCGAAGACGATTCCAGGAACAAAGAAGTATCATTGCTTCATTCCCAAAAATCATACCCAAATCGAACTAAAAAAGTACTCATTGGCCATAGAAACGTCGGTGTATCCAAAGAGGGTAAATTATTTATTTTTTGCAATCGAGAGACGTGAGTAGCCTTTGACCCTGATTTGAATAGACTTTATCGGTGTCCATGGGTCCATTGATAAAGTTTATTAAAATGTACAAAAAAGATATTTAAAAAAATAATAATGACAAAAGTTAAAAAAATTGAGAAAGCACAAAAAATAGACAAAAATGCGGGCTTTAGAAAATATCTATAGATATTCTCAACCCTGTTAATGCACAGAGAAATTTGTGTATTCATTTGGGATGTAAAACGCATGGGAAGGAATGGATCCTCCACTGACCCAATTTTTTTATAGTCTGTAAATATATCAAGTAAACACCTGTTGAAACTACATACAAATCGAAGATGTCAATTCTGAGAAAAAAAATATCAAAACATTATTTGCGCCGAAAATGGCACACAGAGCTTTTGGAGGAGTTCATAAAAAATTTCAGTGAAAAGTGCGTTGAAAATCCTAAATTTCATGTTGTACTTTTTTTGTCGCTCGATGAATAATTTTCGAGCTACGAAATGGAACGAGAAATTTTTTTGTATTTTTTTCCGGCTGAAATATGTAATATAAAAATCTAGAAAAAATCACGAATTTTCTTGACAGTTAGAACTACTTTATAAAAATTTGTATACGATTTTTGGTGATTTCAAAAAATGGGGTGGCCGATTTGACGTGGAATGCTTCGTATATATAGAAAGTATATCTCAAATATATTTCAAATATATCTACAGTAGGCTAAAAATATTTTTAAATATTTTTTTGAAATAAAAGTTTACCAAAAGTTTGTAATGAAAGAGTAAAAATTTAATCTTTTTTTTTTATATATTGTATTTTTATACAGGAAGAGATATTTCCGTGTATATATTATCATAATATAAAACAAAATATATCTAAAAATTCACCCAATTTTTCGCAAATTTTATTACAAGGAAATGTCGACCCACTTCAGGTTGGACGGCATTTTTTCCGGACTCGATCAAAGTGTATTTTTTGAATGAAAAAAAAAAAAAATTAACAATGTCATACTTCAATAAAAATATTATTTTTCTCGAAAAAGTGAAAAATTTCATAGATCATAATATCTGAAAATTTTGTGGTATTTTTTTTCGGAAAATACATTTAAAAACGAAAATTTTGAAGAAAAAAACGTCCTAATTAGTAAATTTTTGAAGAAGTTACAGCCATTTTAAAAAAAGCTTTTTCTTTTGGGTTGGGTAAGAAATTTGAAATATTCCTGAAAAATGTTTTTAATGAGATAGAAAAGGAAAACAAAATTTCAGCCAAATCGAAAGGGGTCGGGTTTAAAAATGGTCGATTTCACATGGAATGCTTTATATGTATCAATGTCACCGGACGATCAAGTCGAGAGGGGGTCCAAAATTGCTTTTTAGGGGGGGGGGGGGGGGAAGAAAATATTTTTCTTCCCCAAATTACTCAATTTCAAAAATTGAGTAATATCATTGGATATATTTTATTTTATATTTTAATATATTATGTGTATAATATTATGTATATTTTTCGATGTCGCCAGACAAGTCCAGAGAGGATTTAAAGTTGCTTTCCTTAAACCCAAATAAACCCAAATATTTTTCAATATTTTTTTTTGTAATAAAAGTTGCAAAAATTGGATACATTTTTTAGATATATTTTATTTTATATTATCGACATATTATGATTATCAAGTCAAGGTCAAGCAAGAATAAAGTTGCTTTTTAGGGGACAATAGATAAATGTATAACAATAATAAGAAGGTAGAAGCGAATGTCCGCAATGCAGAGGTCGCCGGTGTGCTATTCCTCGCGCTCTCCCTTTTTGAATACAATATCCCCTTCTCTCTTTCTCGCCCCGAGCTTTGGCGCGCTCACATACACGAGCGCGCGCTTCTCAAGGTCACTTTGCACGCGATATGCCATAAACGAAAGAGGGGCGAATCGATTGTCAACCCTCCCGATTCCCTCTCCCTGGACCTCCAGCTTGGTCGCTTCGACTTTTGTTTTTTTTGTTTTTGTTTTGTTTTTTTTTTCGTTTTTTTTTCAACGTTGTTTTACTTGGAGATTTTTCCAGCGTTGTGCTTTCTTTTTAAACGATGAAGAAATTTTCGAACCCAATCTTTTTAATAACTCCTGCCTTTTTGTGAGGAATGGATTTTTTAAGGGGTTATGCGCAGTCAGGATTTTCAAAAATTGAATTTTTTTTTAAATTTCATTTTTGTAATGTATTTTCTTTTTTATGAATTTTTTTTTGTAATGCATTTCTTGTAATGTATATGGGTCATTCCATGCCAAATCGACCAATATTTGGAATCGACCCCCTCTCAATTTCGATGAAATTTGGTCAGAATTTTTCGTTTTCAATTAAACAAAGTTCTACCAAAGGAAAAAAAATTGAAATTTTTTTTTCGAATGTTGTGCAAAATTCAAAATTTCACAATTTTTCAAATCTGTCAAGTTTATTTTCTAAATATCTTGAAAACTATTATAGTTACAAAAAGTCGTTCTGAATTAGTTTTAAAGAGTATACTTGGGGCTACGAAAAAAAAAAATATTCCGAAAAAACATTTTGAAAAATGATGAATTTGGAGAATTTTGAATGGTCAAAAATCGTAAAAATCCAAGTTCCATATTTTATATTTGGTTTAATTTTTTTAATACGATACCTTGTACTGATCTTGAAAGATCCTGAAATTTTCAGAGGTGTTTTTTTTTTGTTTCAAAAATATAAATTTTTGAATTTTTAAAAATCGTGCAAATCCACGATAAACATTAAATTTTTGGTTAATTTTTTTTAATATAATACCTTGTTCTGATCTTAAAAGATCCTGAAATTTTCAGGATGGTATGTTTTTGTTTCAAAAATGAAAATTTTTGAATTTTGGTAAAAAATTTTTTTTCTGTTTTTCCTCTAAATTAAGTAAAGTTGAGCAATCATGTAATTCTGTAATTTTGAGGAGTAAAAACTTCAATTAATGACAAATCAAAAAAAAAATTTCTACCAAAATTCAAAAAATTGTAATTTTGAAACAAACACACACCATCCTGAAAATTTCAGGATCTTTTAAGATCAGTACAAGGTATTGTATTAAAAAAATTAAAATAAATATAAAATATGGAACTTTGATTTTTACGATTTTTGAACATTCAGAATTCTCCAAATTCATCATTTTTCAAAATTTTTGTTTTGAATATTTTTTTTTTGTAGCCCCAAGTATACTCTTCAAAACTAATTCAGAACGATTTTTCGTAACTATAATACAGTACTGAGCAATTGAAGTGGGATTTTTTTGAGAGCCTGTATTTTTGCAAAAAAAAATCGAATTTGGAAAAACCTCGATACATGGTAGATCGAAAATTTCATCAGCTTTCGATTGCGACCATGTTCGTTGCGATCGGTCAAGGATTGCGGGCGTGGGAGGCAAAAAGGTGGGGGAGTGCAAAATCAGGCCTCCCGCGAGTGTCGGGATTTTAGGGTTGCGAGTGCCCCAGAGGCTCTGTGCGGTATCAAACGAAAGGGTATCACTCAGAGATTAAAAAAAGTTTCATTAGAATCGAATCCCCCACCCCCCGAGGGAGGGGTGGTGCCAAAAGGGTGAAACGGTATGTTGGGCATAATGAGAAAAGGGTTCGTCCAATCGGGTTAATTTTTTTTCGAGAATCATTTTTTTTGAGTACTCCGTGACCCTGTGAAAAAAAACCTGAGAAAAACCGCCCCTGAAATGAAAATTCACGTGTCCCGCCGGAACACATTTTCATTCGCGAGCATTTTTTGCATCGAAAAACTCGACAAAAAATTTTTTCAATTACGCCTCATTAAAAAAGACATTTCAACGAATGAAGTCGTATTTTTTTCATATTTTTCCTATGCCTGGTTCATCTCAACGAGGCATTTGAAAAACGCGTTGCGAATCGAGATTCTTTCGATGGTCGTGGCTTTCCACAATGGATGAGTACCACTGTTGAGGCTGTTTTCGATCAGTCGTATTCCCATCCCCACCATTTTTTCACGAGCCAATCAAAAGACTTCATGGGACTTAGAATATTTTCGATATCTCGTGTTCGTGCTGGAGCGCGTACCATGGAGAGAGACTCCCGTGTCGATATCCAGAACTTGGAATATTTTTGCGACAAAATTTTGCTTCCTCCCGCCAATCGAGCGACTTTTTGGCGTATTTTGCGAAACTTTTTGTTTTATTAGTCATAAAGTAACGAAGATTTATATGCAATAAATTACAATACGTTTTTAAAACGTAGATTTATTTGCATGATGATAAAATAAAGAAATTTCTTTTTCCCTGATTATTTTTCAGGTAAAAATGCATGATGGCATGATTATTAATTGTATAGCAAACAAGAATGTTCAAACGTTGAAAAAAATTAGTAGCCCTCAAAAGGACCATTTATTTTATCTTTCTCGTTTTCATCGAGTTGATTTTCAAAATTTTTAATAACTCGGGGATCGAATTTTTCTATAAAAATGTTCGATACCTCGCGGGAAGTGGAAGAGAGTGCAAGCAAAAAATAATTCTCGCAGCATACCGTGCTCGTCTCGATTTTTTTTTTTCTTTCATCGAGCATAGAGTTTTCCAAGTACAAAATAATTTTTGGCACTGGAAAGAGCCATTGCATTTTATTAAATTCGATCGCGTCGATCCACAAAATCCGTAAAGTCGTCGTCGTCGCTCTGAATGTGCTGGAAAAAACATGAAAACATAAATTTGGAATACCTAAAAACATCAATTTTTGACTGCAGGCAGTTGTATTCCGTTGAAAAATTTGGATGGCTCTGAAAAGGGCCGATTTTCATTTCGAGGCATCGAGTTGCGAGATGATCCAACGCTGATTCAATTAACGTAGAGTGGGCAGAGAGATGCGCACACGTCGGGCAGTGAGAGGCGACTGGAGCAAGAGCCATGCGCGCCACGGCTTTATATACACTAAAGCCAAGCGGTGGCGCATTCTGATTGGCCCGTGAAGCTAGGAAGGGGATGGCTGTGCGTACCGAGCCTCTGATTGGTCAGATGACAAGCTCCAGCATGTCTTTTGCCTATTCTTCCGAAATCAAAGATTTTTAAGGACTCGGCAAATTTTCGCGACAAAATTTTGCTTCCTCGCGCCAATCGAGCAACTTTGACGTATTTCACGAAACTTTTCGTTCATTTAGCGTGAAGTAAAGAATAATTCTATATGCAATAAATTACAATATGTTGATACAACGCAGATTTGCATGTTCAAAAAATTAAAAAATTTCTTTTTTCCTGTTTTTTTTTGCTCAAATTTTATGATGGCATGATTATTTATTTTATTGCAAACAAGAATGTGCAAACGTTGAAAAGAATTGGTAGCCCTGAAAAGGGCCGTTAATTTTTTCTTTGTTGTTTTCATTGAGTTCATTTGCAGAAAGTACAATAACTCTGTGATTGAATTTTTCGATACTTTTCCACTTCGTGGAAGGTATCGAAATAACTCGGTGATTAAACTTTCTGCAAATGAACTCAATGAAAACAACAAAGAAAAAATTAACGGCCCTTTTCAGGGCTACCAATTCTTTTCAACGTTTGCACATTCTTGTTTGCAATAAAATAAATAATCATGCTATCATAAAATTTGACCAAGAAAAATCAGGAAAAATAAAATTTTTCAATTTTTTGAACATGCAAATCTGCGTTGTACAAACATATTGTAATTTATTGCATAGAATTGTTCTTTACTTTACGTCAAATGAACGAAAAGTTTCGTGAAATACGCCAAAGTCGCTCGATTGGCGCGAGGAAGCAAAATTTTGTCGCGAAAATTTGCTGAGTCCTTAAAAATCTTTAATTTCGCAAGAATAGGCAAAAGACATACTGGAGCTTGTCATCTGGCCAATCGGAGGCTCGGTACGCACAGCCATCCCCGTCCTAGCTTTACGGACCAATCAGGATGCGCCACCGCTTGGCTTTAGTGTATATAAAGCCATGGCGCGCATGGCTCTTGTTCCAGTCGCCTCGCGCTGCCTGACGTGTCCGCATCTCTCTCCCCACTCCACGTAAAATGAATCAGCGATAGATTCATCTCAAAACTCGATGCCACGACGCCTCGAGATAAAAATCGGCCCTTTTCAGAGCCATCAAAATTTTTCAACGTAATAAAACTCTCCGCAGATAAAAATGGCTGTTTTTAGGTATTCCAAATTTATGTTTTTTTCAGCACATTCAGACCGGCGATGACGACTTTATGAATTTTGTGGATCGACGCGATCGAATTTAATAAAATGCAATGGCTTTTTTCAGTGCCAAAAATTATTTTGTACTTGGGAAAACTCTATGCTCGATGAAAGATAAAAAAAAAAAAGAAATTTCGAGACGAGCACGGTATGCTGCGAGAATTATTTTTTGATCGCACTCTTCCACTTCGCGCGAGGTATCGAACACTTTTATAGAAAAATTCGATCCCCGAGTTATTGAAAATTTTGCAAATTAACTCGATGAAAACGAGAAAGAAAAAATAAACGGTCCTTTTCAGGGCTACTAATTTTTTTTAACGTTTGAACATTCTTGTTTGCAATACAATTAATAATCATGCCATCATGCATTTTTACCTGATAAATAATCAAGGAAAAAGAAATTTCTTTATTTTTTCATCATGCAAATAAATCTACGTTTTAAAAACGTATTGTAATTTATTGCATATAAATCTGCGTTACTTTACGCCTCATAAAACTAAAAGTTTCGCAAAATACGCCAAAAATTCGCTCGATTGGCGGGAGGAAGCAAAATTTTGTCGCAAAAATATTCCAAGTTCTGGATAGCGACACGGGAGTCTCTCTCCATGGTACGCGCTCCAGGACGAACACGAGATATCGAAAATATTCTAAGTCCCATGAAGTCTTTTGATTGGCTCGTGAAAAAATGGTGGGGATGGGAATACGACTGATCGAAAACAGCCTCAACAGTGGTACTCATCCATTGTGGAAAGCCACGACCATCGAAAGAATCTCGATTCGCAACGCGTTTTTCAAATGCCTCGTTGAGATGAACCAGGCATAGGAAAAATATGAAAAAAATACGACTTCATTCGTTGAAATGTCTTTTTTAAAGAGGCGTAATTGAAAAAATTTTTTGTCGAGTTTTTCGATGCAAAAAATGCTCGCGAATGAAAATGTGTTCCGGCGGGACACGTGAATTTTCATTTCAGGGGCGGTTTTTCTCAGGTTTTTTTTCACAGGGTCAAGGAGTACTCAAAAAAAATGATTCTCGAAAAAAAATTAACCCGATTGGACGAACCCTTTTCTCATTATGCCCAACATACCGTTTCACCCTTTTGGCACCACCCCTCCCTCGGGGGGTGGGGGATTCGATTCTAATGCAACTTTTTTTAATCTCTGAGTGATACCCTTTCGTTTGATACCGCACAGAGCCTCTGGGGCACTCGCAACCCTAAAATCCCGACACTCGCGGGAGGCCCGATTTTGCACTCCCCCACCTTTTTGCCTCCCACGCCCGCAATTATTGACCGATCGCGACGAGCGTGGTCGCAATCGAAAGCTGATGAAATTTTCGATCTACCATGTATCGAGGTTTTTCCAAATTCGATTTTTTTTTGCAAAAATACAGGCTCTCAAAAAAATCCCACTTCAATTGCTCAGTACTGTAGTTTTATAATAGTATAATAATAGTATTTAAAAAATAACTTTGACAGATTTGAAAAATTGTGAAATTTTAAATTTTGCATAATTTTCGAAAAAAAAATTTCAATTTTTTTTCCTTTGGTCGAACTTTGTTTTATTGAAAACGAAAACTTCTGACCAAATTCAATCGAAATTGAAAGAGGTCGACTTCAACCCTTGGTCGATTTGACATGGAATGACCCATATGTATTATGGCAATTGACATGAACGTGTCGCCATATTTTATTATCACGCCGATGCGTTCTTTATCTAACTCCTAATCTTCAAAAAATTACAAGTTTCATAAGAGAAGCCTTCGTTTAACTTTTAAATTACCCGAACAATGCTCACTTCTGCCTGACACGTTTGAAAATTGTTTTGTGACGTCTTCAGCTTATTGTTATTGAATTTTTACAATAGATTAGTTTTTTTTATCAGTAAAAGATAATTATAAAATTTATGAGCGACACGTGTCACTGAAATTGCCTCTAAAACGGATGATCTTATTTTGAGCAAAGAATTTTTTTTTTAATTACGACTAAATTGTATTTTTTCTCATTGCTGGAAAAAATCTTATATTAAGAGATTGCGACCAGTTGATGGCCGAAAAAAATAGTATGATAATTTTATTTGTATTGATTTCCTATAAATTTTTTATTGTGTTTTTTTGTATGTATGAATTTCTTGTAGGAATTCCAATCGAAAGTGGCAATTTTTTTTTTGTTAAGAAATCCTTTTCCTTGCAGAAAACCCCTTAAAGAAATATATCCACGTAAAGAAATATCATTGTTGAAAGTAATTTCATGTTAATTAAAAATAACAATCGGTTTTTATTTCCTAACATTTTTTTATAGTGATTTTTTATGAATGAATTTCTTGTAGGAATTCGAATCGAAAGTGGTAATTGTTTTTGCTAATAGCAAAATCCTTTTCCTTGCAGAAAAGTAATTCTCATAGCAAAACCCCTTAAAGAAATATATCCACGTAAAGAAATATCATAGTTAAAAGTAATTTAATTGTAATTAAAAATAACAATCGGTTTTTATTTCCTATAATTCTTTTATAGTGTTTTTATGAATGAATTTCTTGTAGGAATTCCAATCGAAAATAGCAATTTTGTTGGCTAAGTGTAGCAAAATCCTTTTCCTTGCAGAAAAGTAATTTTCATACAGTACTGAGCAATTGAAGTGGGATTTTTTTGAGAGCCTGTATTTTTGCAAAAAAAAATCGAATTTGGAAAAACCGCGATACATGCTAGATAGGAAATTTCATCAGCTTTCGATTGCGACCACGCTCGTCGCGATCGGTCAAGAATTGCGGGCGTGGGAGGCAAAAAGGTGGGGGAGTGCAAAATCAGGCCTCCCACGAGTGTCGGGATTTTAGGGTTGCGAGTGCCCCAGAGGCTCTGTGCGGTATCAAACGAAAGGGTATCACTCAGAGATTAAAAAAAGTTTCATTAGAATCGAATCCCCCACCCCCCGAGGGAGGGGTGGTGCCAAAAGGGTGAAACGGTATTTTGGGCATAATGAGAAAAGTGTTCGTCCAATCGGGTTAATTTTTTTTCGAGAATCATTTTTTTCGAGTACTCCGTGACCCTGTGAAAAAAAACCTGAGAAAAACCGCCCCTGAAATGAAAATTCACGTGTCCCGCCGGAACACATTTTCATTCGCGAGCATTTTTTGCATCGAAAAACTCGACAAAAAATTTTTTCAATTACGCCTCATTAAAAAGGACATTTCAACGATTGAAGTCGTATTTTTTTCATATTTTTCCTATGCCTGGTTCATCTCAACGAGGCATTTGAAAAACGCGTTGGGAATCGAGATTCTTTCGATGGTCGTGGCTTTCCACAATGGATGAGTACCACTGTTGAGGCTGTTTTCGATCAGTCGTATTCCCATCCCCACCATTTTTTCACGAGCCAATCAAAAGACTTCATGGGACTTAGAATATTTTCGATATCTCGTGTTCGTGCTGGAGCGCGTACCATGGAGAGAGACTCCCGTGTCGCTATCCAGAACTTGGAATATTTTTGCGACAAAATTTTGCTTCCTCCCGCCAATCGAGCGACTTTTTGGCGTATTTTGCGAAACTTTTAGTTTTATTAGGCGTAAAGTAACGAAGATTTATATGCAATAAATTACAATACATTTTTAAAACGTAGATTTATTTGCATGATGAAAAAATAAAGAAATTTGTTTTTCCCTGATTATTTTTCAGGTAAAAATGCATGATGGCATGATTATTAATTGTATTGCAAACAAGAATGTTCAAACGTTGAAAAACATTAGTAGCCCTGAAAAGGACCGTTTATTTTTTCTTTCTCGTTTTCATCGAGTTGATTTTCAAAATTTTTAATAACTCGGGGATCGAATTTTTCTATAAAAATGTTCGATACCTCGCGCGAAGTGGAAGAGAGTGCGATCAAAAAAAAATTCTCGCAGCATACCGTGCTCGTCTCGAAATTTCTCTTTTTTTTTTATCTTTCATCGAGCATAGAGTTTTCCCAAGTACAAAATAATTTTTGGCACTGAAAAGAGCCATTGCATTTTATTAAATTCGATCGCGTCGATCCACAAAATCCGTAAAGTCGTCATCGCCGCTCTGAATGTGCTGAAAAAAAACAAATTTGGAATACCTAAAAACATCCATTTTTGTCTGCAGACAGTTGTATTACGTTGAAAAATTTTGATGGCTCTGAAAAGGGCCGATTTTCATCTCGAGGCGTCGTCGCATCGAGTTGCAAGATGATCCATCGCTGATTCATTTCACGTAGAGTGGGGAGAGAGATGCGGACACGTCGGGCAGCGCGAGGCGACTGGAGCAAGAGCAATGCGCGCCACGGCTTTATATACACTAAAGCCAAGCGGTGGCGCATTCTGATTGGCCCGTGAAGCTAGGAGGGAGATGGCTGTGCGTACTGAGCCTCTGATTGGTCAGATGACAAGCTCCAGCATGTCTTTTGCCTATTCTTCCGAAATCAAAGATTTTTAAAGACTTAGCAAATTTTCGCGACAAAATTTTGCTTCCTCGCGCCAATCGAGCGACTTTGGCGTATTTCTCGAAACTTTTCGTTCAATTGGCGTAAAGTAAAGAACAATTCTGTGCAATAAATTACAATATGTTTTTACAACGTAGATTTGCCTGTTCAAAAAATTGAAAAATTTCTTTTTTTCTGATTTTTTTTGCTCAAATTTTATGATGGCATGATTATTTATTTTATTGCAAACAAGAATGTGCAAACGTTGAAAAGAATTGGTAGCCCTGAAAAGGGCCGTTAATTTTTTCTTTTGTGTTTTCATTGAGTTCATTTGCAGAAAGTTCAATAACTCAGTGATTGAATTTTTCGATACTTTTCCACTTCGTGGAAGGTATCGAAATAACTTGGTGATTGAACTTTTTGCAAATGAACTCAATGAAAACAACAAAGAAAAAATTAACGGCCCTCTTCAGGGCTACCAATTTTTTTCAACGTTTGCACATTCTTGTTTGCAATAAAATAAATAATCATGCCATCATAAAATTTGAGCAAAAAAAATCAGAAAAAAAGAAATTTTTCAATTTTTTGAACAGGAAAATCTGCGTTGTAAAAACATATTGTAATTTATTGCACAGAATTGTTCTTTACTTTACGCCAATTGAACGAAAAGTTTCGAGAAATACGCCAAAGTCGCTCGATTGGCGCGAGGAAGCAAAATTTTGTCGCGAAAATTTGCTAAGTCCTTAAAAATCTTTGATTTCGGAAGAATAGGCAAAAGACATGCTGGAGCTTGTCATCTGACCAATCAGAGGCACGGTACGCACAGCCATCCCCCTCCTAGCTTCACGGGCCAATCAGAATGCGCCACCGCTTGGCTTTAGTGTATATAAAGCCGTGGCGCGCATGGCTCTTGTTCCAGTCGCCTCGCGCTGCCTGACGTGTCCGCATCTCTCTCCCCGCCCCACGTGAAATGCATCAGCGATAGATTCATCTCGAAACTCGATGCGACGACGCCTCGAGATGAAAATCGGCCCTTTTCAGAGCCATCAAAATTTTTCAACGTAATACAACTGTCTGCAGACAAAAATGGATGTTTTTAGGTATTCCAAATTTGTTTTTTTTCAGCACATTCAGAGCGGCGATGACGACTTTACGGATTTTGTGGATCGACGCGATCGAATTTAATAAAATGCAATGGCTCTTTTCAGTGCCAAAAATTATTTTGTACTTGGGAAAACTCTATGCTCGATGAAGGATAAAAAAAAAAAGAGAAATTTCGAGACGAGCACGGTATGCTGCGAGAATTTTTTTTTGATCGCACTCTCTTCCACTTCGCGCGAGTTATCGAACATTTTTATAGAAAAATTCGATCCCCGAGTTATTGAAAATTTTGAAAATCAACTCGATGAAAACGAGAAAGAAAAAATAAACGGTCCTTTTCAGGGCTACTAATGTTTTTCAACGTTTGAACATTCTTGTTTGCAATACAATTAATAATCATGCCATCATGCATTTTTACCTGAAAAATAATCAGGGAAAAACAAATTTCTTTATTTTTTCATCATGCAAATAAATCTACGTTTTAAAAATGTATTGTAATTTATTGCATATAAATCTTCGTTACTTTACGCCTAATAAAACTAAAAGTTTCGCAAAATACGCCAAAAAGTCGCTCGATTGGCGGGAGGAAGCAAAATGTTGTCGCAAAAATATTCCAAGTTCTGGATAGCGACACGGGAGTCTCTCTCCATGGTACGCGCTCCAGCACGAACACGAGATATCGAAAATATTCTAAGTCCCATGAAGTCTTTTGATTGGCTCGTGAAAAAATGGTGGGGATGGGAATACGACTGACCGAAAACAGCCTCAACAGTGGTACTCATCCATTGTGGAAAGCCACGACCATCGAAAGAATCTCGATTCCCAACGCGTTTTTCAAATGCCTCGTTGAGATGAACCAGGCATAGGAAAAATATGAAAAAAATACGACTTCATTCGTTGAAATGTCCTTTTTAATGAGGCGTAATTGAAAAAATTTTTTGTCGAGTTTTTCGATGCAAAAAATGCTCGCGAATGAAAATGTGTTCCGGCGGGACACGTGAATTTTCATTTCAGGGGCAGTTTTTCTCGGGTTTTTTTTCACAGGGTCACGGAGTACTCGAAAAAAATGATTCTCGAAAAGAAATTAACCCGATTGGACGAACCCTTTTCTCATTATGCCCAAAATACCGTTTCACCCTTTTGGCACCACCCCTCCCCCGGGGGGTGGGGGATTCGATTCCAATGAAACTTTTTTTAATCTCTGAGTGATACCCTTTCGTTTGATACCGCACAGAGCCTCTGGGGCACTCGCAACCCTAAAATCCCGACACTCGCGGGAGGCCTGATTTTGCACTCCCCCACCTTTTTGCCTCCCACGCCCGCAATTCTTGACCGATCGCGACGAGCATGGTCGCAATCGAAAGCTGATGAAATTTCCTATCTACCACGTATCGAGGTTTTTCAAAATTCGATTTTTTTTTGCAAAAATACAGGCTCTCAAAAAAATCCCACTTCA
The DNA here is from genome assembly GCA_946863875.1 of Alloplasta piceator. Lineage (NCBI taxonomy): Eukaryota > Metazoa > Arthropoda > Insecta > Hymenoptera > Ichneumonidae > Alloplasta > Alloplasta piceator. Next base: position 11,728,468 of record OX333073.1, on the reverse strand, counting down.
ATTGCTCAGTACTGTAGCAAAACCCCTTAAAGAAATATATCCACGTAGAGAAATATCATTGTTGAAAGTAATTTCATGTTAATTCAAAATAACAATCGATTTTTATTTCCTATAATTTTTTCACAGTGATTTTTTTATGAATGAATTTCTTGTAGAAATTCCAATCGAAAATAGCAATTTTGTTGGCTAAGTGTAGCATATCCTTTTCCTTGCAGAAAAGTAATTTTCATAGCAAAACCCCTTAAAGAAATATATCCACGTAGAGAAATATCATTGTTGAAAGTAATTTCATGTTAATTCAAAATAACAATCGATTTTTATTTCCTATAATTTTTTCACAGTGATTTTTTAATGAATGAATTTCTTGTAGAAATTCTAATCGAGAATAGCAATTTTTTTTTTGCTAAGTATAGCAAAATCCTTTTCCTTGCAGAAAAGTAATTTTCATAGCAAAACCCCTTAAAGAAATATATCCACGTAGAGAAATATCACTGTTGAAAGTAATTTCATGTTAATTCAAAATAACAATCGATTTTTATTTCCTATAATTTTTTCACAGTGATTTTTTTATGAATGAATTTCTTGTAGAAATTCCAATCGAAAATAGCAATTTTGTTGGCTAAGTGTAGCATATCCTTTTCCTTGCAGAAAAGTAATTTTCATAGCAAAACCCCTTAAAGAAATATATCCACGTAGAGAAATATCATTGTTGAAAGTAATTTCATGTTAATTCAAAATAACAATCGATTTTTATTTCCTATAATTTTTTCACAGTGATTTTTTTATGAAAGAATTTCTTGTAGAAATTCCAATCGAAAATAGCAATTTTTTTGGCTAAGTGTAGCAAAATCCTTTTCCTTGCAGAAAAGTAATTTTCATAGCAAAACCCCTTAAAGAAATATATCCACGTAGAGAAATATCATTGTTGAAAGTAATTTCATGTTAATTCAAAATAACAATCGATTTTTATTTCCTATAATTTTTTCACAGTGATTTTTTAATGAATGAATTTCTTGTAGAAATTCTAATCGAGAATAGCAATTTTTTTTTTGCTAAGTATAGCAAAATCATTTTCCTTGCAGAAAAGTAATTCTCGTAGCAAAACCCCTTAAAGAAATATATTCACGTAGAGAAATATCATTGTTGAAAGTAATTTCATGTTAATTCAAAATAACAATCGATTTTTATTTCCTATAATTTTTTCATAGTGATTTTTTTATGAATGAATTTTTTGTAGATATTCTGATCGAAAATAGCAATTTTTTTTTGCTAAGTGTAGCAAAATCCTTTTCCTTGCAGAAAAGTAATTTTCATAGCAAAACCCTTTAAAGAAATATATCCACGTAGAGAAATATCATTGTTGAAAGTAATTTCATGTTAATTCGAATTAACAATCGATTTTTATTTCCTATAATTTTTTCATAGTGATTTTTTTATGAATGAATTTTTTGTAGATATTCTGATCGAAAATAGCAATTTTGTTGGCTAAGTGTAGCAAAATCATTTTCCTTGCAGAAAAGTAATATTCATAGCAAAACCCCTTAAAGAAATAGATCCACGTAGAGAAATATCATTGTTGAAAGTAATTTCATGTTAATTCAAAATAACCATCGATTTTTATTTCCTATAATTTTTTCACAGTGATTTTTTTATGAATAAATTTCTTGTAGAAATTCCAATCGAAAATCGCAATTTTGTTGGCTAAGTGTAGCAAAATCCTTTTCCTTGCAGAAAAGTAATTTTCATAGCGAAACCCCTTAAAGAAATATATTCACGTAGAGAAATATCATTGTTGAAAGTAATTTCATGTTAATTCAAAATAACCATCGATTTTTATTTCCTATAATTTTTTCACAGTGATTTTTTTATGAATGAATTACTTGTAGAAATTCCAATCGAAAATAGCAATTTTGTTGGCTAAGTGTAGCAAAATCCTTTTCCTTGCAGAAAAGTAATTTTCATAGCAAAACCCCTTAAAGAAATATATCCACGTAGAGAAATATCATTGTTGAAAGTAATTTCATGTTAATTCAAAATAACAATCGATTTTTATTTCCTATAATTTTTTCACAGTGATTTTTTTATGAATGAATTTCTTGTAGAAATTCCAATCGAAAATAGCAATTTTGTTGGCTAAGTGTAGCAAAATCCTTTTCCTTGCAGAAAAGTAATTTTCATAGCAAAACTCCTTAAAGAAATATATCCACGTAGAGAAATATCATTGTTGAAAGTAATTTCATGTTAATTCAAAATAACCATCGTTTTTTATTTCCTATAATTTTTTCACAGTGATTTTTTTATGAATGAATTTTTTGTAGAAATTCCAATCGAAAATAGCAATTTTTTTGGCTAAGTGTAGCAAAATCATTTTCCTCGCAGAAAAGTAATTTTCATAGCAAAACCCCTTAAATAAATATATCCACGTAGAGAAATATCATTGTTGAAAGTAATTTCATGTTCATTAAAAATAACAATCGGTTAACCGGAAAAGTGGGATCGCAGCTATCGCGAAATCATTTGGAAAATTTGATTTCTCTGCGTCAGTGATTAGATTATCGCCACTCTAAAGAGGCTCATTGATACACACGTAGGATTTATCCATGCGATTAATTTGCGGTTATTAGCGTCTGTATGTATGTGCGATAATCACATTCAGTAATTAATTTGTCATTCGCGTCATGGGATCAAAAAAACCCAATTAATTCGTTCGATTATTCAAACGCAAACGCGAATGATCGATTATTCAGACTTGCAACTGAGAATGCGGTACACCATTTTTTTTCCTCGATCAATTATTCCACTTTGCGAAAAACTTTATTTTCCCCATTCTAAAGACGATCTGTTCGATGATACAAAAATCTGCGACGAGAATATAAATTCTCTAGAGACGACAAAATAATTTTTCCTCTTCATTTCATTGAAATGATTTTCCTCGGTTTTTGCATATAACAAGATATTCCCTGAATTTTAATTCATCCTCGATATATTTTCATGGACAACATGAAAAAAGTAAAATAAAATAAAAAAATAAAAAAATTAAAATTAAAATTGAAATGTTACAAAAATTTCTTTGATCCAAATAAACGAAATTACTTGAGTGGCATTTATTTGAGACAAATCGATTTTTCTTTGCATTGAATAAAAACCGAAATTGCGTTCAGTAAGTCATTTTCTTCGTAGCAGCTGTTTGGTGAAAATAATCTAATTCATTGATACTAGTTACAGTTATTTCATTCGATTACAGGATTTCTACGAACAGCAAGGCACAAATATTAATTGGAAATGATTAATATTTTTTATCGCAATACTTTATTTGGTCAACACCAACCGGAGTTATTAGTTGCGAATATGTAATATTTTTGATTGGTTTGACCAAAAATACTGTAACCAAGTAATTTACATTTTTTTACATCAATTGTGTTTTTCTTTGGTACAAGAAAATATATCCAGATGCAAAGATTTGATATCCTGGGATAACAAAAAAAAATTACTTCATTCAAATATTTCAAATAATCCATCGGAACATTCTGTTTTATCAAGCTAAATAAAAATTATTTAGTATTAAAATAGGATTTTTTTCATTTTAAAAATCAATATCATTTATCTGAATTGATTATTGTATGTGAGCGCAATATTTAATTCATTTAATACAAATTCGAGTTATTAGCTGTGTATATGGAAAATTTGTGATTGAATCAACCAAAAGTTTTTGGCGCAAGTAATTTAAGTTTTTAACCTTACCGTGTATTTTTCCGGTACAAGAAAAAATTATGTAATATTACGACACGGTATTCTCATTTTGGTATTATTATTATTGTTATTATTATTCATTTGACACAATATTTGATTTTTTTGAATTAAGTTAAAAGACAAGTTGAACCAAAAAATGGCCTTCGGGTAATGAAAATAAATTCTTAATACTATTTTGGTACGTATTTATTTCTCGGCCTGTGTTCTATAAATATGATATTTACATCAGTATATCAAAAGTAGTCGGTGGTGTAGTGGTTAGCGTCCCAGTCTTAGGTCGTTAGTTAGGCTCGATAGTTAGGAAGGTTTCAAATCCCAGTCTGGTCTCGTACGTATTCTGGGGTCCGCGAATATTCAAGAATACTAAATCAGTCGGAAAAGTCGATGAACTTTCAAATTATCTATTTTTTTTTAAATTTAATTCATGTCGAATTTGAGGATATGCGTAAAAACGAGGGTCGCGGGTTCAAACCCCACTGGGGGCAAACATTTTTTTTTTCTTAAAATTTTTTTTTTTCGTTACTTGACCTTTAGAAACTATCAATTGTGAATATGGAACTGATTTTCATCGTAAAAACTGATAAGTATATGGAAAAAATAAATAATTCTGCACGGGTGGTCTAAAACAATATTTAATTGCACCAATAGATTTGGGTTTGGAAGAAACCGATGGGATGTTCCATTTAAATGAGCATTTTCTAGATCCAGAGAAAGCATCTTCTAACTTCTATGGAAACATGTACGCCACCAAAAATTCGTAATCATTTCAAGAAAAGTATTTAATTAATCCAAAGTATGACCTGTATGAGTACAAGCAATCATTGAGTTGGATGAAACAGTTCAATTTTCGGAACCACGTAGTCGGAAGCTTGATACAAATTTTAATTTACTTGACTGAAGTAAATGGGTTTGATATTTTGGTAGCCCGTACATTTCCGTATAATAACGGTGCATTGTTTTAAACGATTTCATGTTTGCTCTCATTGAAGAATGATATTTCTATCAAAAATATATTTACTTCATCCCAATAACGAATTACGGGATAATATACAAATAATTAATTTACTTGCATCAAATAAATTTTATTTGTTTCAAATAAATTTTTTTAACAGTGAACGTTAAAGGATCATTTTCTTTTGCAAATTTTTATTTTTTTACTTCAAAAATAATGGACCAACCAACCAGTCTTTTTCATTTTTTTAAATTCAGCTTCATTTCGCTTTTTCTAAAAAAAAATTTCGATTTTTTTTTGTATTTTTTTTTATAAATATAGCTGAGAGATTAAAAAAATTGTTATCTATTCGTTGAATTCTTGTTTCATAAGAGATCGACGATTACAGCACAATGTAAAAATGCATCAGCAAGGGAGGAAGCAGGGGAAGGAAATCTATTCATCTGTAATATGAAAAGCAAATGTCGTGTCAATTATTAAAAAAAATATATCCCGAGGCAGGTGGAAATTTTCATTGAATCTCATTGCCTTTGTGGAAATATACGTAATTCGAAGAGAAATAAGACTGCGCAATTACGATCACGAAATCAGGGTTTCCCACGTTTTTGCAAGAGTGAGGAAAACGATAAAAAAAAACGCGAAATTTCCTAGAAATAGATTGACGGAAAAGTCATATTCATCATTGTCACACAATGAAAATAATTTTTTCTTTCATATTTTTTCGTCATTAAAAACCTTATTTGGGAAACATTTTTTTCCCCCAGAAAAAGATCCCCCTTTGAAAATATGTAGACGAAATTTTGGTATTCAAGCAGACCAATTCTTTCACTCGGTAAATTTTTGTCAAATTTAGCAAAACAAGTGTCAAATTGATTTTGCATTTTTTGGTCTGGTGAAATTTTTTGTGCAGATACACTTGATAAGAAGGAACCAAATTTCAAAGAAAATCGCTTCGAGGTTTAATTTTGATTTTTTTTTGAAAGTTCAAACAATGCTCGTGAATTTTATGCACTGCACTATGTGAAAATTTATAATTTCTCTAATTTTTATTCAAGGGCAGTTTTATTTATACACAGTTAGAAGGTCGAACAAAAGCGATTTTTCAAGAATTTTTTCTGGAAAGACATTTTAATTTATTAACGTAAAATTTATATGGGGCATTCCATACCAAGTCGACCTGAGTGTGACCCTTGACCTCGCTGATTTCGTTTACGATTTTTTATATGATTCTTCCAACTCAAAATAGCATTCGGAATTTTTTTCTGATTTTTAAAACCAAACTTGAGTACGTTATGATTGTTTGAACATTTTTTTCGAAAACCTCGAGGGCCGTAATTTAAAAATCTGAAAAAACTCAAAAATCCGGTGTCAAAAATGAAAATTTTTGACCCAAAATTCATTATGCCCAGGCTTTCGCTTCCACCTCGATTTTAGGTTTCTATGAAGAAAACGTAAAAAAAATAGATGCAGAAATTAAACAACTATTTTTGGGAAATTGTTGGTTAACGATAAAAATATTCAAGCCACTTTTCCCGGTAGATCAATTTCTGCATCTATTTTTTTTTACGTTTTCTTCATAAAAATCTAAAATCGAGGTGGAAGGAAAATCATGGACATTATGAATTTTGGGCCAAAATTTTTTATTTTCGACACCGGATTTTTGAGAATTTTTTCAGATTTTTAAATTACGGCCCTCGAGGTTTTCGAAAAAAATGTTCAAAAAATCATAACGTACTCAAATTTTGTTTTAAAAAACTGAAAAAAATTTTGAATGCTATTTTGAGTTGGAAGAATCATTTTAAAAAATCTTAAACGAAATCAGCGAGGTCGAGGGTAACACTCAGGTCAACTTCGTATGGAATGCCCCATATACATATTTTTGTAACTTTTAACTTTATTTTGAAATTTTGTTTAAAAAAAAATGATTTTTGGAGCCGCTGTAGCCGATACACACAAATACAAATAAATACAAAAACTTGACATTTATTCAAATCAGAAAAATTATTTAATGTTATGGCACATAACAGATTATAATATTGTAAAAATGAAAGCGAGAAAGAAAAGAAGGTAATTATTGGGAAGTGCGACTAATCGGAAAGGCGCATCCCAAGTTTATTTATTTAGTATATTCTATTAGATAATGATAAAAAAAATAAAAATGAGTTAGGGGGAGGCCAACTTTTTACTTTGTTTTTTTTCTGAAAAAAATAAAATAAAGGAATTTAGCTACTAGAATAGATATCCCCGTTACAAAGTTTCTGTTGTTTTTTCGGGTTTGAAAAAAAAGTGGATTTAAAAAAAAATATAAAACCAACTTTTTTTTAACTATTACCTTCACTATTTTTTTTATCTAACATTTTTTATCAAACCGAAAAAAAAACAACAAAAACTCTGCGACGGGGATATCTATTCTACTAGCTAAATTCCTTTATTTTGTTCAAAAAAATATATATATATAATATATATATGAGGCAGTCCACACCAACTCAGAGGTGTTCCTAAAAATGCTGTGTCACAAAACAAAAGCAGTATATAATATATTTTTTTTAAATATATTATATTATATTTTATTTTAAACTATTATATTATATTTTAAACTGATTGACCATCGATATAATCATCAGCATTTATTACAATTGAAGAAAATATTTGGTTCATATATGAGAATCAGCGACATCTACTCTTACTTAATTTTATTAATTCACCGCCGTTTGAGAAATATCGCATTCGGAAAAATTCTCATCGATCGATGGGTTCAATTGTTCTGCATTGAACCTCGAATATGGATTGCAACATCGTTAACGAATGCTGCTCATCATTCGATCAGTCGTCAATGAAGTGACATTATTGATAAATGTTGATCATTGTATAATTCGTAGTACTTATTATTCAATGGGTATCCTTGGTAAATGCTGATCATTTCATCGTTAGCCGCATTTGGGTTCCTATGAACATCTGTGGGAAATGCTGATCTTTCAGTTCATCCGCATTGACTTTCCAATGGACATCATTGGGTAAAGCGGATCATTTCGTTCATCAGCATTTACCTTCCCATGGACACCATTGGGCAATGCTGATCGCTCGATACATCCGCATTGGCTTTCCAATGAGCATCATTGAGTAATGATGATCATTCGATTCATCCGCATTGGCTTTCCAATGAGCATCATTGAGTAATGATGATCATTCGATTCATCCGCATTTGATGTTCAATGGATACCCATTCACTGATCAATGGTCAGCCCTGTACGCCATTGACAAATGCGGAAATCTCAATGGGTCCCCATTCATTGTCCAATGGAGTCGTATGAGGACCATTGGTTGCCATTGGCGATTCAATGGAGTTTTTTACTACGGGTCGCCTCCCAAATAAATAAATAAATGAATAAATAAATAATACAAAAATATTAACTCGGGCTAATATTTATTTTTTTATCATTATCCAATAGAAAATAATTTTTAAAAAATCTGGGATGCGTCTTTCCGATGAGTCACACTTCCCTATAATTACCGAAAAGAAATTGACCCAAACCCTCCTCGAGTCCCCAAAAATCGATTACTCTTACCACAGACCCCGAGTAAATAAAGCAGGCAAGAAGTGAACTGATTCCACGTAATCAACCTCTCGATAAGCTTAAAGAATTGAATACATGATAAGGTTGAAGAAGGATGAACTGAAACTCTCCTATATTCGCTATACATGAAATGATAAGCTCGGAGACAGAGAGACATCTGATTAGGAACCAAAAGAATTTGCTATTCAAAAATAAAAGTTAATAAATCGTATAAGCAAAGAAACTTAATTTAATTCAAATATAAATAGGACAAATAGTCTCTAAAAATATACTTTCAGATCTATTGTTAAGAGTGAAAGCCACTAAGGGGTGAAAAAAAGATTATTTTATTGTTATTTTGTTTAGTATATGAGGCATTCCACGTCAAGTCAGCCACCCCATTTTTTGAAATCGCCAAAAATCGCACACAAATTTTTAGAAAGTAGTTCCAACTATCAAGAAAATTTGTGATTTTTTTCAGATTTTTAAATTACATTTTTTAGCCGGAAAAAAATACAAAAAATTTGTTTGTCCCATTTTGTAACTCGAAAATTATTCATCGTACAAAAAAATAAGTAGAACATAAAATTTAGAATTTTCAACGTGCTTTTCGCTGAAGTTTTTTACAAACTCCTCCGAAAACTCTATATGCCATTTTCGGAGCAAATAATGTTTTGATTTTTTTTTTCTCAGAATTAACATCTTTGATTCGTCTGTAGTTTTAGCAGTTTTTTACTTGATATATTTACAGACTATGAGAAAATTGGCGTAGTGGAGAATCCATTATTTCAAATGCATTTTTATTGATACAATCTATCATTATAGAGTGATTTAACGAAATAGTGTAGATATTGATATTTTATCATTATTAATCGTAGACAGGGAAAAATAATAAAATAATCTCGTTTTGATACTGCGAAGATGATTCCAGGAGCAAAGCAGTATCATAGCTTCATTCCCAAAAATCATGCCCAAATCGAACTAAAAAAAGTACTCATTGGCCATAGAAACGTCGGTGTATCCAAAGAGGGTAAATTAATTATTTTTTGCAATCGAGAGACGTGAGTAGCCTTTGACACTAATTTGAATAGACTTTATCGGTGTACATGGGTCCATTGATAAAGTTTATTAAAATGTACAAAAATAAAAATGAAAAAAGTTAGAAAAATTGAAAAAGTACAAAAAATAGACAAAAATGTGGGCTTGAGAAAATATCTATAGATAGTCTCAACCCTGTTAATGCACAGAGAAATTTGTGTATTCATTTGGGATGAAAAACGCATGGGAACGAATGGATTCTCCACTAAGCCAATTTTTTATAGGCTGTAAATATATCAAGTAAAAAACTGTTAAAACTACAGACAAATTGAAGATGTCAATTCTGAGAAAAAAAAATATCAAAACATTATTTGCTCCGAAAATGGCATATAGAGCTTTCGGAGAAGTTTGTAAAAAATTTCAGTGAAAAGTACGTTGAAAATCGTAAATTTCATGTTGTACTTTTTTTTTCGCACGATGAATAAATTTCGAGTTACGAAATGGAACAAGAACATTTTTTGTATTTTTTTCCCGCTAAAATGTGTAATATAAAAATCTTTAAAAAATCACGAATTTTCTTGACAGTAGGATCTACTTTATACAAATTTTTTGGCGATTTTTGGTACTTTCAAAAAATGGGGTGGCCGACTTGACGTGGAATGCCTCCTATATTAAAGTTATTCCATAGCAATTTTTATTGAAAAATCTTTAAAATTAACGGTGGTATAGCTATTATCTCAACGACAAAAATGTCCTCTCCATTGTCCTTATCAGTTGTCTTAGTGAATTATCATCTAAAAATTAAATTTAAAAAGAATATCAGTTGATTATTTACAATATGGTGACGAATTAATTGAATTTCATTTTTAAGCCCCATTTTTATTTAAGCAGGTTTCAAAAATAGTAATCATCAAAATTCTTGATAGACTATAATTATTAAATATATAAAAAGAGGACAAAAAATAGGTCACAAAATCCATTGATTTCAGTGGAGATACATGTGCTGAAGAGGATACATATATATAGTCATCTTTTATCGAAATTCGATTTCATCAATAATGCCCGTGGTGGCAACTTTTAATTAATTATCCTCTCCCCACCACTTTCATGATGACGCACATCGTTCGTTCACCAGCATATATATATATATATACGCCTCTTGGATATCGCGCCGATGCTACGGCAACGCCAACTGTCGGTTAACGGCGGCAACTCAAGGTCGTTCTTCTCATACAGTAAACATATGAAAATAACAGTTTAAATTCGATATCGTCCACATTTTGACAGCTACAGCGTTTATTCTGGGATAAATGGAAAGAGAAAAAAATAATAAACAATACGCGTGTCTTAAAATTTTTTTAAACTGTATATTTTATTGAAAATATTGAGAAATTGATTTTTTTTATATAGATATACTTCCATGTATAAGCAAGGTCCTGCCTGTATAGAGTCAGCTGCTCGGCGGCTCCTCGAGACAGTGAGGTTAGGTAAATGTACTTGTCTCAAGTCGCTATCAATTCCACGTATCCAATGTGGATATATTTCTCACATATATTTGACGTATATTTCGCAAGAATATCTCATTTCTACAACAAAATATATTCAATATATTCGAGTTATATTTTCTATATACATCGACATTTATTCTTTTTCCGTGAGGTTGTTTTTATCATATATGAACAAATATATAATTGAATATATCAAAATATTTATGCCTCAAGTTCACGAAATGATCTCTAAATTTTGCAGACATACTTTCAAGTCTCTCCAGGTGTATAAAAATAAAATATCGATGAGTTTTGATCAACTTTATTGAAAATTTCAATGACACATTTTTATTATTTTTCGAAACGTTTATCCCCGTTGTAAAAGTGGATTATGATATATTTGAAATATATCACGATATATAAGCACTTTTATATATTCTAAAAATATCTGACAACTCACTTTTTAACGTTTTTAACTGAATTAATAACGTGAACCGTATACAGCTGATCGCACTCTAACGTCCGCGTGTTGCCTGAATGTGCCACAGCGCCGCGCCACTAGAGTTATCCAAGAGGCGTATATATACCAGGTGTGTAAGTATGAAACCGGAATTTCGAAAGTATGAAACCCATTTCCCCACCTTTTGTATCTTTCCCATGGCTTTTAACCGAAGGGAGATGGCTTCTCGGGTCACCTTTAACTGATCCGCCAGTTGTTGTTGTGTTTGAGCGTCGTCTTCGTCCAACAAGGCTTGCAGGTCAGCGTCTTCAAACTTTTTCGGTGGTCTTCCACGTTCTTCGTTCCTCACGTCAAAATCGCCACTTTTGAACCGTTTAAACCACTCGAAACACTGTGTTTTACCGAGAGCATGCTCACCAAACGCCTCCAGAAGCATTCGATGCGATTCGGCTGCGGTTTTCTTCAGATGAAAACAGAAAAGTAGGGCTGTCCGCAAATCGTAATTTGTTGGCACAAAACTCGACATGTTTATCTCTAATAAACTAATGCTACTGAATGAAACTCGTGTTATTGTGAGTTGGAAATCTTTGACGGATATCAATACAATAACAAGACACCGCTGACGTGATGTGTCGGTAACTGCATCGACATCTAGCGCCACCTATGGGCAAATTCCGGTTTCATACTTACACACCTGGTATATATATATATATGACAAAATTTGTGCACCTGTGTGAGACTGAATATAGAACAAAGATTCATGCAAGCATGCACTGTGTGTGATTTGTTGGCTCGTTCGAGCGTAAATGCATCCTTGAATCTCTCTCGTCTCCTAAAAGGCCATATATCAGCCTGCATATCTATATAGACTATGTATATCGATATGGGGTCTTCCAAAGCAATTCGACTAACCTTTGCCCCCCCCCCCCCCTCTTTTCGAGAATAATTTTTTGTCTATGATTTGGCCGAGCCCAAAATCCACTGCAAATTTATTCAGAATTTTTCGTGTCAACGTTATTATATTATTCTTATTTCCAATAAACAAAAATGTACTGCGAAAAAAATGTTTGAATGAACTAAATCGGAAATACGTTCAAATACATTTTTTTTTGTTGATCTCACTAAATAATTAGTTTCTTGAATAGTTCTGTGCGTTGGTTGACCAAAATATTATTCAGGCAAAAAAATGTTGAATTGTACCAACTATAAATATTGGTTTGAACGTATTTGACTTCCAATTTTGTTCATTCCACCATTTTTTTCTCAGTGTGCCTAATTATGAAAAAAAAAAATTCAAAAAAATTCTTATCGACCAAACAGGCTTGTAATCACTAAATTATCATTTCAATTATTTTTTTTTCAAAATGTGAAATATAGTTATTAACCCTTACTTAACACACTGGGGCACAAAATACCCCAGGCCTAAATTTCCTTAAGTTTAAGTATTTAATTTTTAAAAAATGGGACCGGTAGCGGGATTTGTCTTTAGTTCGAGGATTTCACTACTCCTTCAAGCTTATAGCATCACTCTGAGACATTAAGTTTTTATGTAGTAGCCGTCCAAAGTCGAGTGGTCTCGCCTGTACCCCAGTGTGTAAAGTAAGGTCAAGTAATTTTTTTCCTGTTATATTATTTTACTACTACTATTTTTTCTCTCGTAGTGCTACATGTTAAGCAAACTCGGTTCAATTTTTAACCATTTTTGTCGAAAAATAAGAATGTTATGATTTATTTCGTAAAAGTTGTCATTTTTTCTGTTTTTTTGGATGTTTAAATTTTTTTATCATATTTAACTTCGATATTTTACTATCAATCCTGTATAATTTTAAGAAGTAAATTCTTCAAAAGTTCTAAAAAAATTTGCAAGCTAAAATATTAAATGGTATATTTTTTAGGAGAATTTTTATCGCTGTAGGATAATAAATGCTGGTCATTAATTTTGTGTAGGAAAAGTATGTGTAGAATTATAATTTTGGTTTAATTGTGTAGGATGTTATGGGGGGGAGGTCAATAATTTTGTGTAGGATGATAGATGCTGGTCAAAAATTTGTGTAGGATATTTTGTGTAGCATTTCTTTTGTAGGATCACCTTTATGTAGGAGCAAAATCGCGTGGGAAAATATGTGTAGGACGCGACTGGTATGTTTTTATAATTGTGTAGGAAATTATGTGTAGGCTATTCGAAAAAATAATTGTGTAGGAAAATATGTGTAGGATTATCATTTTGGTTTTAATAATTGTGTAGGATGTTATGGGGAGGGGATCATTAATTTTGTGTAGGATAGTAAATGCTGGGCAAAATTTGGTGTAGAATATTTTTGACCGGCATTTATTATCCTACACAAAATTAATCACCAGCATTTATTATTCTACACAAAATAAATGACCAGCATTTATTATCCTACACAAAGCTTTGACCAGCATTTATTATCCTACACAAAATAAATGACCAGCATTTATTATCCTACACAAAATAAATGACCAGCATTTATTATCCTACAGAAAATTAATGACCAGCATTTAATATCCTACACAAAATTAATGACCGGCATTTTTATCCTACACAAAGTTTTGACCAGCATCTATTATCCTACACAACATTTTGACCAGCATTTATTATCCTACACCAAATTAATGACCAGCATTTATTATCCTACACAAAATTAATGACCAGCATTTATTATCCTACACAAAATTAATGACCGGCATTTTTATCCTACACAAAGTTTTGACCAGCATCTATTATCCTACACAAAATTAATGACCGGAATTTATTATCCTACACAAAATTTTGACCAGCATTTATTAGCCTACACAACATTAATGACCAGCATTTATTATCCTACACAAAATTAATGACCAGCATTTATTATCCTACGTAAAGTTAATGACCAGCATTTATTATCCAACACAAAATTAATTACCAGCATTTATTATCCTACACAAACTTTTGACCAGCATTTATTATCCTACACAATATTAATGACCAGCATTTATTATCCTACACAAAATTAATGACCAGCATTTATTATCCTAAACAAAATTAATGACCGGCATTTTTATCCTACACAAAGTTTCGACCAGCATTTATTATCCTACATAAAATTAATGACCAGCATTTATTATCCTACACAAAATTAATGACCAGCATTTATTATTCTACACAAAATTAATGACCAGCATTTATGATCCTACACAAAATTAATGACCAGCATTTATTATCCTACACAAAGTTTTGACCAGCATTTATTATCCTACACAAAATTAATGACCAGCAACATTGACAGCCCTAAATCTAAAGTCAATTTCGATTATCACAGCTTCAACAAAAAAGGGCTCAGAAAAATCATGAAAATGATAAAATATCGATTCAGGGATATTTCATGATTTTCATAAGAAAATTCCCTTTTTGTGTCTCTTCAAGATTTTTTTTTTCATAAGCACAGGAAATCCGGGAAATAAATTCATTGTCTAAACAAATTGTATCTGTATATTAATTAATTGCGATTTTTGGGAATCAGAAAAGGTAAAATTTTTTTTTATCGCGATAGATTTGCATTTTAGTTGCAAAAAATAAGTTTTCAGTGAATTTTTATTTCTTTTTGGTCAAACTCTGAGATTTTCTTTGATAAAACATATAAGGAAAATTGAAACGAATTATTCGGGCAATCAGAAGTTTCTCTTTATATCATAAACAAACATCTCTACATCTCATTATAAACAAAGATCTCTCTTCTCTCTCTTCATATCTACTGAGATTGAGTTACTTTATTTTCGAGTCTCTTTGTGTACGTCAATGTAACTCTTGACGTACATATTTCCTGATGTAAACAAACCGAGGAGTCTCCTTTCGTCTCGTCGAAATGAGAATAAATCGATCTGCGAACGTCCAAAGTGATTGCAAATCTCTTTTGTAAAACGCAGCTTGATATTATCACTACAAAAATAGATAAATAGTGAATTTTTGCAAACATATATTTTGTAAAACGTAAATAGTTAAATTGTAAATCTACCGTCAATTAAGTCACAAAAATTCTCGAAGGCCAAATTCCCTTCCAAATTTTTTTTCCGGCCTCAATTTTTCATTCTACTCATTTTCTTTTTTTTCTTATAGAAACGAAAAATTAAGGTTCATAAATTTGTATAAATAGTTTTGGTATTTTTGTTTTTAGTGAAACCAGCTTTGAACAGATTTGTGTGATGAATTTTTTTCGTCAAGCCATTTTCGACAGATTAATCGTTTGAAATATTGACTTTTAAAATTAATGAGAAAAACAAATTCTGTAACAAAACGATGTCTCGTACTGAAAAAAAAAATTAAATGTAAAGGAACAAAGTTACCAATTTGGAGTTGAATAATCCTAATTTGAAAAAAATATGCACCTCAATAATTATTTCGCATGAAATTAAATAAATAATAAATAATAATTGGATAATACACTAAATAAATAATAATAATAATAATGAAGTGGTTTCGGCCAACTTTAAAAAATAAATATTCCCTCAAGCACCATTTTTCTCTTTGCAATTTTGACCGATTACTTCATGATTTTGATTTCTTTCAAATCCTTATTATTAACGACCTCTCGATTTTTCCTTGGAAAGTAAAAAAAAACTATCTTTGGATATAAAAATTTCCTTATCTTTCTTCTTATCTATATCCGAAAATCTCTCGCTTGAAGCGGCAGATAAGACGATGCAAAAATTGGATAACTTCAAACTGGCGAACGAGCTCTTTTTTTTTCCTTTATCTCAAGTTTACAATGTTTATCTTTGCTCGAGACATTGTAAGCCTTACAAAAATTATGTTAAAGTACAAAAAAAAATCGAAACTGAAAATTGTGATTTTTCAAAATTTTAATATCTTTTCGTACAAAACGATATTAAATTAATAAAGAAATAAAAAATATATTTAGTTGGCACTTTTATTCAAATATTCCTTGACCGTTACAAAATTTGTTAGTCGTTAAGAAATATTCGTGATGACGTTCAAGTTTACATCGTTGTAATGCAACGAAAACACATTTTTACAATTCATTTTTATTCATATTTGAGCTTTGCTCGTTTGTTTAGCATTTTAAATCCTTAATAATCACCCTAAAATATGTTTCAACGTTTTTTTTAATTTTAACATTTTTCGAAACAAAGAATTTCATTAAAAAATAAACTGTTTTCGTTGCATTTAAACGATGCAAATTTCAGTATCATTATTCGTGTTCTAATGACAAAATTTTATTTGTGTCAAAATAATTTATCAACTGTCAATAAATATCAACATATTTCGCAATATCCAACTTTTAGTAACATCCTACATTTGTTAACTGCTAGCAAGTGCAACATTGGATATGGCGAAATAAATATTTTTTAACAGTTGATTAATTGTTTTGACACAAACAAAATTTTGTCCTGAGAACACGAATATTTTTTAACGACTAACAAATTTTATAACAGTTGAGGAATATTTAAATACACTGAGAGAAAAAATTGCTAGAACCAATGAAATAAAGTTTTGAAGGCAAAAAATCATTTTTTCCATTATTTGCCAAAACATATTAGATTGGTTCCCTTATATATTTACTTGGTTCATTTTTTTCAGTCAATCCCATAAAATTCTGTTTCAATAAACGAATTTACTTGAATCTAACAATATGTTGTCAATTATATGTAATATGTTGTTTGAATCAAGAACACATTTTATCATTCAAAATATGCATGTCTTTTAATACAGGAAGCACTGAGAAAAAAAATTTGTTGAATCAACAAATTAATTAGTCCAATCATCAGGAAAAATGATTGATTCAATCAAATGCGTGTTTATTAATTGTTGCTGAACATTTTATAAAAAATATATAGCCCTTGCCAAATAATTTAATATGCATAGTTTAGTGATCCCAAAAAGAGATAAATAGAACAAAGAAGACAAATCTGCGCCAATTCTCCGATCTAATTTCTCTGTCCGACCGAGATTCGAACCCTCGACCCTACCTACCATCATACCTATCCTACCTAACTACCTAACATGCTACCTATTACGCTATCGACTACTATTATGCACTTCAAAAAAGTTGGGAGTTATGAAGATTCGAATATAAGAAAACATTTAAAAAACCAGTTTTGTAATTTTTAACAACTTATGTATACTATTAAAGTATACTATAGAAATGATAGTTCTTTGCTTGAAGGAAATAAAAATTTCATCATTCCAAACAAATATTCTATTGGAATAAAATAATGTGTTATTTATTTTACTTATTTTACTACAGCTTTTCAAATAATCAAAATCAATTTTATATCCAATAAATATTGAAAATACTACAGAAATATTTTTAGAAGTAAAATAATGATGAATTTATTGCAAAGAAATAATTTTGTTCGAAAAAAATAATTTCGTACTGAAGTCGTTTTTTAAATTCAAATAATCATCATTTTAGATTCAAATAATCTAATGTTTATGATCCGATAAATGTAATTAATCTAATGAATACAAATTCAATCAAATCTATTTAAATAAAAATATTTTTTGAAGTAAAATAATAATGACTTTATTGCAAGAAAATAATTTTTTCGAAAAAAATAATTTTGTATTGAATTCGTTTTTTAGATTAAAATTATCTCATGTTTATGATGCGATCAATGTAATTAATCCAATGAATACAAATTTAATCAAATCTATCATGCATTCAATTATTACTATTAAATAAGAGTTTAATATAATGGAGTAATAGATTCGTGAAAATATTTTTTTAAATAAAGTGAGTGTTTTTCTTGGTTCAACAAATAAATAATCGAATTAATACTTTCATTTAATAAATAAATTCATGTTCTCAAATTCAGTAATTTTTTCTCTCAGTGTAAAAGTGCCAACTAAATATATTTCTTTACTATAAATAAACTGTTTTTTCAGTGCGGATGATTCAGCTTGCTCAGGTGAATCGTTCAAATGAATTCCGATACTGAAAGAAAAGAAGAAAGGCTTGTATATGGTAAAATAATAATAATAATAATAATAATAATAATAATAATAATAATAATAATAATAATAATACATGGATTAATCACACTTTTGCAAAATGCACGTAGTGGCCTTTAAACCATCGCAAATCGTCATCTATTATCGTAAGTGAGACACTGAAAAGACACACGAGGACAGTAAATTATTTTTTACGATAAGAAATCAATTTTGAAAAAAATAATAATGATGAATTTGAAAAATCGATAAAGCGAGCTCAACTTATCGGTAATTGCTATGATTTAATGGCAATTGACGTCAACGTGCGACGATATTTCATTATCACACCGATGCCAAACGTATGTATCTAGCGTCTAATCTTTCACCAATTTCGAAAAGTCTATGAAAATTTTTGAAAAAAATTCCTCGTAAAATGCCCGCATCCGCCTCACACGTGTGAGAATTGTTTCAAGATGCTTCGGGTTAATGGATTTTTGCAATAGATTGGTTTTTTGACGAGTAAAAGATGATTAAAAAAATCATTAGCCATTAAAAAAATATATATAAAAATTCTATTAGCCAACCTCTGATAAAATTCTAAGATTTTTTAAAATTGTTAAGAGCAGAATGTGTCGCAGAAATTCCCTCTGTCACCCATTTTTCAGCAGAGCCTGCTTTTTAAATTACAAATGAAGATAGACCTTTCTTGATAATTCATCGTTTGAAAAATTAGGAAAACCAATTAAATTTTAGGAATCTGATTCGAGGGGATCAGTGAAGTTTCAATAAACCTTTTTGAACTTTATAGAATATGTTTTCGAGTATAATTTTTTTGTTGCATAACTATGTAGTACAATTTTTTACAATTTTAAAAAATGATTCAGTCTTTGAAGGAAGGATTTTGGAAAATTATTTTTTTTTGAGAAAAAATAAGCACGGTAATAAAGTCAGAATGTTTATTTTTAGTGAAAGCTAACGCTGTTTTTTCAAGTTCAAGAGATGCTTGCAAATTTTTGAGCGGATCGAATGCAGCGATTTTCGAGATGTCGGCACTGATTCTGGAAAATCTCGTATTGAGAAAAATCCGTTTAAAGTTTCGTATCAAATTTACACATAGATAAGATTATGGTTGCCTTTGAACCAGAGTTGTGAAAATAGTAATGTAAAAGTAATGCATTACCCTTTACTCTAAACAATGTGTATTGGACAATTTTTCCATTACAAATTACAAAAGTAATGGAACGCGCATGCATTACACATTACTTTTTTTATTTGTAATGGAACATGCATACATTACACATTACTTTTTTTATTTGTAATGGCACATGCATCCATTACACATTACTTTTTTTTATTTGTAATGGAACATGCATCCATTACACATTACTTTTTTTATTTGTAATGCGACATGCATCCATTACACATTACTTTTTTTTATTTGTAATGGAACATGCATCCATTACACATTACTTTTTTTTTATTTGTAATGGCACACGCATTCATTACACATTAGTTTTGTATTTTGTATCACTTATCCATTTCACATTATGCAGTGTAATGTGTAATAAATACAATAATGCATTATCAAAGTAATGCATTATTTACAACTCTGCTTTGAACCCACATAACTCTGTAGATTTTTATCTGATCCACTTGGAATTCTAAACGAATATTCTCTGACTTATAATCTAGAAAATGTGATTATTTTTTTATTTTTTAAATTTATATAAATTTATCAGAAGCATCGTATTCTATGGATTACCTCTATAAATCCAATTTTTTTGCCATATCAATCTTTTATCACGGTCCCCCAGTTTTTTCATAAATAGGACGTAAAATTGGAGGCAAGAGGAACCCACGAATATTGAAACAGCATACTTTTTTTCTCGATTTCATAATTCTCATGTCCCGAGAAAGTCTCTAATCTGTGCACGAGAGTTTATCTGCTCTTATCAAATAGTAACGGTATTAAGAGACGTGATAGCGTCTCAACGCCATTTGTTTCTATCCGACAACGTCACTCAAATCGTGTCATTACTATCTTTCGTTATTTCTGTATTATTAGCCACGTTGTCTACAATCGATTGCTGTTAATCGATTCGACATTGTTCCTAGCTGTTATTTGGAAAAGTTATCCAGAGAAATTTTGAATCTCGAATCTCGGCTCGACCGTGTTTTGAAAATTGGCATGATTTTTAGGTATGTATTGAGTTAAAAAAGAATCGTACGAAATTTTATTGTACGAGTGCGCAAAGTGCCAGTTTGAGCGCGCGCAGCGTGCGCAAAGTGGCACTTTGCGCACGGAGTGCAATAAAATAGTACATTACATCACGAGGACGTAAAAATATCAGAAACTGTTTTTACGCCGAGTGATGTACGATATTTTATATCACGAGGTGCAATATGGACGTTTTCACGTCCGCTTGCGGACGTAAAAGCGTTCATTATTGTACTGAGTGATATAAAAGCTATTTTTTGGACTTTTTCAAGTCATAATTAAGCATGGCAACAAATTTTTTTCTCTTATGACAGTAACAGGCACTTATAGAGGGTAGATTTAAGTTTTCGAAATCCACCGTTTACTCGCTGTACGATCATTAGTTCCAGAGATATCGAAGATTTAAAAAAAATACGAATATATCAAAATATTTATGCCTCAAGTTCACGAAATGATCTCTAAATTTTACAGACATACTTTCAAGTCTCTCCAGGTGTATCGATGAGTTTTGATCGACTTAATTGAAAATTTCAATCACACATTTTTATTGATTTTCGAAACGTTTATCCCCGTTGTAAAAGTGGATTATGATATATTTGAAATAGATCACGATACATAATATTCTAAAAATATCTGGCAACGCACTTCACTTCACTTCACTTCACTTTTTAACTGAATTAATAACGTGAACCGTACAGCTGACCGCACTCTAACGTCCGCGTGTTGCCTGAATCTGCGCAACGCGGCGCCACTAGAGTTATCCAAGAGGCGTATAATCGTTTATTTGATTATTTTTTAGTTATTTTTAAGAAAATTTTCTTTCCATCCAATTTTGGGCGATATTTACTTCCACTATATTTATTTATTTGAATACCCTGTCATCGAGAAACAGGCGTCGAAGAAAAATTCTATTCGTTGTTACTAAATATACTTATTCACCCGTAATCTCATCCGATCATATCTGCAGATTCGTCAGTACCCCAAAAATCCGCCAGGTGGCTATCTCTCGCACAAGCGAACCTGCCTCTCGATGCCTATATCCTTTCCAAGCTCGTCTATGTTTGATATCCTTATTTTTCAGTATGGATATTTAATACATTGAACATTGCGGCAAAACGCAAGATGATCGAATCCCCGAAAAGGATTCCCATAAAAAAGGGTATTTTTTTCACCCATGTAAGATTTTCGTGCTTTTCACCATATGCGTAGACAGCCGAAAAGTGACTCTTTTCTGACAGCTAAGAGCCTCTTTTTGGCTATCTACGCATTTAGTGAAAAGACACTCAGATCTCCCACGGGAAAAAGAAAGATCGTGTGCAACGCGGGCCAGAGATTCGTCTTTTGTCTCGCGTGGTTGCGGCCCTTGCTTCGCTCGTTGCGGCAAACTTCACGCTCGACAAAAAGACTTATCTCTGGCCCTAGATGCACAATAGTATTTTGTGAAGATAAGGTAAGTGAAGATAAGTTCGGTTCTTTTTTCCACGGAGGGGAAAAAAGAAGCGAACTCGTCTGTTTTCACTCTTAGCTGTCAGAAAAGAGTCACTTTTCGGCTGTCTACGCATATGGTGAAAAGCACGAAAATCTTGCATGGGTGAAAAAAATACTATTTTTCTTTTCCCTTCTGTTAAAGAAAAGACGAAGCTTTACGAAATTGTAGACTTCATATGTGTAGCTATACATTCAAAGATTGAAATGTTTAAAAATATATATTGCGTAAATATTAAAAAATATATATATTTCATTTAAATACATATTTGTTCAGTTTGAAATAATATTTGTTAATATTAAATAAAAATTTACTAGATCGCAATATATTTTCCTAGTAGGTCGTTCAAAGAAAAAAAAAATTCGCTGACATGAATAGAGTTGTATTAGGCCGGCCATACAACTAAAAAAATTTATTTGGTTTGACTAGGATTTAGTTAAGGCGAAGCTAAATACCAACATTATTACTGAAGCCCTACATTATCGACTCAAAATCGCTGTCCAAACTTTTTCCAATACCGGTGGATGAAAATCAATTAAACTTATGAATTGATGATGAATGAATTGCAAAATGCAAATGCGAGACATAAATCAACGTTTTCGTTAATTGCTACTGACTTGTCAGACAGTTTCGATATAAGTCTGATGAACGTAATGTTTATTTCATAGGAATTCCACATGGGGCCGCCCTCTTTCGGATTTCTGTGAACTTAATTTCGCCATTTTTTTTCGATAAAATCCGATATTTATCAACATTTATCTCGTGATTTGGTTTCCAAACTTACGTCGCGGTTTTTTCATAAAATAATGTCAAAAACGTATCGATATTCGTATTTTGGTGTTGGTTATGGAGCCCCACTTTTGGTTTTAGCCGAAATGCCGTAAAAACATTATAATTTAATATTTTCAATTACAGATTTTTTATGATAATTGGATCTGTAATTTTTTTCTTTTGTTTTCCGAAAAAATTTTAGTGGGGCTCCATTTGTGCCATAATGCTGATGATACTGTCAAAATTTTATTGATTTTCATCCATTCGTGCCAGAGCAAGTTTGGAATCCATTGTCGAGGTGCTAATGTCGGTATTTAGCCTCCCCTTAAATGTACTAGATCTTTTTTCTGGGTGATAACTCGAAATTTTAGGGTGGGGCTCGAAGAGTCGACTAACCAATATTTCGAACGGTCGAAATCCCGAATTTCACGATTACGAGCGTTCGAATAACGAAGCGCCGAAATCCCAAACGCCAGAAAAGCGAAAGCGGAGAGAGCCGCCCCATGCGTAAGAGAGAGAGAGATGCGCCTCCTCTCTCTCTAACGCATGGGGCGGTTCTCTCGACTTTCTCTTTTCTGGCGATCGGGATTTCGGCGCTTCGTTATTCTAACGCTCGTAATAGTGAAATTCGGGATTTCGGCCGTTCAAAATATTGGTTAGTCGACTCTTCGACCCCCACCCAAATTTTACCTAGACATTATTGAAAACGTGTACTTTTAAAAAATGCAAAAGAAAAAAAAAATTCCAATTTTTATAGTGACTCATCGTCATTTTTATGGCCAGGAGGAACCGAATTCGACGTGTGACTCGAGCAAGATCGTCTCGATAATCCCCCGCCTTATTGCCCCACAAATACACGCACAAATACCTCCTTCCATCACATTGAGGCAAATTCACACACAGACGGGAACAAACACATGGCATGAAAAACCGCGGTGGTGAAGAAAAGCGACTGAGAGTGAGAGAAGGAGAGACGATTCTAGCTCTGTATGAAAGGCGCTTGGAGCCGATTCCGGCTATCAGTATTAACCCGGCCATCCTCTCGAGCAGCCGTGTCAAAAGACTCCGATATTAGAGTCTCGCGTGTTTATCATTATTGTTCCATATCTCGCGGTCTTCATAAAATGTAAAGCGCAAATGTGAAGCGAGAAATTGGAAAAAATTGGTGTCATCGGGATCGAGAATCAAAGGTCGTGGATCAATGACACATGTAATGTGATTTTTACCGATCGATACAAAATCAATAACAACAAATGCAAATAACGGATGGAGGCAAAAAAAAATGATTCGAAAAAAATTCTTTCGCACCAAAAAGATAATTGAAATGATATCTTCAAAATTGAAATGATATCTGAGGAGTTGATCGAAAATTTTATTAATCCTACGAAATTGATGAGAATCGTCTTCTACGCGAATTTCAAAAATTGAAAATGTGAATGAAATTTTCTGTTTGCAATAAAAAATAAATAAAAATCTAGAAAATTGTGAGGGATCGTTGGGTCAAAGTTCGAGAGTCCGTTGTTTCTCGCTCTTATTCTCGTGTTCGTCTACATATCAAGGCAAATTCTCTTTATTCGACGAATCTAATCGCACTGAGTGAGCGACCAGTTTTTCTCGCTCTCTCTTGCTCGATAAGGTTGAGAAATTCACTCTGGGCAACGTTATACAGTCGAAGTCGATGCTCGGTTCTCGTGGTCGAGTGAACCAGCCAAAAAAATAAGAAAAAAAAACAGTTTGGAATTTCCTTCGGAATTCGTCGTTCCTCCAGTTTGGAAAACCTTGGACAAATTCCACAGTGTGATGGATCAAAAAAATTGGCTCTAATTAAATTTATTTAATTTGAGTGATCCAGCCAAAAAAAAAACAATTTGGAATTTACTTTGGAATTCTTCGTTCCTCCAGTTTGGAAAACCTTGGACAAATTCTACGCTGTGATGGATCAAAAAAATTGGCTCTAATTAAATTTATTTAATTTGAGTGATCCAACAAAAAAAAACAATTTGGAATTTACTTTGGAATTCTTCGTCCCTCCAGTTTGGAAAACCTTGGACAAATGCTACAGTATGATGAACTAAAAGAAATGGGCTCTAATTAAATATATTTAATTTGAGTGATCCAGCCAAAAAAAACAATTTGGAATTTACTTTGGAATTCTTCGTTCCTCCAGTTTGAAAAACCTTGGACAAATTCTACGCTGTGATGGATCAAAAAAAATGGCTTTAATTTATTTGATTTGAGTGATCCAGCCAAAAAAAGAAAAAAAAACAATTTGGAATTTACTTTGGAATTCCTCGTTCCTCCAATTTGGAAAACCTTGGACAAATGCTACAGTATGATGGACTAAAAAAAATTGGCTTTAATTAAATATATTTAATTTGAGTGATCCAGCCAAAAAAAAAAATTTGGAATTTACTTTGGAATTCTTCGTTCCTCCAGTTTGAAAAACCTTGGACAAATTCTACGGTGTGATGGATCAAAAAAATTGGCTTTAATTTATTTAATTTGAGTGATCCAGCCAAAAAAAGAAAAAAAAAACAATTTGAAATTTACTTTGGAATTCCTCGTTCCTCCAATTTGGAAAACCTTGGACAAATGCTACAGTATGATGGACTAAAAAAAATTGGCTTTAATTAAATATATTTAATTTGAGTGATCCAGCCAAAAAAAAACAATTTGGAATTTACTTTGGAATTCTTCGTTCCTCCAGTTTGGAAAACCTTGGACAAATTCTACGGTGTGATGGATCAAAAAAATTGGCTTTAATTTATTTAATTTGAGTGATCCAGCCAAAAAAAGAAAAAAAAACAATTTGGAATTTACTTTGGAATTCTTCGTCCCTCCAGTTTGGAAAACCTTGGACAAATTCTACGCTGTGATGGATTAAAAAATTGGTTTTAATTTAAACTAAGATTTAAAAAAAAAAAAAAAAGTGATAAAGCAATGTTCGTGCCCGTGGCTAATCTCTTCGTTGCCCGATTTCGCAGGACGTCGAATCGTGGATCGACCGGATTCAAATCTGAATGACCCATAAAGCAAATATAACAATAATGATGAATTAATAAAATAATAATAATAATTAATACACACATACAAAGGAAACAAACCTTTGTCTCTGTAAATTTGTCAATAGTGGTAAAATTAATTCCCCATTCATTGTAAAATCGATTTTACGTAACCCTCGTCAAAAGGACATTTGTAAATTTATAATTCGCTGGTTTGAATCGAGTTTAAACTGCATTTGTTCATTCTTGCCTCGTTTTATTGTCTGTGTTTGTGTTTGTTGACCACGTGACGAAATTTATTAGGGACGAGAATTGAAGAACAGCCATTTCGAGGCCGGAAGACTATTGAGACTAACTTGTATTTGATTTTGAACGAAGGAAAAAAAAAATCATCGTTTGGCTTCTGTCACGAATAAATTAATCGAGATTCATTCGATTTTATTGTCTCATCGAGAAGCTCATGTTTCCAATCACTTTGGCGTTGAAAGTCATTTTATTAATTTCAAGTGTCGGGAGTGCTCGATTCGCGTTACGTGGATTTTTTTTTTTCGTGAGTACAAAACTTGTTTTTCTCTTCGGTAAATTGAATTGTCACAAGGATAATTAATAATATCGGAGGGATTCGAGAGGATTCGAAAAGTGTGGGTATAAATTGCCCGAGAGGAATTTGGGGCTCGAAAAATTGAAGGAAAATGTCGAGATTGCGGATATCCGGAACCGGAAGTACGCAGCTGGTGCGCGGAAATTTCTCGATGGTTCGTTTATTTATTTCTTATTTTTTTATGATTTAAATGGCGCACTGAGAGGAAAAATTACTAGAACCAATAAAATGTAGTTTTGAAGGCAAAAAATCATTTATTTCATTATTTGCCAAAACACATTAGATTGGTTCCCTTGTATATTTACTTGGTTAATTTATTTGAGTCAATTCCATAAATTTTTGTTACAATAAAAGAATTTACTTTAAGCTAACAATTTGTTATCAATTATATGTAATATATTGTTTGAATCAATGGCTCATTTTATCATTCAAAACATGCATTTCTTTCAACTGAGAAAATGAATTTGTTGAATCAATAAAATGCGTGTTAATTAATTGTTGCTAAACATGTTATAAAAAATATGTAACGCTTGCAAAATAATTTAATATGCATAGTTTACCGGCCCCAAAAAGAGGTAAATAAAAAAAAAAGAAAATCTGCGCCAATTCCCCGATTCAATTTTTCTGTCCGACCGGGATTCGAACCCTCGACCCTACCTACCATCCTACCTATCGTACCTAACTACCTAGCACGCTACCTATTGCTCTATCGACTAATACTATGCACTTGAAAAAAGTTAGGGGTTTAGTGATGGCGATATTTGATGAATGTATCGATATTTGGTATCGATACGTATTGGTGGTCTGAGTATCGATACAGGTGTAATATCGGGAATGCGATATCGATATCACCGATATCGATACTTAAATAAAAATGCAAACAAACCTCAGTTCGAAATAAAAACAATAGTTTTATACCTCAGTCGGTAACAAAAAACTGTAGTTTCTTACCTCAGTTGGTAACAAAAAACTGTCGTTTGTACCTCAGTCGGTAACAAAATCGGTAATTTTTTGCCACAGTCGGTAACGTAAACTCAATAAAAATCGGTTGTATCGAAATTTCGATATTTATGTATTGCGTATCGATACTTGAAAATATCGTAACGCCAAGAATCGATACAAAATATCGATATTTGGGTCGAAGAGTATCGATATTCCAAATATCGATACTGTATCGCCCATCACTATAGGGGTTATGCAGATGCGAATTTTTTCCGGCAAGGGAAAATTTATTTTGTTTTGTGAAATCTTTTCTTTTCATGAACACTCTGCTCGTTAATTCGTATCGTACATACAAAAAATGTTTCAATGAACTAAATCGGTCAAATACGTCCAGATAAATATTTATTTGTTCTAACTAAGTAATTAGTTTCTCGAACAATTCTGCGCTTCGGTTGATCAAAATGGCCGGAATGATAGTTCTTTGCTTGAAGGAAATAAAAATTTAATTATTCCAAACAAATATTCTATTGGAATAAAATAATGTGTTACTCATTTTACTACATCTTTTTTAAAAAATAGTCACAATTAATTTAATATCTAATCAAAATAAATATTGAAAATACTACAGAAATATTCTTAGAAGTAAAATAATGATGAATTTATTGCAAAGAAATAATTTTGTCCGAAAATAGTATCGTACGAAATTTTATTGTACGAGTCCGCAAAGTGCCAGTTTGAGCACGCGCAGGCGTGCGCAAAGTGGCACTTTACGCACGGAGTGCAATAAAAATAATTTCGTATTGATGTCGTTTTTTAGATGCAAATAATCTCGTGTTTATGATGCAATAAATCTAATTAATCCAATGAATGCAAATTTAATCAAATGTATTTAAATAAAGATATTTTTAGAAGTAAAATAATGATGAATTTATTGCAAAGAAATAATTTGGTTCGAAAAAAAATAATTTCGTATTGAAGTCGTTCTTTAGATCCAAATAATCTCATGTTTATGATGCCATAAATAATTTTGTTCAAAAAAAATAATTTCATATTGAAGTCGTTTTTTAGATTCAAATAATCTAATGTTTATGATGCGATAAATGTAATTAATCTAATGAACACAAATTCAATCCAATCTATTTAAATCAAAATATTTTTAGAAGCAAAATAATGATGAATTTAGTGCTAGAAAATAATTTTGTTCGAAAAAAATGATTTCGTAATGAAGTCGTTTTTATGATTCAAATAATCTAATGTTTATGATGCGATCAATGTAATTAATCCAATGAATACAAATTTAATCAAATCTATCATGCATGTAATTGTTATTATTAAATAAGATTTCAATATAATGGAGTAATGGATCCGTGAAAATATTTTATTAAATGAACACTGATTCTCTTTGCTTAACAAATAAATAATCGAAATAATACTTTAATTTAATAAATAAATTCATGTTTTCAAATTCAATAATTTGTTCTCTCAGTGCATTTTTCAAAATTCTTTGTGTCATGGAAATTATACCTTCACACATTTCCGCGGAAGTACTTGACACACTGGGGTCGTTTGTACCCTAGCGATAAAAATTCTCATCCCTTCGTCTGTAAACGTTTTTTTGGCACCCGCCGTCTGTAAACCTGGGTCGTTCGCGTCCGGCCGTTTTTTGTGGGCTCAATGAACTCAGAAAAATTTAATAAAATTTTAGCTACTGTTTGAAACCGTCAACTTGATATACCAACCATAAAATTTGTGAAAAGTTTATTTTTACATATATTTTTTATTAAAAAAATGGAACAACTCCGTAAAGAATCGGCAGTTTGCTTGAAAAATCATAACTTTTCGAAAAATTGAGATATCTTCATGTACTTAACGGAAAATTGCAGCTGAATCATGCACCTTTCAGGAAAAAAATATTAGATTTTATTGATGTAATATTAAATGCTTATGTTCGGTGGGCAAAATGGGCAATTAATCATGTATTGATATGAACCCATTTTATTATCGAAAAACATTTTTTTTTTACAAACTGTATTATTTTCAACTGATAATTGTTAATTCTACTGTTATAAACAAAATTGTACGTGCTTGAATGAAATTATTGTTTCCGTAGACGTACTACCCAATCAGCTGATAATGTTCCATTTTGTACTGACACTAAGCAAAATATACGTAATTTAGAAACAATTTTTTTTTCTATTTCTGTAGCTTCATTAGGCAAAAAATCACGTTAAAATAAATAAACATTTTCGCTTACCCGCGATTTTTTTACAAACGCCGTCTGTAAACGTGGGTCATTTATGTCCAACCCAAATTTTATCCACTTTTCGTGACGGTTCAAGGTCAGCTGAGGCCTTGCATTTTGGGGGTCAAGTCCCTCTCTTATGTAAGTTTTTTGAAATTTTGGGTAGGACAAAAATGACCCAGGTTTACAGACGAAGGGTTATAAAAACTATACCATTTAATATTTTAACTTGCAAATTTTTTTAGAACTACTTAAGAGGTTACTTCCCAAAGTTATACAGGATTTATCGTAAAATATCAAAGTTAAATATGATAAAAAAATTGAAATATCCAAAAAAACTGAAATAATGACATGTTTTACGAAAAAAATCGTAACTTTTTTATTTTTCGATAAAAATGGTTAAAAATTTAACTGAGTTTGCTTTATACATAGCATTGCAAGAAAAAAAATAGTAGCAGTAAAATAATATAGCAGGAACAAAATTACTTGACCTTACTTGACACACTGGGCTATAGGTCTAATTTTAAAAAATTTAGGTAATTAAAATTAAGAAAATTTGAGTGGGGTATTTTGTACCCCAGTGTGTCAAGTAAGGGTCAAGTTAAATGGCCACAGGAGACTTGTTCGTGAAATGTTCATTTTCAAATTTCTGTCTATTTTTCCGTATCCATATTCTGATTATTCAAAATTTTATTAATTTTTTTTATTTCTGCAAAAAATTATATATTTTTTCAATTCAATTTATTTATTCAATTTTTGAAATCTCGTGGATTTTCATTGATTTTAAATTTCAGTGGAAACAATATATTATTTTATTCAGAAAAAAAACGTGTTGCTACACGTTTCATGCCTTCCACTTTGTCCCTCTTTTTTTCCAATTTTTTTCCGTGTCATTCTCCTCTTCGTTGTTTGCGAAGCGATAAGAGAATGCCGCAAGATTACACGGGCTTTTATATACTCACGACATATATATTCAATTTTTTAAACATATTAATTTCGTACTTTGAGCTCAAAAATTATACCTAAATAAATTAAATAAATAAAATTAAATAAATAAATTATATATTAATTAATTAATTATTATACATTCAAAAATTATTATTTTTGAACAGGGAACCAAAAAAAAAAAATTTTTAATTCTCCTGTATCTACACTAGTGGAAAAAATTAAAGGATCAAAAAATTTTCCGAAATTTTTAGTGGTTTTTAACAATGCTGTATCTCAGTAAAAAATGGTCGTATCGAGGTCTAAAAAAAAGCATTTTGAAGCTTGAAGTTTCTAGTTTTCAGATCTTTTAGCAATAAAATTTTCAAAGCTACAGGTTTCACGCAATTATGAGAAATACCAAGAAAAAAAAATTTGCAAATTTGCATCGCTTTTGTTTTGGCTGTAATTTTTGGGAAAAAATTCTTCCAGCTAAAACATTACAAGGACTGGATAGCTTGTTTATTTAGCTTCAATTTGCTTTTTTTAAGACCTCGCTACGACTATTTTTCGCTGAGATATCGAGCTTTTACGAAAAAAGACACTTTTCTGTTTGACCATTGATATCTCAGCAACCAATGATCGCACAGACATCAGAAGGGGCGTTTTACAAACTTGAATCAATGCTCTACAAGGATAGGTGATGGTTTTTTGAAAAAAAAAATTTTTCCATCCTTGCCATGAATTTGAAAAAACAGAAGAAAAAGGGCTATTTGTGGTTTTTTGGAAAATCAACGGCCAAATTAAAAATATTTACAAAACGGCTAATGTTGAGCGTGACTTTTACAGACCAATATACCCACAAAATCCCTGTAAAGTTTCAATTTGATCTATCCGAAGGTTTTTTTGTTTCAATCAATCAAATTTTTGAAAAAAATTAAAGGATCATGTTTCTGCCCCTAAACGTCATAATCATTATTAAAGTGAAAAACAATTTTTTTTGTGGCTTTTTTCGCATTTTTATCGCAAACAGTGTTTAAATGTACAGAAAAAAAAAATTTCGAAGAATTTTCGATTTTTTAAAAAATTTTGTCGATTTTTTTTGTCTTACATAAATTTAAACGCTGTTTGCGATAAAAATGTGAAAAAAGCTCAAAAAAATTGTTTTCCTTTTAATAATGATTATGGAGTGTTAAGGGGCAATAAACATAATCCTTGAACTTTTTTAGAAAAAAAAAATTTCAAAAAAATTAGAAAAAAATTTTTTTTAAACATTTTTTTGATTTTTTTTTCATAAATTTAAACGCTGTTTGCGATGAAAATGGGGGAAATGCTCGAAAAAAAATTTCTTTTTTTCATTTTCATAATGATTTTGAAGTGTTAAGGGGCAATAAACATGATCCTTTAATTTTTTTCAAAAATTTGATTGCTTGAAACAAAAAAACCGTTCGATAGATCAAATTGAAACTTTACAGGGATTTTGTGGGTATATTGAGCTGTAAAAATCACGCTCAACATTAGTCGTTCTGTCAATATTTTTAATTTGGCCGTTGATTTTCTAAAAAACCATAAATAGCCCTTTTTCTCCTGTTTTTTCAAATTCATGGCAAGGATGGAAAATTTTTTTTTTTTTTTCAACCATCAACAATTCTTGTAGAGCATTGATTCAAGTTTGTGAAACGCCCCTTCTAATTTCTGTGCGATCATTGGTTGCTGAGATATCAATGAGTGAGGTTCGATCCTACACAATTCTCGTCCTACACAAGGGTCGTCCTACACAAAACGTCCTACACAAAACGTCCTACACATAATTATGGCCAGTTCTTTTCGTCCTACACCATTATTCGATCGTCCTACACAAACTTATAGTCCAACATATTCGTCCTACACAATTATTTGAACGTCCTACACGAAATTATGGCTCAACATATTTGTCCTACACAAACTTGTAGTCCAACATATTCGTCCTACACAAACTCATGTCCAACATATTCGTCCTACACAAACTTATAGTTCAATATATTCGTCCTACACAATTATTTGAACGTCCTACACGAACTTATGGCCCAACATATTCGTCCTACACAAACTTACAGTCCAATATATTCGTCCTACACAAACTTATAGTCCAACTTATTCGTCCTACACAAACTTATGGTCCAACATATTCGTCCTACACAAACTTATAGCCCAAGATAATCGTCCTACACAAACTTATAGCCCAAGATAATCGTCCTACACAAACTTATAGTCAAACATATTCGTCCTACACAAACTTATAGGCCAACATATTCGTCCTACACAAACTTATAGTCCAACATATTCGTCCTACACAAACTTATAGTCCAACATATTCGTCCTACACAAAGTTATAGCACAAGATAATCGTCCTACACAAACTTATAGCCTAAGATAATCGTCCTACACAAACTTATAGTCCAACATATTCGTCCTACACAAACTTATAACCCAAGATAATCGTCCTACACAAACTTATAGTCCAAGATAATCGTCCTACACAAACTTACAGCTCAAGATAATCGTCCTACACGAACTTGTGGCCCAACATATTCGTCCTACACAATTATTCGAACGTCCTACACAATTATATTTTATAATTGGAAGCGTGCGCGACGACAACGACATCCGGCGACTCCTTTAAATCATGCTCTAATACGGTAGGAACGATGGAAGATTTTTATAAATAAAAGAACTTAAATCTGGTAGAAACTTGAAAATAGAAGTGCAATACCATTTCTGAAAGGGGTAGTGAATATAATCCCTCGTGATAAAGAAAATAAATATAAAAAGGTCTTAAAAAGGTAAAATAGAATTGTTTTCCAATAGATTGAAGTTAGTCGAACAAATTACTTTTTCACTCGTTGAGAGGATGTGGAAGATCTGTTTTACCGACAATTTTTCGAACAAGTCTTTTTGTAAATGTTTAATAATTTTAAAGAAAAACAAATTTTAGGCCCTGCGAAATATACTGAGGCAGAGTATGAAACTCTTATTTTCCCCCAAATGTTGCTGATTTCTGAAAAAAACCTGTTCCAAAATTTCAGCCATTTCTCTCGCACTCATGTGACAGCTAATTTACTTTCAGATCCTCGTAAACGTGAGCATGATTCAACGAAATTTTGTCCGCAGCGATCGCTGCGATCGATTCAGTTGCCCATGTGATTTTTGTGATTTCATTATAGCAAACATCCCTTGTAGAAAGCTTATTTCAATTTGTGTTCTTTATTCGGATGGGTGACCGCTTGACCGCGCACTGGCTCGCGCGCTATCTGTTGTTGGGGAAGTGACTCGTCTAAGGCCTTGGTATTTGCATTCGAGCTTGTTCGTGTCGATACCGGGAAATTAGGTAAATTACCTACTGTATCGGCGACGGTTTTCTACAGTTAACCTTCGTCTTCGGGCAGAATTGCGACGCAGAAAAGAAGCGGGAAAATATGTTGAAGACCGCAGCCGGAAAAGCCAACATCACGTTTAGTATAGGTTAGGTTGGAACAGGAAAGGAAACGTAAAAACTCGATAAGGGTATACGGTAAACCAACTTTTTTTAATATGTAATTTTTTTTCTTAACATATAATAAAATATTTTTGAAATCGTTTTTTGTCTTTCAGACATCTCTTATGCGTATTACGCTTATAGCTTCCGTCCTGCATATAGGACACTTGCAGTCCCCATGATCCTCCAACAAAATGTTGCTACAATTTTCGCAGCAGCACCGGTGACCACACGGAACAAATGCATGTGTGGCATCGCTCACCATACAAACCGAGCACTGATTTTCCCGATGAATGTGCTCATCATTTTGGAGAGGCACCGGCGCAATGGGGTGGTATGGTATGTCCGCCCGAGGTTCAACCCACGCTTGAAAATTATCCTCGGGAAGATGATAAATCGTCGAGTCGTCAGACAGGTAATCTTGAAAAATATCGACGAATACATAGTTTATATAAATTACGGAACAAGTAACAGAAATTTATTGTGTAGATGCCGAGTGAAGCAATATTTACTTGCATTCGTAAAATATCAATAATAATAATATGAATTCATCAATGATTTACCGAGAGCAGCTGGTGGCTCTGGCAACGGATCCACATCAGGCGAACCTTCGCGATTTTCTTCGCTGCTCGCGTCCGCATCTAATCCCTGTCGTTCGTGACCGCGCCCGCGCCCTCGCCCGCGTCCGCGCCCACGTGGTCGTCCACGTGGTCGTCCACGTCCGCGCCCTCGTCCACCCTCGACAGCTGCAGGCCGTTCGGCGTCGGGTCTTCCGCGCCCTCGTCCACTCCCTACAGCCGCTGGACCTTCGTTGCCGGCTCTTCCGCGCCCTCGTCGATCCTCGACAACCACAGGCCTCTCATCGATGGCTCTTCCGGGTCCTCGTCCACCCTCAGCAGCCGCAGCTCGTTCGTGGTCGGCTCTCGTTCTACGCCGCCGTCCGCCCTCGACAGCCGCAGGCCCCTCGTCGTCGGCTCTTCCGCGCCCTCGTCCACCCTCGGCAGTCGCAGGTCGTTCGTGGTCGGCTCTTCTTCTACGCCCCCGTCCACCCTCGACAGCCGCAGGCTCCTCGTCGTCGACTCTTCCGTGCCCTCGTCCGCCCTCAACAGCCGCAGGTTGTTCGTGGTCGGCTCTTCTTCCGGGCTCTCGTCCACCCTCGACAGCCGCACTTCTTTCATTATCGACTATTCGGCGACCAGCCCTCCCGCGACCGACTCCCCTGCGACCTGCCCCCCCATGAGCATCGTCAGCTGATAAAAATCCAATTTTTTTTGTGCCAGATGATTCTCTGGTGAATTGTTACATGCAGCAACCGTGAGTTTTTTCAAATTGACTCTACTAACCTTGATCCGAGAGTGGTTCTCCTACCGACATCCATTCAACGTCTACTAAACGGTCGGACTCTATGAAATTCGATAATTAACACATTAGATGCAAACATTCTAGAATAACGGAAATCATATGGTGTAGGGACAAAAAACTCATATAATTTCTTGAACAAACCGATTTCTCCGTCAGTTTCATCGTCATCCTCGGTGATGATATACCAACGAGAGGCACACGTTGAAGCCCGAAGAAGAAACTCCTCCAGTGTGAATCTTTGATAGTGAAAATGCGGTTATAACAATAATATTGGATATGGACATTAAGGGTGGTTTTTATTTTAGGTCTGAAAAAAATTCCATGTTGGAGCCCGTCAAATCGGTCCGAATTAGTTTTTAAAAAAATTTCGATTTTTTCAGATTTTGATTTCGTTGCTTTCGTCTCCCTATTTGAGCGGTAATTTTAAAATGTTTCAAAGACATGCTTATTCATTACATTTCGTATTAAGTTTTATTTCAAGGTAAATCGTAGGAAAAAAATTCATATTCTCGAATTTGAAGTGAAATTCATCTTCTTTTCAGTGAAAAATAAAAAATCATTAATTGGGGGGGGATCCCATGAGAATCGTTTGCTGTATTACTTTTTTTTCCAACAAAACGAATGACGAAAATGAAAATGAAAAAATCTCCTCGGGTTACGTAGTGCTGACACGTGGGTTATTATTCCATTACAGTGCTGTCTAAGTGAATGCCAATTTTTTACTTGAAATTTTTTTTTATCAATATTTTTCATTTATTTATTTAACTTTCGTGTTTCCGGAGTAATATTACTGTACTGTTGACATTATTTATTTTTGTGTAGTATGGTTTGAAACAATGTTTTAAATCATAGTATGTCAACAGTACAAACAGTATGTCAACAGTACAAAATAATAAAACTTCGAAAACACGAAAATTAAACATACTACAAAAAAATAAATAATATGTTAACAGAACGATAATATAACTCCGGAAATACGAAAATGAAATAAATAAAGAAAATGAAAAAATAAAGAAATAAACAAAAAATGAAATGATCCCCACCATTAAGGGGGTCGAGTCATCGTCAAAACGGCGATTTTCAATTATAATTTATAATTTTTGTACAATGCCTACAAATATGATGTATCGTCCACCATTTGAAGTACCAAATGAACAATTTTTTGGGACTAGTTAGAACCCTTAAGGTGCACCGGTTTCCTGAAAAGTCTAGTTTTGAGTTTTTACACTCTGCGCATCATTCAGAATGAACCGCTCGAGCGCTCGACGGATTTTACTCCACGACGTCTCATTTTTTTCGTGACACTTTTCCCCATAAGATGAACGCGGCACATTTTTGTTCGCCCTTTATTTCAGAGTTGCAGGCCTGTTTTGAAATTCTTAGCCTATTTTGAACTTTCCAGGCATTGTCCTGGTCACAATTTTGACTTTAATCAAAATCCGTCAAGTCGTTCTTTCTGGATCATCCGCAGAGTGTAAAAACTCAAAACAAGATTGTTCAGAACACCGGTGCACCTTAAGAGTTGTAACTAATCCTAAAAAGTTGTTCATTTGGTACCTCAAATGGTGGATGATGATACATCAATTTGCAGGCATTCTACAAAAATGATAAATTATTATTAAAGATCGCCGCTTTGACGCTGACTCGATCCCGTTCATGATTTTTTCATTTTTCACTGGAAAGAAGATGAAGTCCACTGATCATTCGGGAATATGGATTATTTGCTTAAGATTACCCCCAAAATAAAACTTAGTACGAAATATAGTGAATAAGCATGTCTTTGAATCATTTGAAAATGTCAGCTCAAATCGGGAAACGAAAGCAATGAAATCAAAATCTGAAAAAATTCGAGAATTTTTTTGTTAACTATTTGGAATCTATTTGACGGGCTCCAACATGGAATTTTTTTCAGACCCGAAATAAGGACCGCCCTAATGGGCATATGTACACTAGTACACAAAATTGAATGAACAAAAAATGTTTACCCTTTGTTTGCAAGTGTTTTTTTTTTAAAGATCTTTATCTCTGTGAAAAATGACGGCATTGAGATGCAATAAAAAGAATTTTGAAGCTTCTACTACTTTTTTACTTTTTGTATCTACTTTTGTATCTACTACACGAGTGTACCGGCTCGCAACATTTTTTTCCAGTTAAACCAATGGATCAGTCAGTTGGCTTGTTTATTCAACTTCAATTTACTTCATTTAAAAAAAGACACCAAACAAATTAGTAAAAATGTATTGTTTCTTTGATTTTTCGAACTAGTGTATATCTGTCAGTATATTGACAAAAATGAAATACTATTCATTCGGGTGTGGGATAAAAGGACGTACGTTCGCTGCGCAAGATTTTGTTGGGCTTCTACAATCGCAGCCTCCTTGAGAACGCTCTGTAATGGTTTCAGCCGGCGTACCCGTTGCCCTGCACGCAATCTTGTCAATGTCAACGATTGGTCGACGATTAAATTACACAAGTGATCTGTAATATTTGTGGAATAGGGTATTATTGATTGGACGATAAACTCTGAATGTTAGAGATGATTTTTTTTTTTTAAACATACCTAGGAGCATCCACACGTTTGGATGAAGCCCACCCAATTTGACTTTAATACAATTGTGGAAGGATTCTACCAAATTGTTTGTCCTTGAGGGGCACCGATACACGCTCACAACGTTGGCAAGCGGAGCCCATGTGATCCGTAGATATCTCATGAATCTGAGAATCGCGGGAAATTCTTCTGACATGTCGTCAGCAAGGGTCGACAAGATGCCGATCCCTTCTGCGAAATAAAAAGCCGGTGCCAGTGGCAATACCATCGTTCGACGCAGAATGGTTGTCGGCGCTTCTCGCAAATTTAATGCGCGCCATTTGCGCAAGACGGCCTGAAATCGATGAGTTATTCATTTTGACAATTACACATGACTACATTGTTAAGTATTTTACCTGATTGAAATGAAACCAGCACCCATGAAGTTTGGCATTCGGGAAGTGTGCTCGAAAAGCTGACATCGCAGCCCTCTCGTAATCTCCCATAATAAATTTCAGTGACTCCACTATACCCGGAGCCAATTCAACGAGGCGTCTTAAAACAGCTGTGTACAATGCCGCTGTTCGTGAACTCGTCCAGGTGTATACTAGGGGCATACCCTGTACAAAAATGATAATTTAGTAAAAAGCAGAATACGCGCTATTTTCACAAAAGCACAAACTGAAACTCACGGTGTCCATTATCCTTGTATGAAAAGTATACATTTGCATTGCCCGAGGTCTATTTGGAGTCAGCTGAAGTTGAGAAAGACAATGTATCATTAGAAGATTGTAAAGTGCTGCAATTTTTGGAAAGTCGCTCTTTCGAAGATTCCGTTGAAATAGAAAAACAAGACGTTTTGATTAAAGAAAAAAAAATCAAGTTTTGCTCCCTCATGAAGGAAGCTTTATTTTCCTGAAATAATTTTTTTTCTGATTTTTTTAATGCCATTACGTTAACAACTTTCTGAAACGTCAAAAAATCACATTTCTTTAAAATGTTCGAACCTTATAGTTATTATACTTTATGCAAAACTTTCATACTGCAAATAATTCAATTCTAAAAAGTCATATTTCATAATGTATTGAACAACTGCTACGGAACCTTTCTTAAACTATAATATTACAAAAAAAATGTCGTCGATACCATGCAAACCCATCAATTACATTCTTTTCTTTTCATTCCGATATAATATTATCAAATTGCATAGTCAATTGTGCGATCATAGACCTAAGCTCACAATCAAATTATTGACACTTGAACTTATAATACCTTGAAATTGCCATCGGCATAAATTTCCTTCGCAGTGTTTAACACTGCGAGCATCTCATCGCTGGCAAAAATTAAGGCTACCGACTCGTCAGATGCTTCGACCATTCCCCGATATATCGTTGCAGTAGCCTCATACCCATCCAAAGCTACCCCGAGTTCTCGCAACGAATCAGGTATCGGTGGCCGATTGGACGCACGCTTTCGCTGCATCGCCGATTTCAATGATAAGAACGATATTTTTTCAATCGCCGCTCGTTGGGTTTCGAGATTTCTATAAATGACGTATTTGTAAATATGAGCATTTTGACAGAAAAAAAATTGTATCAGGTGCATCAAATAATGTAGGAAAAATTTTTCGCCAAGAACCATCGTATTCGGTCTTGAACCGTACTATAACAATAATTATTTATACACAGAGAAAACGAGTTGCTTAGGACAATCAATTTTTTATCGGTTGGGTGGTAGTTGTGGCAACCAAGAGTATACGTGCGCCAATAATTTTCATATGGCTGGAGTCAAATGGTATTTGCGACTACTTCGAGTTGTTGTCACAACAACTGTCGGCATGGTACCTCTTTGACCCTGATGAAAACTATTTTCAAGGTTACCGCAACCAACCGGAGCTGTTGGTGCTGGCGAGCCTCATGCGGCGATTCTTGGAACTAGAGGACTGAACTATTTTATAAGTTGCTCTAACCGTTTTATTTGAAACATAATTAGTGAGAACGAGTAAGCGTGTTATCCGGATCTTATTACTAAATTTAATGGAATATTTATTAAAATTATATAGCTTATTTTTTACGGCTCCACTATGCATGCAAGATCTTTTAATCGGTTGAACAGAATAAGCAGTGACAGGAAAAAAAATGTTACTGAGTTAAATAAAAATGTCAACGTTTTATTCACGAAGAAAGTTTTTTCTAATGACCACTGACTTGATTTGATCAGTAAAAGATTTTTTTCGATATATTACATATTTTGGCTAAAGCCGATAAATTTTAGAATTTTTTATTGTTTTGAGAAATTGATCGGCGATAGTCAAGATATGTAATATATTTAAAAAAATCTTTCACCGGTCATATCAAGTCAGCGATTATGGTAAAAAATCTTCGTTGCATTTTTCCTATGGCCAGTGACTTGTTTTCATCGATGAAAGACTTTTTTCCTCATATTATATATTTTGGCTATAGCCGATCAATTTTAGAATTACTTATTGTTTTGAGAAATTGATCAGCGATAGCTAAAATATGTAATATATAAAAAAAAATCTTTCACCGGTGAATTAAAGTCAGCGGTTACGGTAAAGAATGTACTTGGCAAATAAAACTTTCAAAGTTTTATTCAACGCGGCGAAATTCTTTTTGCCATTGCTTATTCTGTTCAACCGATTAAAAGGTTTTACATGCAAAGTATTTTCATCGGTTGTACAGAATGAGCAGTGACAGAAAAAAAAGGTACTACGTCAAATAAGACTTTGTATGTTTTCTTTGCGAAGAAAATTTTTTCCCATGGCCACTGATTTGTTTTCATCGATGAAAGATTTTTTTCCTCATATTATATATTTTGGCCATGGCCGATCAATTTTAGAATTACTTATTGTTTTGAGAAATTGATCAGCGATAGCCAAAATATGTAATAAATATAAAAAAATCTTTCACCGGTCAATTAAAGTCAGCGGTTATGGAAAAAAAAATTCTTTGCAAAGAAAACTTTCAAAGTTTTATTTCAGGCGGTGACACTTTTTTTTGCCATTGCTTATTCTGTAAAACCAATGGAAAGGTTTTACATGCAAAGTATTTTCATCGGTCGTACAGAATGAGCAGTGGCAGAAAAAAAAGTACTGCATCGAATAAAACTCTGTATGTTTTGTTTGCGAAGAAAATTTTTTCCCATGACCACTGACTTGTTTTCATCAGTGAAAAATTTGTTTCCTCGTATTATATATTTTGGCTATAGCCGATCAATTTTAAAATTACTTATTGTTTTGAGAAATTGATCAGCGATAGCTAGAAAATGTAGTAAATATAAAAAAATCTTTCACCGATCAATTAAAGTCAGCGGTTATGGAAAAAAAAATTCTTTGCAAAGAAAACTTTCAAAGTTTTATTTCAGGCGGTGACACTTTTTTTTGCCATTGCTTATTCTGTAAAACCAATGGAAAGGTTTTACATGCAAAGTATTTTCATCGGTCGTACGGCATAAAAACAGTGGCAGAAAAAAAGTACTCGGTTAAATGAAACTTTGAATGTTTCATTTGCGAAGAAAATTTTTTTATTGCACTCTGTGCGCAAAGTGCCACTTTGCGCACACTACGTGTGCGCAAAATGGCACTTTCCGCACTCATGCAATAAAATTTTGTACGAAACTCGTGCGAGAAACTTTTTCTGACTCGTGTGATTGCAGCATTCGCCTTCGGCTCATGCTGCAAACTCACACTCATCAGAAAAAGTTTCATCGCACTCGTGTCGTAATGTACTATTCCCATGAGCACTGACTTGTGTTGATCATCGAATGTCAATGTTTCTTCATATATATTAGATTATTTCGGTATAGCAGCCGATGAATTAATTTAAATAATAAGAAATATTGTTCTTCAAGAAATTTGTGGCCCACTAGAATGGTTCTTCCAACCATTTTTAAAGTTGACAACACAAACAAGTAATTTGTAAATACAACCACGAAATACATTATTGCAGCTATACCGCCTGGGCTAACGAACCGAAAATGGTTGTCCGCACCAACTATAGTTTTCGCCGTGTACGACTATATTCAAAACAATTGAATAATATCAACAACAGATAATGCCATCAACAACAATAACAATAATAATATTTTACGCCACATACCGACGACAGACATCATCAAATATGACCTTGAGAGGCGTACTAGTCTCACGACATAGCTGCATCATCTGTTGCGTCAGCTCACTCTCTTGGACCCTTGTAGGATTCGGCTCGTGACGGTCACCATCGTGTTCACGGTACAAAACAAATGTACCGTCGTCCAAAATGGTTGCCACGGCCGTGCATCCGGTTGATGAACGCGTCGCACAACGATATACCACCCTCGGACCACGATCGTCGAGATGGTATCCGTGCCCCTCGTACACGTACAGGGAAGTACCCTTCGCCCTTCCTGGAATTTTCTGCATCTGTAGAATAATTGAAACGAAACTATAAAGATTGTTGTAAAGTCACGTGGCTATATTGACATAAGCCGGGTTTTTTATGGAAGTCTCAACTAATAAAAAAAATTCGATAGAAGTATCAATTTTGTGCCGGAGGAAACAATGTTTCTTATTTTCAGCATTGTTATTTTTTATATATTTTTAGCATTGTTATTGTTATTATTTTTTTTATCAACATTTTACCTTTCTGGCATCTTTAAAGTAATTAATTTTCTGAAGTTGAGATAAATTAACGAGGGTAATTGATTGAAAACTTTAGTAAAAGTTTATTTTTTCAGAAATCGGAAAAACGTGTGGTAATTATTGTTTATATTGTTGGCTTTACTCTCGCCGTCCGAGACAAAGATGAAATCGTGTTACAGAGGTCACGCGAGTACGGCAGGAACGTAGTTGAAAATTGTACTGAAAAAATGTTCCTTTGTCTCGACGCGTGCCCTATGACGCTATCTCACTCGCTCTCATTCGATCGCTGCCCCTGTTTCGTCCCGTCATAAAAACACGCGCCTCTTTGTTTTGCTTTCATCTATCGTTTTTCCACTGCTATTCTGATGCAGATACTTTTATAACGAATCTTGCAATGAAGCGCCAAATGAAAAAAAAATGTATCACTTTTTCATTCATTCAGTTAATCAATTATTTTTCAATCGAATCGTTTCTTTCCTCTTTTTTCCAATTGACAGTCCACTGATAGATGGTCATCAGCAAAAATCATTTTACGATTAAAATATATCCAAACGTGGTATCAATAGTTTTACTTTTATATATTTTTTGTATTTCACTTACACCAGATTCGATTACAGCACTTGCGATTCTGACGAGATTTCTTTGTCTCTGTTCGACAATGTTCAGAATGAATTGATATTAACTATCGATATAATAAATAAAAATAATTGTCTAATAAATTGTGTTCATCGCGATAAAGGGATAAAAACACAATGAAACGTCGATATAAAAAACCAAAAAGAAACAATATGATTAAACACAAGCGTGGTAGAAAACAATAGATGGTCAAATAAATGTTCGAAGCTCACGATCTCTTTGAAATTCACAGGCCGACTGATTCTTGCGTTGGCTCGGCGCCGGTCACGCGTACAATAGTAAACAATGCCTATAGCGTCGTCGGCAACGTAGAATTCGCAGGTTCCACGGAGCGATGGTATCAATATTACGCTTTCGATCTATTCTCAAAAATATCTCAATATTTTCATGATTCTTATACCTGTTACCTGCCCCCATTATCGATCGATAGTCAGAGGTTTAAGATTGTTTATAAAATTAATTTTACATGAGGAAAGGCAAATATACGTGGTCGCTTTCGACAATGGCTTTTGAAAATACCGCGCTTTGGAAACATTGAGCCGGCGCATTGCGGCAAAATACCAGCTGACGTCGGTGTTCGAGCTCCGCGTGTTTTCAGAAAGTTCCGTTGGGATTCCCATGATTCAGGGGAATGCTTCATTTATACCTCCGATCATTTATTGTTTCGTTCTTCAAACGCGTGTAAGAATTAAGCTGGGGAAAAAGGGAATAAGCAGACAATTGAAAGCGAAAAGTTATATCGTTTCAAAAAGAGAGATTTATTTCTTTTTATCACCAATCATAAGTGGTGATTATTTTCCTTGCAAGGTCGCATCGATGATGAAGTTACTATCATGGAAAATGTCTTCAGTTTTGACACATTGGAGAATGAATAAAATTAATGAGGAAATGAAAGATCACAACTCATGATTGGTGATATAAAAGAAATACATCTCTCTTTTTGAAACGACATAACTTTTCGCTGTCAGAGTTCTGACACGAGCGCACAGCGCTTGAGCGCTGCATATTCTAGGGTAACGATTGGTCAAATTGAATTTCGCACGCCGCAGTGCCACGCGCGAAATTCTTTTCGACCAATGGTTACGCTAAGTTACGCAGCGCTCAAGCGCTGTGCGTCCGTGTCAGAACGCACCCTCAATTGTCTTCTTATTCCCTTTTTCACCAGGTTAAAGCCCGGCTTATGCAGCTTTCGTAACTTAAGAAGTTGAAAGTATATATTGCCCTTGTGGCGTTTATGCTAGCATTAGCCACAACCGTAATTGCGCATAAATGCTACAAGGGCAATATATACTTTCAACTTTCTTAAGTTACGGCTAAGTTAAGTTACGGCCGCTGGATAAACCAGGCTTAAGTTAAGTTACGGCCGCTGCATAAATCGGGCTTAATTCTTACACGCGTTTAAAGAACGAAACAATAAATGATCGGAGGTATAAATGAAGCATTCCCCTGAATCATGGGAATCCCAACGGAACTTTCTGAAAACACGCGGAGCTCGAACACCGACGTCAGCTGGTATTTTGCCGCAATGCGCCGGCTCAATGTTTCCAAAGCGCGG
Source organism: Alloplasta piceator (assembly GCA_946863875.1). Taxonomy (NCBI): domain Eukaryota; kingdom Metazoa; phylum Arthropoda; class Insecta; order Hymenoptera; family Ichneumonidae; genus Alloplasta; species Alloplasta piceator. The sequence goes on along the minus strand of OX333073.1, from coordinate 11,683,856 downwards.
TATTTTCAAAAGCCATTGTCGAAAGCGACCACGTATATTTGCCTTTCCTCATGTAAAATTAATTTTATAAACAATCTTAAACCTCTGACTATCGATCGATAATGGGGGCAGGTAACAGGTATAAGAATCATGAAAATATTGAGATATTTTTGAGAATAGATCGAAAGCGTAATATTGATACCATCGCTCCGTGGAACCTGCGAATTCTACGTTGCCGACGACGCTATAGGCATTGTTTACTATTGTACGCGTGACCGGCGCCGAGCCAACGCAAGAATCAGTCGGCCTGTGAATTTCAAAGAGATCGTGAGCTTCGAACATTTATTTGACCATCTATTGTTTTCTACCACGCTTGTGTTTAATCATATTGTTTCTTTTTGGTTTTTTATATCGACGTTTCATTGTGTTTTTATCCCTTTATCGCGATGAACACAATTTATTAGACAATTATTTTTATTTATTATATCGATAGTTAATATCAATTCATTCTGAACATTGTCGAACAGAGACAAAGAAATCTCGTCAGAATCGCAAGTGCTGTAATCGAATCTGGTGTAAGTGAAATACAAAAAATATATAAAAGTAAAACTATTGATACCACGTTTGGATATATTTTAATCGTAAAATGATTTTTGCTGATGACCATCTATCAGTGGACTGTCAATTGGAAAAAAGAGGAAAGAAACGATTCGATTGAAAAATAATTGATTAACTGAATGAATGAAAAAGTGATACATTTTTTTTTCATTTGGCGCTTCATTGCAAGATTCGTTATAAAAGTATCTGCATCAGAATAGCAGTGGAAAAACGATAGATGAAAGCAAAACAAAGAGGCGCGTGTTTTTATGACGGGACGAAACAGGGGCAGCGATCGAATGAGAGCGAGTGAGATAGCGTCATAGGGCACGCGTCGAGACAAAGGAACATTTTTTCAGTACAATTTTCAACTACGTTCCTGCCGTACTCGCGTGACCTCTGTAACACGATTTCATCTTTGTCTCGGACGGCGAGAGTAAAGCCAACAATATAAACAATAATTACCACACGTTTTTCCGATTTCTGAAAAAATAAACTTTTACTAAAGTTTTCAATCAATTACCCTCGTTAATTTATCTCAACTTCAGAAAATTAATTACTTTAAAGATGCCAGAAAGGTAAAATGTTGATAAAAAAAATAATAACAATAACAATGCTAAAAATATATAAAAAATAACAATGCTGAAAATAAGAAACATTGTTTCCTCCGGCACAAAATTGATACTTCTATCGAATTTTTTTTATTAGTTGAGACTTCCATAAAAAACCCGGCTTATGTCAATATAGCCACGTGACTTTACAACAATCTTTATAGTTTCGTTTCAATTATTCTACAGATGCAGAAAATTCCAGGAAGGGCGAAGGGTACTTCCCTGTACGTGTACGAGGGGCACGGATACCATCTCGACGATCGTGGTCCGAGGGTGGTATATCGTTGTGCGACGCGTTCATCAACCGGATGCACGGCCGTGGCAACCATTTTGGACGACGGTACATTTGTTTTGTACCGTGAACACGATGGTGACCGTCACGAGCCGAATCCTACAAGGGTCCAAGAGAGTGAGCTGACGCAACAGATGATGCAGCTATGTCGTGAGACTAGTACGCCTCTCAAGGTCATATTTGATGATGTCTGTCGTCGGTATGTGGCGTAAAATATTATTATTGTTATTGTTGTTGATGGCATTATCTGTTGTTGATATTATTCAATTGTTTTGAATATAGTCGTACACGGCGAAAACTATAGTTGGTGCGGACAACCATTTTCGGTTCGTTAGCCCAGGCGGTATAGCTGCAATAATGTATTTCGTGGTTGTATTTACAAATTACTTGTTTGTGTTGTCAACTTTAAAAATGGTTGGAAGAACCATTCTAGTGGGCCACAAATTTCTTGAAGAACAATATTTCTTATTATTTAAATTAATTCATCGGCTGCTATACCGAAATAATCTAATATATATGAAGAAACATTGACATTCGATGATCAACACAAGTCAGTGCTCATGGGAATAGTACATTACGACACGAGTGCGATGAAACTTTTTCTGATGAGTGTGAGTTTGCAGCATGAGCCGAAGGCGAATGCTGCAATCACACGAGTCAGAAAAAGTTTCTCGCACGAGTTTCGTACAAAATTTTATTGCATGAGTGCGGAAAGTGCCATTTTGCGCACACGTAGTGTGCGCAAAGTGGCACTTTGCGCACAGAGTGCAATAAAAAAATTTTCTTCGCAAATGAAACATTCAAAGTTTCATTTAACCGAGTACTTTTTTTCTGCCACTGTTTTTATGCCGTACGACCGATGAAAATACTTTGCATGTAAAACCTTTCTATTGGTTTCACAGAATAAGCAATGGCAAAAAAAGTGTCACCGCCTGAAATAAAACTTTGAAAGTTTTCTTTGCAAAGAATATTTTTTTCCATAACCGCTGACTTTAATTGATCGGTGAAAGATTTTTTTATATTTATTACATATTTTGGCTATCGCTGATCAATTTCTCAAAACAATAAGTAATTTTAAAATTGATCGGCTATAGCCAAAATATATAATACGAGGAAACAAATTTTTCACCGATGAAAACAAGTCAGTGGTCATGGGAAAAAATTTTCTTCGCAAACAAAACATACAGAGTTTTATTCGACGCAGTACTTTTTTTTCTGCCACTGCTCATTCTGTACGACCGATGAAAATACTTTGCATGTAAAACCTTTCCATTGGTTTTACAGAATAAGCAATGGCAAAAGAAAGTGTCACCGCCTGAAATAAAACTTTGAAAGTTTTCTTTGCAAAGAATTTTTTTTTCCATAACCGCTGACTTTAATTGATCGGTGAAAGATTTTTTTATATTTACTACATTTTCTAGCTATCGCTGATCAATTTCTCAAAACAATAAGTAATTTTAAAATTGATCGGCTATAGCCAAAATATATAATACGAGGAAACAAATATTTCACCGATGAAAACAAGTCAGTGGTCATGGGAAAAAATTTTCTTCGCAAACAAAACATACAGAGTTTTATTCGACGCAGTACTTTTTTTTCTGCCACTGCTCATTCTGTACGACCGATGAAAATACTTTGCATGTAAAACCTTTCCATTGGTTTTACAGAATAAGCAATGGCAAAAGAAAGTGTCACCGCCTGAAATAAAACTTTGAAAGTTTTCTTTGCAAAGAATTTTTTTTTCCATAACCGCTGACTTTAATTGATCGGTGAAAGATTTTTTTATATTTACTACATTTTCTAGCTATCGCTGATCAATTTCTCAAAACAATAAGTAATTTTAAAATTGATCGGCTATAGCCAAAATATATAATACGAGGAAACAAATTTTTCACCGATGAAAACAAGTCAGTGGTCATGGGAAAAAATTTTCTTCGCAAACAAAACATACAGAATTTTATTCGATGCAGTACTTTTTTTTCTGCCACTGCTCATTCTGTACGACCGATGAAAATACTTTGCATGTAAAACCTTTCCATTGGTTTTACAGAATAAGCAATGGCAAAAAAAAAGTGTCACCGCCTGAAATAAAACTTTGAAAGTTTTCTTTGCGAAGAATTTTTTTTTCCATAACCGCTGACTTTAATTGATCGGTGAAAGATTTTTTTATATTTACTACATTTTCTAGCTATCGCTGATCAATTTCTCAAAACAATAAGTAGTTTTAAAATTGATCGGCTATAACCAAAATATATAATACGAGGAAACAAATTTTTCACCGATGAAAACAAGTCAGTGGTCATGGGAAAAAATTTTCTTCGCAAACAAAACATACAGAGTTTTATTCGACGCAGTACTTTTTTTTCTGCCACTGCTCATTCTGTACGACCGATGAAAATACTTTGCATGTAAAACCTTTCCATTGGTTTTACAGAATAAGCAATGGCAAAAAAAAGTGTCACCGCCTGAAATAAAACTTTGAAAGTTTTCTTTGCAAAGAATTTTTTTTTCCATAACCGCTGACTTTAATTGATCGGTGAAAGATTTTTTTATATTTACTACATTTTCTAGCTATCGCTGATCAATTTCTCAAAACAATAAGTAATTTTAAAATTGATCGGCTATAGCCAAAATATATAATACGAGGAAACAAATTTTTCACTGATGAAAACAAGTCAGTGGTCATGGGAAAAAATTTTCTTCGCAAACAAAACATACAGAGTTTTATTCGATGCAGTACTTTTTTTTCTGCCACTGCTCATTCTGTACGACCGATGAAAATACTTTGCATGTAAAACCTTTCCATTGGTTTTACAGAATAAGCAATGGCAAAAAAAAGTGTCACCGCCTGAAATAAAACTTTGAAAGTTTTCTTTGCAAAGAATTTTTTTTTCCATAACCGCTGACTTTAATTGACCGGTGAAAGATTTTTTTATATTTATTACATATTTTGGCTATCGCTGATCAATTTCTCAAAACAATAAGTAATTCTAAAATTGATCGGCCATGGCCAAAATATATAATATGAGGAAAAAAATCTTTCATCGATGAAAACAAATCAGTGGCCATGGGAAAAAATTTTCTTCGCAAAGAAAACATACAAAGTCTTATTTGACGTAGTACCTTTTTTTTCTGTCACTGCTCATTCTGTACAACCGATGAAAATACTTTGCATGTAAAACCTTTTAATCGGTTGAACAGAATAAGCAATGGCAAAAAGAATTTCGCCGCGTTGAATAAAACTTTGAAAGTTTTATTTGCCAAGTACATTCTTTACCGTAACCGCTGACTTTAATTCACCGGTGAAAGATTTTTTTTTATATATTACATATTTTAGCTATCGCTGATCAATTTCTCAAAACAATAAGTAATTCTAAAATTGATCGGCTATAGCCAAAATATATAATATGAGGAAAAAAGTCTTTCATCGATGAAAACAAGTCACTGGCCATAGGAAAAATGCAACGAAGATTTTTTACCATAATCGCTGACTTGATATGACCGGTGAAAGATTTTTTTAAATATATTACATATCTTGACTATCGCCGATCAATTTCTCAAAACAATAAAAAATTCTAAAATTTATCGGCTTTAGCCAAAATATGTAATATATCGAAAAAAATCTTTTACTGATCAAATCAAGTCAGTGGTCATTAGAAAAAACTTTCTTCGTGAATAAAACGTTGACATTTTTATTTAACTCAGTAACATTTTTTTTCCTGTCACTGCTTATTCTGTTCAACCGATTAAAAGATCTTGCATGCATAGTGGAGCCGTAAAAAATAAGCTATATAATTTTAATAAATATTCCATTAAATTTAGTAATAAGATCCGGATAACACGCTTACTCGTTCTCACTAATTATGTTTCAAATAAAACGGTTAGAGCAACTTATAAAATAGTTCAGTCCTCTAGTTCCAAGAATCGCCGCATGAGGCTCGCCAGCACCAACAGCTCCGGTTGGTTGCGGTAACCTTGAAAATAGTTTTCATCAGGGTCAAAGAGGTACCATGCCGACAGTTGTTGTGACAACAACTCGAAGTAGTCGCAAATACCATTTGACTCCAGCCATATGAAAATTATTGGCGCACGTATACTCTTGGTTGCCACAACTACCACCCAACCGATAAAAAATTGATTGTCCTAAGCAACTCGTTTTCTCTGTGTATAAATAATTATTGTTATAGTACGGTTCAAGACCGAATACGATGGTTCTTGGCGAAAAATTTTTCCTACATTATTTGATGCACCTGATACAATTTTTTTTCTGTCAAAATGCTCATATTTACAAATACGTCATTTATAGAAATCTCGAAACCCAACGAGCGGCGATTGAAAAAATATCGTTCTTATCATTGAAATCGGCGATGCAGCGAAAGCGTGCGTCCAATCGGCCACCGATACCTGATTCGTTGCGAGAACTCGGGGTAGCTTTGGATGGGTATGAGGCTACTGCAACGATATATCGGGGAATGGTCGAAGCATCTGACGAGTCGGTAGCCTTAATTTTTGCCAGCGATGAGATGCTCGCAGTGTTAAACACTGCGAAGGAAATTTATGCCGATGGCAATTTCAAGGTATTATAAGTTCAAGTGTCAATAATTTGATTGTGAGCTTAGGTCTATGATCGCACAATTGACTATGCAATTTGATAATATTATATCGGAATGAAAAGAAAAGAATGTAATTGATGGGTTTGCATGGTATCGACGACATTTTTTTTGTAATATTATAGTTTAAGAAAGGTTCCGTAGCAGTTGTTCAATACATTATGAAATATGACTTTTTAGAATTGAATTATTTGCAGTATGAAAGTTTTGCATAAAGTATAATAACTATAAGGTTCGAACATTTTAAAGAAATGTGATTTTTTGACGTTTCAGAAAGTTGTTAACGTAATGGCATTAAAAAAATCAGAAAAAAAATTATTTCAGGAAAATAAAGCTTCCTTCATGAGGGAGCAAAACTTGATTTTTTTTTCTTTAATCAAAACGTCTTGTTTTTCTATTTCAACGGAATCTTCGAAAGAGCGACTTTCCAAAAATTGCAGCACTTTACAATCTTCTAATGATACATTGTCTTTCTCAACTTCAGCTGACTCCAAATAGACCTCGGGCAATGCAAATGTATACTTTTCATACAAGGATAATGGACACCGTGAGTTTCAGTTTGTGCTTTTGTGAAAATAGCGCGTATTCTGCTTTTTACTAAATTATCATTTTTGTACAGGGTATGCCCCTAGTATACACCTGGACGAGTTCACGAACAGCGGCATTGTACACAGCTGTTTTAAGACGCCTCGTTGAATTGGCTCCGGGTATAGTGGAGTCACTGAAATTTATTATGGGAGATTACGAGAGGGCTGCGATGTCAGCTTTTCGAGCACACTTCCCGAATGCCAAACTTCATGGGTGCTGGTTTCATTTCAATCAGGTAAAATACTTAACAATGTAGTCATGTGTAATTGTCAAAATGAATAACTCATCGATTTCAGGCCGTCTTGCGCAAATGGCGCGCATTAAATTTGCGAGAAGCGCCGACAACCATTCTGCGTCGAACGATGGTATTGCCACTGGCACCGGCTTTTTATTTCGCAGAAGGGATCGGCATCTTGTCGACCCTTGCTGACGACATGTCAGAAGAATTTCCCGCGATTCTCAGATTCATGAGATATCTACGGATCACATGGGCTCCGCTTGCCAACGTTGTGAGCGTGTATCGGTGCCCCTCAAGGACAAACAATTTGGTAGAATCCTTCCACAATTGTATTAAAGTCAAATTGGGTGGGCTTCATCCAAACGTGTGGATGCTCCTAGGTATGTTTAAAAAAAAAAAATCATCTCTAACATTCAGAGTTTATCGTCCAATCAATAATACCCTATTCCACAAATATTACAGATCACTTGTGTAATTTAATCGTCGACCAATCGTTGACATTGACAAGATTGCGTGCAGGGCAACGGGTACGCCGGCTGAAACCATTACAGAGCGTTCTCAAGGAGGCTGCGATTGTAGAAGCCCAACAAAATCTTGCGCAGCGAACGTACGTCCTTTTATCCCACACCCGAATGAATAGTATTTCATGTTTGTCAATATACTGACAGATATACACTAGTTCGAAAAATCAAAGAAACAATACATTTTTACTAATTTGTTTGGTGTCTTTTTTTAAATGAAGTAAATTGAAGTTGAATAAACAAGCCAACTGACTGATCCATTGGTTTAACTGGAAAAAAATGTTGCGAGCCGGTACACTCGTGTAGTAGATACAAAAGTAGATACAAAAAGTAAAAAAGTAGTAGAAGCTTCAAAATTCTTTTTATTGCATCTCAATGCCGTCATTTTTCACAGAGATAAAGATCTTTAAAAAAAAAACACTTGCAAACAAAGGGTAAACATTTTTTGTTCATTCAATTTTGTGTACTAGTGTACATATGCCCATTAGGGCGGTCCTTATTTCGGGTCTGAAAAAAATTCCATGTTGGAGCCCGTCAAATAGATTCCAAATAGTTAACAAAAAAATTCTCGAATTTTTTCAGATTTTGATTTCATTGCTTTCGTTTCCCGATTTGAGCTGACATTTTCAAATGATTCAAAGACATGCTTATTCACTATATTTCGTACTAAGTTTTATTTTGGGGGTAATCTTAAGCAAATAATCCATATTCCCGAATGATCAGTGGACTTCATCTTCTTTCCAGTGAAAAATGAAAAAATCATGAACGGGATCGAGTCAGCGTCAAAGCGGCGATCTTTAATAATAATTTATCATTTTTGTAGAATGCCTGCAAATTGATGTATCATCATCCACCATTTGAGGTACCAAATGAACAACTTTTTAGGATTAGTTACAACTCTTAAGGTGCACCGGTGTTCTGAACAATCTTGTTTTGAGTTTTTACACTCTGCGGATGATCCAGAAAGAACGACTTGACGGATTTTGATTAAAGTCAAAATTGTGACCAGGACAATGCCTGGAAAGTTCAAAATAGGCTAAGAATTTCAAAACAGGCCTGCAACTCTGAAATAAAGGGCGAACAAAAATGTGCCGCGTTCATCTTATGGGGAAAAGTGTCACGAAAAAAATGAGACGTCGTGGAGTAAAATCCGTCGAGCGCTCGAGCGGTTCATTCTGAATGATGCGCAGAGTGTAAAAACTCAAAACTAGACTTTTCAGGAAACCGGTGCACCTTAAGGGTTCTAACTAGTCCCAAAAAATTGTTCATTTGGTACTTCAAATGGTGGACGATACATCATATTTGTAGGCATTGTACAAAAATTATAAATTATAATTGAAAATCGCCGTTTTGACGATGACTCGACCCCCTTAATGGTGGGGATCATTTCATTTTTTGTTTATTTCTTTATTTTTTCATTTTCTTTATTTATTTCATTTTCGTATTTCCGGAGTTATATTATCGTTCTGTTAACATATTATTTATTTTTTTGTAGTATGTTTAATTTTCGTGTTTTCGAAGTTTTATTATTTTGTACTGTTGACATACTGTTTGTACTGTTGACATACTATGATTTAAAACATTGTTTCAAACCATACTACACAAAAATAAATAATGTCAACAGTACAGTAATATTACTCCGGAAACACGAAAGTTAAATAAATAAATGAAAAATATTGATAAAAAAAAATTTCAAGTAAAAAATTGGCATTCACTTAGACAGCACTGTAATGGAATAATAACCCACGTGTCAGCACTACGTAACCCGAGGAGATTTTTTCATTTTCATTTTCGTCATTCGTTTTGTTGGAAAAAAAAGTAATACAGCAAACGATTCTCATGGGATCCCCCCCCAATTAATGATTTTTTATTTTTCACTGAAAAGAAGATGAATTTCACTTCAAATTCGAGAATATGAATTTTTTTCCTACGATTTACCTTGAAATAAAACTTAATACGAAATGTAATGAATAAGCATGTCTTTGAAACATTTTAAAATTACCGCTCAAATAGGGAGACGAAAGCAACGAAATCAAAATCTGAAAAAATCGAAATTTTTTTAAAAACTAATTCGGACCGATTTGACGGGCTCCAACATGGAATTTTTTTCAGACCTAAAATAAAAACCACCCTTAATGTCCATATCCAATATTATTGTTATAACCGCATTTTCACTATCAAAGATTCACACTGGAGGAGTTTCTTCTTCGGGCTTCAACGTGTGCCTCTCGTTGGTATATCATCACCGAGGATGACGATGAAACTGACGGAGAAATCGGTTTGTTCAAGAAATTATATGAGTTTTTTGTCCCTACACCATATGATTTCCGTTATTCTAGAATGTTTGCATCTAATGTGTTAATTATCGAATTTCATAGAGTCCGACCGTTTAGTAGACGTTGAATGGATGTCGGTAGGAGAACCACTCTCGGATCAAGGTTAGTAGAGTCAATTTGAAAAAACTCACGGTTGCTGCATGTAACAATTCACCAGAGAATCATCTGGCACAAAAAAAATTGGATTTTTATCAGCTGACGATGCTCATGGGGGGGCAGGTCGCAGGGGAGTCGGTCGCGGGAGGGCTGGTCGCCGAATAGTCGATAATGAAAGAAGTGCGGCTGTCGAGGGTGGACGAGAGCCCGGAAGAAGAGCCGACCACGAACAACCTGCGGCTGTTGAGGGCGGACGAGGGCACGGAAGAGTCGACGACGAGGAGCCTGCGGCTGTCGAGGGTGGACGGGGGCGTAGAAGAAGAGCCGACCACGAACGACCTGCGACTGCCGAGGGTGGACGAGGGCGCGGAAGAGCCGACGACGAGGGGCCTGCGGCTGTCGAGGGCGGACGGCGGCGTAGAACGAGAGCCGACCACGAACGAGCTGCGGCTGCTGAGGGTGGACGAGGACCCGGAAGAGCCATCGATGAGAGGCCTGTGGTTGTCGAGGATCGACGAGGGCGCGGAAGAGCCGGCAACGAAGGTCCAGCGGCTGTAGGGAGTGGACGAGGGCGCGGAAGACCCGACGCCGAACGGCCTGCAGCTGTCGAGGGTGGACGAGGGCGCGGACGTGGACGACCACGTGGACGACCACGTGGGCGCGGACGCGGGCGAGGGCGCGGGCGCGGTCACGAACGACAGGGATTAGATGCGGACGCGAGCAGCGAAGAAAATCGCGAAGGTTCGCCTGATGTGGATCCGTTGCCAGAGCCACCAGCTGCTCTCGGTAAATCATTGATGAATTCATATTATTATTATTGATATTTTACGAATGCAAGTAAATATTGCTTCACTCGGCATCTACACAATAAATTTCTGTTACTTGTTCCGTAATTTATATAAACTATGTATTCGTCGATATTTTTCAAGATTACCTGTCTGACGACTCGACGATTTATCATCTTCCCGAGGATAATTTTCAAGCGTGGGTTGAACCTCGGGCGGACATACCATACCACCCCATTGCGCCGGTGCCTCTCCAAAATGATGAGCACATTCATCGGGAAAATCAGTGCTCGGTTTGTATGGTGAGCGATGCCACACATGCATTTGTTCCGTGTGGTCACCGGTGCTGCTGCGAAAATTGTAGCAACATTTTGTTGGAGGATCATGGGGACTGCAAGTGTCCTATATGCAGGACGGAAGCTATAAGCGTAATACGCATAAGAGATGTCTGAAAGACAAAAAACGATTTCAAAAATATTTTATTATATGTTAAGAAAAAAAATTACATATTAAAAAAAGTTGGTTTACCGTATACCCTTATCGAGTTTTTACGTTTCCTTTCCTGTTCCAACCTAACCTATACTAAACGTGATGTTGGCTTTTCCGGCTGCGGTCTTCAACATATTTTCCCGCTTCTTTTCTGCGTCGCAATTCTGCCCGAAGACGAAGGTTAACTGTAGAAAACCGTCGCCGATACAGTAGGTAATTTACCTAATTTCCCGGTATCGACACGAACAAGCTCGAATGCAAATACCAAGGCCTTAGACGAGTCACTTCCCCAACAACAGATAGCGCGCGAGCCAGTGCGCGGTCAAGCGGTCACCCATCCGAATAAAGAACACAAATTGAAATAAGCTTTCTACAAGGGATGTTTGCTATAATGAAATCACAAAAATCACATGGGCAACTGAATCGATCGCAGCGATCGCTGCGGACAAAATTTCGTTGAATCATGCTCACGTTTACGAGGATCTGAAAGTAAATTAGCTGTCACATGAGTGCGAGAGAAATGGCTGAAATTTTGGAACAGGTTTTTTTCAGAAATCAGCAACATTTGGGGGAAAATAAGAGTTTCATACTCTGCCTCAGTATATTTCGCAGGGCCTAAAATTTGTTTTTCTTTAAAATTATTAAACATTTACAAAAAGACTTGTTCGAAAAATTGTCGGTAAAACAGATCTTCCACATCCTCTCAACGAGTGAAAAAGTAATTTGTTCGACTAACTTCAATCTATTGGAAAACAATTCTATTTTACCTTTTTAAGACCTTTTTATATTTATTTTCTTTATCACGAGGGATTATATTCACTACCCCTTTCAGAAATGGTATTGCACTTCTATTTTCAAGTTTCTACCAGATTTAAGTTCTTTTATTTATAAAAATCTTCCATCGTTCCTACCGTATTAGAGCATGATTTAAAGGAGTCGCCGGATGTCGTTGTCGTCGCGCACGCTTCCAATTATAAAATATAATTGTGTAGGACGTTCGAATAATTGTGTAGGACGAATATGTTGGGCCACAAGTTCGTGTAGGACGATTATCTTGAGCTGTAAGTTTGTGTAGGACGATTATCTTGGACTATAAGTTTGTGTAGGACGATTATCTTGGGTTATAAGTTTGTGTAGGACGAATATGTTGGACTATAAGTTTGTGTAGGACGATTATCTTAGGCTATAAGTTTGTGTAGGACGATTATCTTGTGCTATAACTTTGTGTAGGACGAATATGTTGGACTATAAGTTTGTGTAGGACGAATATGTTGGACTATAAGTTTGTGTAGGACGAATATGTTGGCCTATAAGTTTGTGTAGGACGAATATGTTTGACTATAAGTTTGTGTAGGACGATTATCTTGGGCTATAAGTTTGTGTAGGACGATTATCTTGGGCTATAAGTTTGTGTAGGACGAATATGTTGGACCATAAGTTTGTGTAGGACGAATAAGTTGGACTATAAGTTTGTGTAGGACGAATATATTGGACTGTAAGTTTGTGTAGGACGAATATGTTGGGCCATAAGTTCGTGTAGGACGTTCAAATAATTGTGTAGGACGAATATATTGAACTATAAGTTTGTGTAGGACGAATATGTTGGACATGAGTTTGTGTAGGACGAATATGTTGGACTACAAGTTTGTGTAGGACAAATATGTTGAGCCATAATTTCGTGTAGGACGTTCAAATAATTGTGTAGGACGAATATGTTGGACTATAAGTTTGTGTAGGACGATCGAATAATGGTGTAGGACGAAAAGAACTGGCCATAATTATGTGTAGGACGTTTTGTGTAGGACGTTTTGTGTAGGACGACCCTTGTGTAGGACGAGAATTGTGTAGGATCGAACCTCACTCATATCAATGGTCAAACAGAAAAGTGTCTTTTTTCGTAAAAGCTCGCTATCTCAGCGAAAAATGGTCGCAGCGAGGTCTCAAAAAAAGTAAATTGAAGCTAAATAAACAAGCTATCCTGTCCTTGTAATATTTCAACTGGAAGAATTTTTTCCCAAAAATTACAGCCAAAACAAAAGCGATGCAAATTTGCCAATTTTTTTTTTTCTTGGTATTTCTCATAATTGCGTGAAACTTGTAGCTTTGAATTTGTTTTTGCTAAAAGATCTGAAAACTAGAAACTTCAAGCTTCAAAATGCTTTTTTTTAGACCTCGATACGACCATTTTTCACTGAGATACAGCATTGTTAAAAACCACTAAAAATTTGGGAGATTTTTTTGATCCTTTAATTTTTTCCACTAGTGTATTTCAGTAGTAAAATTAATGAGGCAACTCCACAGCCTTTTATCGATAATAAAAATTGACAAAGATTAAGAAAATCGATGAAAGATCAATTTTGGCGCGGTCTCAACGTCATTCTACATGAAAAACAAAAAAAAACGAGAATAGAGAAGGAATAAAATTTAAAAAAAAAATAGTCTAGGCGTCTCGATGGCGTCTGCACGAAGCGTTCCATTCCAACCCTCCACTTTCTCTCGAGTCCTTGCACCGCGTCCTTTTCTTAGGGACGAGGGATCCTCCCTCGTCTCGCTTCGTCCCCACATTCCGAAATAGGTTTGCGAGATAAATGGTCCTTCTCGCACCCAATTTTCCACGCAAATTCCCTTACTTAGGCCTTTTTGCCATTCAGCAGTTGATGGATGTGACATACACTGTGTTTTCAACCCTTCGCGATTGAGGGATGTCAAGACTCGCTAGACGGAGTATTTTACCCTCCAATTTCGCTCGCTGGCGCCATTTTCCGATTTTTTTTCCCTCCCTTTTTCCCTTCGTATCTCTCCGGATATTTATCGATGTGGCGCTTTTTCGTATATCCTTCGGCAATGGTGACAAAACTTCGTCCTTGCCGCTCGATTTTTTTCCTGCGTCCAAAATTGTTTCAAGGATTCATTAAAGCGGTATTTTGGTCTGGAATTTTGAAAAAAAATCCATTTTTTTTTTGCATATTCTCAAAGTTTAGACCTCTTTTTTGTTTATTGTTAATATATTAATACATATGTTGTAAAAAAGATGAATGTTAAAAATATATATGGGTCATTCCATGTGAAATCGACCAAGAGTTGGAATCGACCCCTCTGAATTTTCATGAAATTTAGTCATAAGTTTTCGTTTTCAGTAAAACAAAGTTCTACTAAAGGAAATGAAATTGAATTTTTTTTTCGAAAGTTATGCGAAATTCAAAATTTCACAATTTTTCAAATCTTTCAAGTTTATTTTTTAAATATCTTGAAAACTATTATAGTTACGAAAGTAACTGAATAGTTCGAAAGTTCTGAATTAGTTTTGAAGAGTATACTTGGGGCTACGAAAAAAAAATACCCCGAATTTTTTTTTTAAATGATGAATTTGGAGAATTTTGAACGTTCAAAACTCCAAGTTCCATATTTTATATTTGGTTCAATTTTTTAAATATAATACCTTGTACTGATCTTGAAAAATTCTGAAATTTTCAGAGAGGTGTTTTTTTTTGTTTCAAAAATATAAATTTTTAAATTTTGGTAAAAAAATTTTTTTTTTAATTGTCATTAATGGAAATTTTTACTGCTCAAAATTACAGAATTACATGATTGCTCAACTTTACTTAATTTAGAGGAAAAACAAAAAAAAAATTTTTTACCAAAATTCAAAGCTTTTCATTTTTGAAACAAAAACACCATCCCGAAAATTTCAGGATCTTTTAACATTAGAACAAGGTATTGTATAAAAAAATTTAACCAAAAGTTTAATGTTTATCGTAGATTTTCACGATTTTTAAAAATTCAAAAATTTTTATTTTTGAAAGAAAAAAAACACCTCTCTGAAACTTTCAAGATCTTTTAAGATCAGTACAAGGTATTATATAAAAAAAATTAAACCAAATATAAAATATCGAACTTGGATTTTTACGATTTTTAAACATTCAAAATTCTCAAAATTCATCATTTTTCAAAATTTTCTTTCGGGATATTTTTTTTTTCGTAGCCCCAAGTATACTCTTTAAAACTAATACAGAACGATTTTCCGTAACTATAATAGTTTTCAAGATATTTAAAAAATAAACTTGACAGATTTGAAAAATTGTGAAATTCTTAATCTTGCATAACTTTGGAAAAAAAAAATTTCAATTTTTTTTCCTTTGGTAGAACTTTGTTTTATTGAAAACGAAAACTTCTGACCAAATTTCATCGAAATTGAAATTGACTCTTGGTCGACTTGACATGGAATGACCCATATATATTTTTTATCGAACTCGACAAAACGCTCAAAATGTATATCTCTGGACCAAAATACCGCCTTAATTAGGACAATACACCTTAATTAATGAAAAATGATAATCTTCTTGCGAATCTTTGAAAAATTAATTATCAACACAATTTGCGATTAGAAGAAAATTGTTGGTTTGGTTTGATATCGAATTCGAAAAATCGCACGAAAATCGAATCTGATATGGGACAGTAAATTTTGATGGCGTTTCTCGTGAAAGACTAATCAGTGAAATTCATTGTGAAGAGGTCGTCGGTTTTGCCGGTTCAAATGTTATCTGCTCTTTCTCTCTGTTTCTCTTTGCTCGTGACGATATAATAAACACACCAGACTGTAGAACTGTCATCGAAAAAATCACGAGCACACGTGGTCCGGAAATGGAATCTGATAAACTATGTCAACATCCAAAGAAAAACATTGATTTATTAAAAATTATAATTTTTTAGTTTCGAGTCAAACTTTAATTAATGAAGAATTTCGTTTTGCACGAAATTACGAAATTAATTTTATTCAGCCATTCTCTTTAATTTTAAAAAATCATGGTTTTCGGAAAAATAATCTTGAATGGAGGAATATTAATTTTTGTTTACGATCTCCAATGTTTCCCCCAATTTTTCGCCCCGATTTTGACTTTGATAATTATATATTATAATAATATAATTAATATACGTAATTAAGGCGATATTCTGGTTTAGAGACATACATTTTGAGAGTTTTTATTTATTAATATTTTTATTTATTAATATTTTGACAATAAATTTTAAAAAAATCGTGAAATAAAAATGAAAATTATACAAATTATAAGCTGGCAAAGTTAATTAGTAAGAATGTAGTTATAACTCCTACCTCAGAGAAAACGAAAAAAAAATCGCAAAATGGCTACTGCCTGAACAAAAAAAGGCGTTTTTCGTCGCTTTTTTAAAGTTGTTTTTAATTTTTTTATATATAATAGTAAAAAAAAAAATTTCGATACCAGAGTGGTAGGGGCGATAGAAAGTTATAAATTGAAAATTGGTACAAAATTTGCAGTAAATCGGTTGAGTAAAAGTTGAGATATCATTTCAGCCGTGGTGAGAAAAGTAGTTTATTAATTAATAATTTTTCTCGAAGATATATTCTTAAAGGTCTACACTTTAAGAATATGCAAAAAAACTGATTTTTTCAAAATTCTAGACCAGAATACCCCCTTAAAGTTACGCTCCGACATAACGGGCATAGTTGCTGCGTCACTAAAATAGCTATAACTCCGTAAATTATTGAAATTAAGAAATTTCCTTTCGAGGATATATTCTTAAAGGTCTAGACTTTAAGAATATGCAAAAAAATATGATTTCTTCAAAATTCTCGACCAGAATACCCCCTTAAAGTTACGCTCTGACGTGACGGGCATAGCTGCTGCGTCACTAAAATAGCTATAACTCCGTAAATTATTGGAATTGAAAAATTTTGTTAGGAGTTATATTCTTAAAGGTCTAAACTTTAAGAATATGCCAAAAAAACTGATTTTTTCAAAATTCTAGAGCACAATACCTCCTTGAAGTTACGTTCCCACGTGACGGGCGTAGTTGCTGCATCACTAAAATAGCTATAACCCCGTAAATTATCGATATTAAAAAAATTTCTTTCGAGGATATATTCTCAAAGGTCTAAACTTCAAAAACATGAAAAAAATTGATTTTTTCAAAATTCTAAACTAGAATACCCTTGAAGTTACGCTCCGACGTTCCGGGCATAGTTGCTGCATCACTAAAATAGCTATAACTTCGTAAATTATCGAAATTAAAAAATTG
The DNA here is from genome assembly GCA_946863875.1 of Alloplasta piceator. Taxonomy (NCBI): domain Eukaryota; kingdom Metazoa; phylum Arthropoda; class Insecta; order Hymenoptera; family Ichneumonidae; genus Alloplasta; species Alloplasta piceator. The sequence continues at coordinate 11,666,660 of OX333073.1, read as the reverse complement.
TCTTTCGAGGATATATTCTCAAAGGTCTGGACTTTAAAAATATGAAAAAATTGATTTTTTCAAAATTCTAGACCAGAATACCCCCTTAAAACTACGTTCCCACGTTACGGGCGTAGTTGCTCCGTCACTAAAGTAGCTATAACTCTGTAAATTATCGAAATTAAAAAATGCTCTTTCGAGGATATATTCTTAAAGGTCTAAACTTTAAAAATACGAAAAAATGGATTTTTTCAAAATTCTATACCAGAATACCCCCTTAAAGTTACGTTCCCACGTGATGGGCGTAGTTGCTGCGTCACTAAAATAGCTATAACTCCGTAAATTATTGGAATTAAAAAATTTTGTTCGAAGATATATTCTTAAATGTCTAAACTTTAAGAATCGGCAAAAAATTGATTTTTTCAAAAATCCAGACCAGAATACCTCCTTAAAGTTACGTTCCCACGTGATGGGCGTAGTTGCTGCGTCACTAAAATAGCTATAACTCCGTAATCTATTGGAATTTAAAAATGTTGTTCGAAGATATATTCTTAAATGTCTAAACTTTAAGAATCGGCAAAAAAATTGATTTTTTCATAATTCCAGACCAGAATACCGCCTGAATTATATTAATTATATAATACTGTATATCCACGAAAAAGTCTCATGATTGCCTCAAGAGAGAGCAAGCACTCCTCGCTGATGGCTAATTCGGCGACGAAGAATTTCCAACAATCGATGGCCACGTGCCAGTAGTGTGCGGCCCAAGAAGTGGTGATTGTTGCGTAAAAAGACGCACTTGAAGAGTTTCACACTCGGCTCATCGTCAGAGTACTTCATCCAACGAAGAAACACTGGCGCACATAAATATAGTGGGGCTGACGTCGATGTTTCACAAAGTTTTGCCTCGTGTCACTAATCTCTAATCTCCTTATGAACGTTCGTCAATTTTTTGTTTACCCAATTATTTTTAATGCAATAAAAAAATAAAAAAAATTGGCGAGATGATGAAATAAGCGAATCAAATGATGTGCACTTGTTTAAATCCTGAATGAAAAATAATGTAAAACGTGTCATGTTTAAAAAAAAAAGACTCCAAGTTAATTTTTGTTCCATCAATTTTTTTGTTCAATCAATAAAAAAAAAGTGATTTTGATAGAGCGAAGAATGGGGGATATTTTTTTGTACACTTAAATTTTGGAACACTGTCTCTGGGTCGTTAAAGTCCTGCTAATGTTTTTTGTGGAAAAAAAAACGTCAAAAAAATCTGAAAAAAATCTGAATTACTTTTACAACATTGTCTTTCCATCATCCAATCATTTATTCAACCATTTGTAGTAAAGAAATTTTTTTAAACAATTTTTCTAATTCCAGAGATATTCGATTTGAAAATTTGCATTGTGCCTTTAAAGACCCAGTGGAGGGTTAATCAGCGCAGAGTCGTTTGTTCGTATCTTCTGACCTGAATTCTCACCGTCTGATGGTTCTGAAACCGACTATTATTTTCACTAATTAGTTTGAGATGGAGCTTGCGAATGTCTTGGCGGCCTTTGGAGGACCGAGTCTCTGAATTTCCTATTATACGGTCTATCTATGTATATTACATAATATATATTTTATACAGAGATTAATATAGAGTAGATATATATATATATATATATGTCCATCGAGTTTCGTCTCCACGCGGTTCTCGACTACGTCATCGGTCGAGAGGTCGACGTGGATCGATATGATGGCGTTTAAAAAAACCTCTCGTCGCTTCATTCTGCATTGTGCGCAAACTTTGATAAACGAATGATATCCCAGAAAAGGACGTGCCAACAAAAATGTCTCAGAAACAAATCAATCGTGGTAGAAGAAAAATATCTGTATACATTCTTATCATTTGTACTCGATAGTAGCTTGAAATGTACGATTGTTTATTTGTTTACTTAGTTTGAGTTTTTAGTCAGATTTTTTCAATTGGTTGACAATAAAAGGATGATTTTTTACAAATATTCTGCTATGGTCAAAAAATCATGCCTCAAATATGTTGCAAATTCGATAAAGTATTGTCGTCGTTTTATTTGTTTTACTTTTGTTTATTTGTTTACTTAGTTTGAGTTTTTAGTCAGGTTTTTGGAATTGGTTGACAATAGAAGAATGATTTTTTACAAATATTCTGCTATGGTCAAAAATTCATGCCTCAAATATGTTGCAAATTCCATAAAGTATTGTCGTCGTTTTATTCGCTTTACTTTTGTTTATTTGTTTACGTATTTTGAGTTTTTAGTCAGGTTTTTGGAATTGGTTGACAATAGAAGAATGATTTTTTACAAATATTCTGCTATGGTAAAAAATTCATGCCTCAAATATGTTGCAAATTCCATAAAGTATTGTCGTCGTTTTATTTGTTTTACTTTTGTTTATTTGTTTACTTAGTTTGAGTTTTTAGTCAGATTTTTGGAATTGGTAGACAATAAAAGGATGATTTTGTACAAATATTCTGCTGTAGTGAAAAATTCATCCCTCAAATATGTTGCAAATTCGATAAAGTATTTTCGTCGTTTTATTTGTTTTACTTTTGTTTATTTGTTTACTTAGTTTGAGTTTTTAGTCAGGTTTTTTGAATTGGTTGACAATAAAAGGATGATTTTTTACATATATTCTGCTATGGTCAAAAAATCATGCCTCAAATATGTTGCAAATTCCATAAAGTATTGTCGTCGTTTTATTTGTTTTACTTTTGCTTATTTGTTTACTTAGTTTGAGTTTTTAGTCAGATTTTTGGAATTGGTAGACAATAAAAGGATGATTTTGTACAAATATTCTGCTGTAGTGAAAAATTCATCCCTCAAATATGTTGCAAATTCGATAAAGTATTGTCGTCGTTTTATTTGTTTTACTTTTGTTTATTTGTTTACTTAGTTTGAGTTTTTAGTCAGGTTTTTTGAATTGGTTGACAATAAAAGGATGATTTTTTACATATATTCTGCTATGGTCAAAAAATCATGCCTCAAATATGTTGCAAATTCCATAAAGTATTGTCGTCGTTTTATTTGTTTTACTTTTGCTTATTTGTTTACTTAGTTTGAGTTTTTAGTCAGATTTTTGGAATTGGTAGACAATAAAAGGATGATTTTGTACAAATATTCTGCTGTAGTGAAAAATTCATCCCTCAAATATGTTGCAAATTCGATAAAGTATTGTCGTCGTTTTATTTGTTTTACTTTTGTTTATTTGTTTACTTATTTTGAGTTTTTAGTCAGGTTTTTGGAATTGGTTGACAATAAAAGGATGATTTTTTACAAATATTCTGCTATGGTCAAAAATTCATGCCTCAAATATGTTGCAAATTCCATAAAGTATTGTCGTCGTTTTATTTGTTTTACTTTTGTTTATTTGTTTACTTAGTTTGAGTTTTTAGTCAGGTTTTTGGAATTGGTTGACAATAGAAGAATGATTTTTTACAAATATTCTGCTGTGGTAAAAAATTCATGCCTCAAATACGTTGCAAATTCGATAAAGTATTGTCGTCGATTTATTCGTTTTACTTTTGTTTATTTGTTTACTTAGTTTGAGTTTTTGGTGAGATTTTTTGAATTGGTAGACAATAAAAAGATGATTTTTTACAAATATTCTGCTGTGATAAAAAATTCATGCCTCAAATATGTTGCAAATTCGATAAAGTATTGTCAACATTCTATTTGTTTTACTTTTGTTTATTTGTTTACTTAGTTTAAGTTTTTGGTCAGATTTTTGGAATTGGTAGACAATAAAAAGATTATTTTGTACAAATATTCTGCTGTGGTGAAAAATTTATCCCTCAAATATATTGCAAATTCGATAAAGTATTGTCGTCGTTTTATTTGTTTTACTTTTGTTTATTTGTTTACTTAGTTTGAGTTTTCAGTCAGATTTTTGGAATTGGTAGACATAAGGATGATTTTTTACAAATATTCTGCTATGGTCAAAAATTCATGCCTCAAATATGTTGCAAATTCGATAAAGTATTGTCGTCGTTTTATTCGTTTGACTTTTGTTTATTTGTTTACTTATTTTAAGTTTTTAGTCAGGTTTTTGGAATTGCTAGAGCGAAGGTGTTATTATTTATTATTATTATTATTATTATTATTATTATTATTAATGTTATTATT